>JAOQGH010000019.1:78082211-78099885 GCA_025769975.1 Gallinago jamesoni
GACCTGGGAAAAATGTGGGTCAATCCTGACATCTAGCTTTCTCCTCTTAAGTCACTTTGCCAACTCTGCTGGGTTGTACTCTGTAGGAGAATATTATCCCTGTCTTGAATTTCACCATATCGTTCAGGGATGGTGCTGTCTAAATAAAGATCCATCAAAAAAGAAAATTCTTGCACAGCAAAGCTGAAAACATCGTTTCACTGCCTTTATAATGTTAGAATTATACGTAACACTATAGCTCTCCTTCGTGGACTTTTTCTTCTTTCCAAAAATGTAGTAAGACTCTGCAGTCATTATTTTATTTTCTGCTTTTTTGTTAAAGTTTCCTTAATGTGGGATTCATTGTTTCATTTCCCTGCTGCTGGTTTCCGTCTGAAAATGATTCTGCATTTTCAGGCTAGGTTTCTCCAAACACAGTAGGGCTGAATCAGAGTTTATATCTGTGACTATCTCCAAGTTTCTTTATCTGTCTGAGGCAGCAGGTTTCTTATCTGACAGCCTTATAATTACAGAAGTAGCTGCATATTAATGATTCAGTGCTTACATAAACAACTGGCCTTGGAGAAATCTAATGAACTAACTTGCAGGATTTGATTTTGCCTAATTAAATGTAAATAATGTTTAATGTTGTATGTGACAGGGTTTCTCTGGAAACTTATGGAGTTTTTTATGTAACCAAAGTGCTATTATGAATGCAGAGTGTGGGCCACACTTAGCATCATGAAATTGCTTGTCATGTTTTGTTTTCGGTAGTTATCCCTCTATCTCTTCGAGTTGAAAACAGAATATTTAATACCTAGCAAAATCTATGATACTGGGTATGAAGAGATGCTTGCACTGTGCAGAACCACAGGCTATCCCCCTGTTCTATGTGAATTCTTCTCTTTCTCTCAAAGTTTGAAAATTATGAGCCTGAACAAAATTTTCGAATCAATGAGAATCACTTTGGTATCAAACAGAACCCCTTATTCAATGCTAATCTTTCATCTCCCTTTCTACAGTGTTATGTATCAGCAATCTGATCATTAAACATAAAACAGGTGGGGTTGGATCATCAGACCCTTGGTCTCATTTTCATTGCAGAGGGACATTTTGTAAGTGGGATCCGCAGTAAAATGCAGCATGATTTTTTTGCCACAAGAAGTGGTAGGCTGATTTACCTAAGCTGATTAATCCATTTTAAAACTAATGTATTTGCAATGTCTGTGTGCATATACATGCATGTGAATGCACATACTTCAAATACTTCTATATAAGAATTTAAAATCTTACCAAAAATACACTGTTCCATCTGAAATGGAGAAGGTTTTGTAACATTCTACACATAATGTTTTACATCTGTTTATGAACCTGTTTGTAATATGATAATCCCAGAAGGATGGACCTAGTCACCTCTGGGGAAAGAATAAAGCAGCTATTTTTATTCCATTCTGCACTTCTCCATGGCAGTCCCACCAGACTGTCTACAAATACGCACACCTCAATTTCCTTATTTCTATAGGTACTTTTTAAAGGCAGAAAGGGGTTAAGATCTTTGTCAGGCATCAGAGAGCCCTGGAGAAGGCTTGTCTTCATTTAGCTGCCTGAATGAGCTATCAATAATTGAATAAGGCCATTACCTGAGGAAGATACCTTGAATAAGGTAATGGGAAACGGCATCCAATGGACATTATCTTTTACCAATGAACTTTTTCCCCCCTTCCCCTTCCACTCCTCAGGAACCTGGGAAGGAAACTGTGTGACTAAACCACGGGAAGTTCCTATGTGGGAGAACAGGCACAGTCACCCAGAAAAGAAAAGGGTAAGATGTGTGGTGTGTCTCTCCTGCTTTTATGGGATGTGAATACATTTGTCCTAAGGTTTTGTCTAATGTATCTATGGGATTTTTTAATCCTGATAAACAGAAAATGGTTTTGAATATATTGTTTTACAGCTGTAAAGTTGTCAGCATTTGCCTTACAAGGGTAAGTCGACACATAACTGTACCTGATGGCACAGAATTAAACTGGACAAGCTTTAAGAGCTAAAATTGAGCAAAAAAACCACCAAGGCTTTGTTCTCATGCAGAGCCTAGGCAAGGACAAGTTTTCAAAATTGCATCAGGAATGTGCATAAATGTCACTGTTAAAAGACAAACCTTTGTTATTTCATGCTGCTTCTCAGCCAGGCCCAATGAAGAACAGGTCCTGTATATTTTGGTCCTGTGTTCTGTCTTATGTCAGCATGGCCCAAACAAATACTCTCGAATGTCGGGCAACATGCTCACAATTGAACTTGTTGGATTTAAACAGGTTTTATGGTAGCAATATACATATATGAGATCAAAGCCAGATTCAATACATCTTTGTCTCGTTGATGTGTGCTCCCAGTTGGGTTTTTTTTTAGGCATATTTGTTGCTGTTAGGGATAGTACCACTGGCATTTTTTTTTGTCTTTCAGCTGTTGTAGCTGCTACAACATTAACTGGTTTCTGCTGTTTAGTTTTTCCTTGTGTTCCTGAAGGCAAATCCACGTCATCCTGCAATCAGTAGAAAAATTCTGACTAAATGATACTAATGGCATTAATGTGATATTACTATGTGTTCTTTCATAAAGGAAAAATGGTAAAAAATATGGGATATGTTCATCTCTCATCATTATTTTTCTCTGTATCTTTTTCTATTATTGCTTTATTTGATATGTCTATCACTGTACTTTTGTTGTCTCTAGTTTTAGGACTATACTTTGATTAACCTTCCTATTTATTCTATAGAACGGGATTTTTAACAACTGTATTTTTCAGACATCCATTTCTACATAGACTTCCAAAATGAGATAAAAATCTGAGATTGATTCTTACCTAGTTTTGGTGATTTGGCTTTATTTTTGTGTTTTCCTCCTTGTTCCCACTTGACTGTGCTGAGTTTCCATTTAACTTTCCATTCTAAGCACAAGTGCTGATGAGTACATGGGTAAGACTGAGCTACAGATCCAATGCTGTGGAAAGCTGAATTAGAACTTCAGTAACACCCTCAAACACCCACATGTATATGCAGTGAGACACATTTACTTTGGCTGTGGGCACAAAGCAGGCAAAGCCACAGAGATCTGCAATTCTGCCTGGTTTTAACCTTTTTTTTACTCCTTTTTTTCCTTTTTTTTTTTTTTTAGCAAAGCAAAAAGTCAGGCTTTTACCAGTCTGTGATTATCTGTCCTCTCCTGCTGAGATTCCATTTCAGTGGAAACAGGCTTTGTTTGCATTCATATTGCATGTATAAATATCATTGTATAATTATGATCCAAGGACTTGTAAGTGACACTTGAGACAGGGCAAACACTGTAGGGAGATGAGCTGGTTAGAACCTGTCAAAGTATTGCAATGAGAATTAACAATTAGGTCTAGATACCCTTTTAATTTTCAAGGTGTAATTTATTGTACTGCACTTTAAAGATGTCTGTAAGTTTAAAAATATATGCTTTCAAAAGCAAAGGTATTTAAAAAGACATTATTTTTATGTGCTTTCCAGTACTGTATAGCATGCACTATAACATTTTTGTCTT
The DNA here is from genome assembly GCA_025769975.1 of Gallinago jamesoni. Taxonomy (NCBI): domain Eukaryota; kingdom Metazoa; phylum Chordata; class Aves; order Charadriiformes; family Scolopacidae; genus Gallinago; species Gallinago jamesoni. The sequence continues at coordinate 78,085,752 of JAOQGH010000019.1, forward strand.
TCTTACCAGCCATATTCAGAGATTTAATTTTAATCAAACCTTCCATGGTTTAGTTCTAGAGTCACAAGACTGCACTGCTATTTTACACTCGACAAACTTAAATAAAACCCACAGCACAATGGGTGTGGATGTCTTCCACTTGGAGGGAATCCAAAAATACTCTGCAAGGGACTTCTGGTACAAAATAGGTATTCCATGTGAGCCCATGTTCAGACATACAGCAGAATACTGCTCAGAACACTGCAAGTCATTTTAAATCAGCTTAGACTTTCCTCAGAACCCTTAAATAGTAATGAAATTGAACATGTATGCAAGGCACCTTGCTTTGCCCTGCAGCGACCATAGTCACTGGTCTTCTTCTTGCTGTTTGTTCCCCTTTCACCAGGCCACCCTGTCACTGGTGAACATATATGTAAACATGTTGTTAATAAACCCCTTGGAAAAAGTAGCTGGTTCAATATGAGACATTTTTCCCAGCACCCCAAATGAGGAGGTCTTCATCAGCCACATCCCAATGCAAGAGTTTATGGCTGAAGTTCGGATCGGGGTTTGGTGTTGGCCTGTACTGGTGAGGTTCAGTTTAAACTAACAATATGAGACTGAAAATATAAATTTTGAGAAAGTTATTTAGAAAAGTAATCTTTTTTTTATGGTGTGCAGTGCTTTCAGATTCCTGGTTTCTTTTCTCCTTTGGGTAAAACTTTGTAGCCTGTACAATGTAATGAACTGGATCCCAAAGTCAAAGCAGGATGTATAAATCCAGTCATGTTACCCACTTCGGTAATGTTACCCCAGATTTACACCCTTGTTGATGAGATCAGAGGCTGGCCAATTAAGCTTAAGACAATTGATAAAAATAACTTTGCTTCAGCTTTTTACTGATTGATCAGTGGTTAACACATTTTTATTGTGTTGCTATTGCCTAGTTTCACGTTGCAATGCATATCTATTCAGAGTGGAAATGGTTAAATATGAAGAAGCCAGGTTATTACACATTTCAATTCCAGAGTCAAATATAAAAATTTCTATTATAGGGACAATTAATTACATCTCAAAATGGCAAATGTGCATCCTTGTCAGGTAGAGTGTACTCTGATGGCCTTTCCTCAAACACTGAATGTGGAGATTTGATCTCTTCTAATGGTGCTGAGAAAAGGGTAATTACGCTATGGTCAAAGCTAATTTGCTTTCTGCCAGATGAACTGTTGTATTTTATTGTACGCTGACATTTTAAAGTAATTACGGCACTGTTGACCTTAGACAATTCCAGTTGTATCGCTGTCTACAGCTGCAGCGTTCTACCTTTGGCTGGCAGACAGCGGCTGTAACGAGGTAATGACACGGACAAAGAGCACCATATGGGGCTCCTTTGAGATACACAAAGCCCAGTGAAAGGAAACAAGGAAATTTTAACATCATCATTACAGTCACACATTTTTTGCAGCCATAAAAGATACCACCTCTCCTCTCCTTCCCCCTCTCCCCCCCGCCTCCCCGGCCCCATACACAAAATGCCCTAAATAGTTTACTTGCTTATATACTGTATATCTGTGTGTTTTCCTTCTGTAAATGGCAGCGTGCATTAAGAAGAAAGAGGTCAGGTAGAACTGAATGTGACGGACTGGTCTTCCTCTGACATGAGTTCAAAGGCTAAAGACTATTGATTGAGATAAAAGCCTAGGTTCTTATCTAATGTTAAAGACACTCCTTGTTGTCTGAAAGCTGTGCACATAATTAGGCTGAAAGAAGAGCACTTCATCCAGAAAATCACTATAAACTGAGCTTCATTAAACGTAGATATTAGTTAATTTAAAGGAAGACGTTATTTTTCATTGATATATTTTAATGGTGTATGTCTGGTTGTCTTTTCTATGCTAAGAAATATAAACGTGTGCAGAGTGCTTCCTGGTTAATGTATCCCTGCTAGGACAGAAAAATAGATTACTATCACTCAAAGAGAGTAATGCTTTCTTCTCTCAGAGAAAAAAAAAATTGCAGGGTATCGAACACAAAAATTTATTGTAGTGAAGAGCTGGTGGAAAACTGAACTTTACTGTTACATTAAACATTTTCCTATTGTTCTGTAGCATGGGCAACAGAACTGTTCACTTGTTCAACGCAGGCAACAGGATTTTACATGTGTCATGCTCTACAACTTATATGATAAATGTAAAGAGTGGAAATGATTCTATGATTGTAAATCAGTTAATCTCCATTGCAGTTACTTTTCCACAACGAGGCTTTGTTAGAAACAGTAAGAAAAGGGAGATTACAGTTGGCATGTGTCAGAAAAATTACATCTGAAGGAACAGGTTAGGCCCAGCATTCAGTGTTGCTCTTGGCTCCAAACTGATAATATCATTTCTTAGAAATCTTCTTTTCAATTTTGCACAGCTCATCCAGTTGTGGCTGAATATTAGATGAAGAAATAACGCATGCATCCTAAAAGCCTGTGTTTTTAGAACACCATCTCTTGATGAGGGGTTTTAAAAGTTAAACTATGATCCAATACAGAATGGGTTGTTCTCTAACTCTGGCTGTTGCTGAAATGCTAGTTTTCTTGCCAGCATTTAGATGCGAGACCAGTAAGGTTTCTAACAATTGCCCAGCCTTATGTTTCAGTTCTGTGCTTATATTTTGAGGGGCTAGCGGTGGTGTACACTGAAAGCACGCTTTTGTTATGTTTTTTTCCTCTTCTAATACTTGTGCTATCCCCCAGAAAAATAGAAAACCTGATGGTGAATGAAACAAGGGCCATCACTTTGCGCCTATAAGTCCAGCGTTATCAACCACAGAGAAAAACACCAGCTCTGTGTCTGAAAGACAGTTACAGAGGGCATAAGCCATGCCACCTGCTTTATGGCAATGTTTTCTATAGCAGTACTTTGCAAAAGGGCACAAAGAGAAACTGAAAAGGAAAACAAACAAAAAAAACCCCAAAACCCTGGAATTAAAAAAAAAAAAAAAGTTAATCAGTAGCATTGTAGCATAATACCATAAAGTTGTAAGAGCGAGATAGAGAGGGGCAATATATTTTAATACAAGACAAACACTTGTCCTTAACACATTGCCAAGGTGATAAAAAGAGAAATAAATCATAGCCCAACTGTTCATTTTCACACAGCTGGCCTGGAAGTAGAGATTCAAAGGGGTGTGATGGCACAGCAAATCTTTCGCTTTACCCAGAATACAAAGAAAAAACAAAGCATATGACAGATCTCACTCTAGTCTTGCACTGACATGGCTATTCTCAGGCACCTACCCATCAAGACCAGTGACAAAAATTATCTGTATGGCAAAAGAGCAATTTATCCCAAGATGTATAAACATATGAATATTTCCCCGAGGAATAAGGTTAGATATCATCAAGGGAAGTGTGTTGTCTATATGCTCTTCTCAAATTTGATTGTAATCTGTCCTGTGGCTCTGTTACAAAACAGATGGAATTTGAGGCTAAAACGTCTCTGTTGTAATCTGAGGTTAGATGTTGTAACTGGGCTTTTTTATCCTAAAGCATCTGTTTGAGCTATATCCTGTACATCTTGTGTTTGCTCTGTGCTGCAAGAGCTGCAGCTCAACATGGGACCCTGCTTCCTTTACAGACAGCAGCTTTAGTCAGTTGAGCCAGGAGCGGTTTATCTTCCTGGCCAAGCTAAGCTTTTCTCAGCTGGAAATTGCTCTTTACATGTGGAATGGTTCACCTGTAAAGAATTACAAATTGCACCCTATTATTCTTATTTTATGCAGATTCCATATGTGACATGCATGGATTGCTACTCATGCAGCTTTATTGTGAAATGGCTTGGAATAGGGCATGAGCCATTCGTGATCTTTTAAATTAGAGATAGGAATACATTTTTCTGAATTATTAGGCCAGTTGTATTTTGTAACTGAAATTGTTGATGATGCCATCTCCATTCCTAGGCTCAAGTCCTGACTCAGGACAAGGTCTGCTATTGATCTTAGTGGTGCCATATTTTCACCCTCCAAATTGGCTTCTATTTAATATGAATTCTTATATAAGCTAATAGAGGAAGAGAGTTTCATTTCCTGATGGAAAACTAGATTTACAGATTAAGTAACCTACAACAGGAGAGAGAAAATAAAAAATGAAAAAAAAGAACTGGAAGATGGAGGCAAATATCTTGGAAAAGAAAACAAGATCTTGAAGTGGGAAACTGACAACTGGTGTGAAATCAAGGTGAGAGAAAATGAAATTTTAAGAAATTTATAGACATGGGGTATATTAGGTGGAAAAAGTGCAAACTGCAAATAATAAAGAAGATAAGATGGTAAAAAAGGAAAATTTTCTGAGAAGTAAAAAACAGAAAGCCTATAATACAGAGATTTCAGGCTAAAATAACACAGATCTTTTATTATAATATGACCACTTACTGTTTCATTGAGGTTTTTATATTTGGAGACATTATTTATATCCAAATCACAGAGAGGAGAATCTCTCTGAGTTTTTTGAAATGAAATTATTGGAAACAATTCACAAGAAACACAGAACTTTTTTAAAAATTTCTGAAGGTTATTTTCTTTTAGAATAGAGTGACTCTCTTAACCCTATTTGAAATAAGCTAGTTTTCTGTGCAAAGCTATTTAGTGCTATAAAAGACAGTAACTCTAATCAAGTATATAGATTCATTAAGGGCCATACTAGATCTGTGGCAAATATGTGACCCTCCAATCTGTGTGCAGTTAGCTGAGGCAATACTATCTCCTCATTACTATCTTGAATTTATTGTCCATGAAATAGGTTGTTGCCTGCTTTTCTATCAAAACAAATATAAAGACTAATCTGGCACATAAAAATGTAAGTCAGAATATTGATTCCTACTAGCTGATCTTGGTATACTTATCACTGATACAGTGGTCATTAGAAACTGTTGATATTTTCCATAAAATAATAACACATTTTCATTTTTAGGAAATGCATGGGTTTTCATTAACTCCATGCAAAAGAAAGAAATCATATTATGGATATGTTATGTAAAATATAATGCGTGTTCATAAGTTTTCAAATGGGTCAGGCCATTGGTGATATGAAGTGTGCACAAGTCATGAAAGCCAGGAAATAAAATTATGAGAAAATTGTGCTTTTAAATAATTAAAGATTTCTAGGCAGCTTAGTCCCCCAAGTTAAGATTTTTAGATGGAGACTTTTTGAGATATAATGAAGGAAAAAATAAACATTGACTGAAAAACAGAGTTTTCTTTCATTCTGATTTAAAAATTCCCTTGCAATATCAACATTGTATCCCTAATTTATTTGACTTTAAAGTTAAGCTGACTACCTTGTAGAAAGTAGAATGGTTTCTTGGCATTCCCTCAAAAGTAACATAATTTAAACTGTGATTAGCAGCAACAACACATTCAAAGTGTTTTAAAAAGGGAAGCCTTAATTTATTTCCCAGCTCACAGGTTATTGTAGACTATTTGATTATATGGAACAGGACCTGCATTTTCTGTTTTGAGTATAACCCAGATCCTTCAGAGATGTTAGAATTCCATTCAACTTAGAAATCAATAAAGAATTAATGATATCTTCACTGGAGAGAATACATTTTTTCCTTAAAAATGTAAATAGTGTTCATATTACTTATAATTCATGTGTGAGTTGGATGGGGTTTGTGGTTTTTGTTGGTTTTTATTATATTGCTACAATTTTCAATAATAGAGCAGTAGCTTTTTTCTTACCAGAGTTTGAGCTTCAAGAGGCATAATTTGGCTTCCAAAAATGTAACAGGAACTTCAGTCAACATCACCAAAATTTTCATCTTGTTTCTGAATTAAAAAAAAAAAAAAAAGTTTGTTTTTAAAGGGTTGGTTTTGATAGCTAAATACTCATTTAATAATGAGGTGCTGGGTCTTAGACTCTTTAGGACAAGTCCCATCTTCTTTCTTCTAAGTCTGCGGTAAAAGAATCTGGATCAGGCCCTGGCCTCTCACTTTCTCACCCTTCAGGGTTACCACAGTTCTGGGGAACTGGTGCTTCTTTTGTACTCATTTACACAGACCCTTGTTTCTTGGAAACTGTTGTCTCTCCATTGCTCTATGTACTGATCACAAAGGCAGAGAGGTAGAGATTATTCCACGTACTCAGCTGTGCTGCAGCTTAAAACATTTCTTTCTTACATACACAATTCCAGTAGCAATGAAAAAGCCCGGCACTATCAATAACTGACTATTTGCAATATTATAAAATGTTCTGCTCTGTAGGCTTCCCCGAACCCTAATCTGGAAATTCTTGAGTGTTTCTGTGAACCCCTACTTCTCCTGTCCCACTGATTTTAATCAATCAAATTAATGAGCTGTTTGCTATCCATAGCTCCAACTAGATCAGCTTGAGCCGCAAGGTTCAGATGATATCTGAATTTAGCAGTTTCAGAGGTGTTCGTGGACTTTCTGTGGCCTTTAATCCCTTTGGCATAAGTTGTTCTATTTATTTTAGTAAAAGTTTATTACATTTATCTCATCAAAGTAGAGCGCAAGATCACTTCAGAGTCACTTGTCACTGAGTTCACAGCAGTTCAGGAGCTCAAGGGCATGGGTCTTCAGATGTTAAGGCAGCTGAAAGATAGTTTTTAATTCATCTTTTATTCTGTCACTGAGTTAAATACAGTTCTTCTGTTTCGATGAGTAAAACTTTCTTTAGGGCTATGGCCAGGAAAGTTTGCTACCGTGTGTCCTTTAGGGACTCTACTGCAGGGTACTGGACCCATTTATCATGAAAATAGGACATTAAAGGAACTGTGCTTCTAAAAGATGTCCTCTGGAGGTGTGTTAATCCATGGCTAAACTGGTCATACACAATTTCTGAGCCAGATCATTCACTTCGCACTGTGCTTCCTTCTCCCCAGGCCCATACGTGAGAGCAAACTGGTAACAACACATCCCTAATCTTTTTCTATGAATCCTTCAGATTTTTGACATAGGAAAAAAATCTCAACCCTGGGTGTATTTAGTTAAGTGCATACCAATGTGGGGTTTTTTTGTGTTCTAAAGGTTTAAAGTCATATTTTTGGGCTAGCTGTAGAGGAGATAGCAGTGTTAGCACCTGGTAATTCTTTTTGTTATCTCTGTGACAGAGTACAGTTGTTCTTCAGAGCAATGTAACACCCTAACAGAGAGTATCACGCCTGCTGTGAGAAACTGAGATTTATTTTTGGTGGGAAAGGGGAAAAAGAGAGGTTGGTAAAGAGAGAAGGACAGGACCTCAGACAACTGGCAAGTGTTAATGGTTCACAGAGAAGGTGAAAAAAGCAAACAAGCCCTGTCTACGTAGAACAGCAGTTCTGGGTGGGAAGTTTATAGGAGCAATGAAATGGGTCAAACTTAATTCAGTGAACACCTGAACTATATCATTTGTAGATACTGTATTTAACTCCTTAATGTTCATATTTTTTATCATCTCTTCTGTGTCTTTACAGCACCTGAGGTATTTTTGATGGCACCGGAACATTTACTTAGGTAATCCTGTAAGCATTCCAGCCTTTTGTTCTGTGGTGGGGGGGTGAAGTTGAGTGCTGATTCCTGAAATTCAGGATGAAAACTGAGTCCACATATTTTAAAGTTTTAGGTTTTAGTTTTGCAGTTTTTTTGACTAAAAGCTTCAAGTGGAAGAAAGAAAATGTAGCCCAAGAACAGCGTGCATCTCCGGCTGGCACAGAAGTGTGTTTATGCAGGTTACGGCTGGTTTAAGAAACCTCTGAACTGTCACGTACCATCTGAATTAATGAGGCCATACAGGTCTAAGGTCCCTAAAAAGACCCATCTAGATGAGAATCGATTAATCCCATGGTGGGCTGCATGGTATTATAAAAGTGATAACAGATGTAGGCTTTTCTTAAGCATAATTTCAAGAAGATCATCAGCTGTATTCTTTAATTAGTGATGATTGCTCATAATTTGAGTCTAGTGAAAATTTATCCAAAACCATTAACCCATGTTTGCTGAGAGGAAACTTTGTGAAGAAAAAATAAAAGTCAAAGTTATGATTTATATTGAGCAAATGTGTTCAGAAGAATTCAATGCGCATGTGGAGCCAAGTGAAATCCCTTCAAATATTTGAATTATTGACAGAATTGCTATTTTTATATCCTGCATGTATCTCCAGCTTCCTATTGAATTCATTACTTTTTCACTTTTGTGAATAAAATTAACTGTAAAAATAAAATAGTGACTGAAAGATATTGTAACTGTCATACAGATATGCCTCAAATCAAAGCTGCAGTTTTGAACCCCATTTAGCATTGAAGAAATAAGAAATAATCTGGCCAAGTCTTATAGCTGTTATCCCTGTAATCAGCTAATACAAAATCTGCAATACAAACACTAATAAAGATATATTTTTTTCTGGAGCATAAAGGTTGAAAGCTAAGACCAGTGGAGCACTGACAACAAAGGAGTTTGTGAGATATTCATGTGAAAAACAAGTAAAAAGAGAAGCTTAAGGAATCCTTTGGGTTGTTAAATATCTCACATTCTGTAACTCTACAGAAATAATTCCAGAAAGGACATTTGATCACTTGCTAAAATGCCATCTAAATGGCTTGTCACCTGTTTACATGGTGTTACAAGTATCATTTAAAAAAACTATGCTCCGGATGAATAATGGACATTATTCTATTAACAGACCTTTTAAAATATTTTTTTTTGTGCTTTTGAATCTGGTGAACAACCCATTGAACATCACCAAATCTATTAGGTACCCAGCATTTAATTTCCTACCCTTCGATATGAAATGGTCAAAGCAAGAGGTTGTTTTGGAACAATTACAGTGACCGTAATGAGGCCTGACACTTGTGACACCCCAGCCCCATCACCACCACCACCAGCAGCTCCGTCACGACAAAGTAGCTGGGAGCCCCAATGCCTTGTGGTGGTGGGGAGAGTTCTGAGTTGGCAGCTCTTGCACCCGCATGGCTTTGCGCCCCCAAACACATACCCTCATCCAATCTGACAGATTGGACAATAGCACACAAATAAAAAACCAAACCCGCCCCATTGTTGGTACTTAAACAAAGGCTCAATCTCTAAAGAGACAAAAGCTGCGTGCGGAATGCCTTGCCTCTAGTAAATTTTCCAAAAAAAAACCAACGTATATTTTATTAATGAAAAACAAATTGAGGCAGCATGACAAACGCATTGGCTTTTTTTGACATTTTAAAAATGTGTATTCTCTTTCCTTTAATATTTACCTTCATATCGTTCTGCAAATGATTTTGTTAATTAGTTGTATCTTGTGTATGCTTCACACGACGAATGCAAGGAAGCTAGGGGACCACACTAAGAGAGATTAAAAATCCATCAAGCAAGTGAAATATGATTTTGCAGTCTTTAGTGTAAAAATAGCTTCTTTTCTTCTTTAATATGCATTTAGACAGAAACATAAATGTATGAACTGGAGTCTTTAAAGTCATCGCTACCTTGGTGTTTGAAAAATTTATTTTTAAAGGAGGAAAAAATAGGAAACCTAATTTTCTATTCAACTTAACAGCAACAGAGCATTAAAAAGTGAAGCTAGAGATGTGCATATTTACCATGAGGGAATGAACTGGGCATTAATGGGCTCTGGAGGCTTATTTGGAGACAGCTGCACTTATCATGAATCAGGAAAGGGAAATAGCAGCCCTGGTGCGCTGTAGGTCAGTCACAAATGTCGACTTCAGAGAGCTGTAAATCTCCAGCATTACTTCAGCAGCCGACTCTCAGAATACCCTTCTAGCGTTTTCCTATAATTTAAAGATTATGTAAGGTGTATAGAGAGAGTGTTCGATGAAAATATTAATTTAGAGATAAATCCTGTAAATGCTCTAAAGCAGCAGCTTCTGCTGAGCAGGATCATCTTCTGGTACACTTCAAATAGGAATTGCTGCTAGTTTTGTCAACAGTAGGAGGTCATGGATGGCTGCCAAATAAAACAAGGCCTTTTTCAATAAAATGCTTTCAGTTCTAAGTAGTCACAGAATATCTTCCTGTACCGTTTTATTACTGATATTTAAACTTTGATATATTGTTTTATACTGACAATTCCTTGAGACAGAAATCTTAATCGTGAAATGAGCTGGAGTAAAAAGCAATTAATCACAGTTAACTCCTTCTGGCATGTCCAAAAACGTATTTTGTTGTTGCTACTGAATGTTTTAAAGGCATTATCCAGGCTCACAGATTTCGTATCCCACTGTGAGGCTGCTGGTTTTCGAAATCCGATATTTACATCTTGAAATTTAAAGCTTTTAAGAAAAGTGGCAAAACTTCTTAGCAAATTAACATTTTAATTACTGTGAAATAGAAAGGAGGTTGTATTGTTTTAACTTCATCAGCATGAGCTACAGGAACAGACCTTTTAGCTCTTGATAATAGAAGAACCTTGTGGGTATATATGCAGATTATTTAGTTTCTGCTGTGTTGGTAGGAAGACTTTTTTTAAGACATCAAGACGTAAAAAAAAAAAAAAAAAGAAAAAAGAGATGAAGGTGGAAGTTCTAGTCTTTTTTGTAAGATAAAGTGAAATCAGTGATAAGTGATATGTTTGCCTGTGATAACACGTGCTCAACTGATAGAACTTCTAGTTCTCCGTTCTAGGTTAAACCTCACCTTCGGGGTAGTCTTTTTGTTCCTTCCTGGAATCAGGATTGACTTAATGCAATTTTCACTAATTTTGGAAAGAATGCTAGTATAATAAGAAGCTATACATAAGTGACATACATAAAAACTTATGTGCAGTTCATTAACCTTCAGGAAAACTCATGGGTTATGGATTCTAAGAGGGCTTTTTCTCAAAGCCTCATATAGTGTATGGAGGGACCACTGTACTTCAAAAACACACTTTCTGCTGAAATACTGCCCCAAAAAATGACCAATTGTGAATGATCACATTACTAGAAATCTCACATACCTCAGTAGAAATCCTGTCTTTCTGACTTCCAGAGGACTAGTTAGTGAAAGGATCTTCTGTCAACACAGCTCCTTGACTCATCCTGGGAGTATGTTCCTTTATCTAGTAAACCAACAAAGCTATATTCCTTTGGAGAAAAAAATAAAATCAAATTAAAAAAAGAAAAATTAAAAAATATTAAAATATATGTAAGTAAAGATTACATCATAACATATATTTACAGGGCAGATGGATTACAATCACATAAGCAATTTCAATTTTTATATTTCCTAACTTCTCCATGCATTACTTTGCAACCAGGATGTTTTTAGATGGACCTTCATTCATTTTTTTAGGCTTTTAAAAAAAGGAAATTGAAAACCTAGAAATTCTGTCTATGCTTGTGGTTTCATATGTCTTTACATTTTTGTAATAGGAAAGGAAGTTTTAAAAGTCACAGATGCATACCTTTTGCTGACAAAATAATAGCAACACTACGTGATTATCCTCTAGCTGGAACAGCATAGAGAAGAGTGCAACACTATTGAAGTAGTTCTGCAGAGAGGAAATACAGAAGGCTCTCCTCTTCTTCATCACCAATCTATCCCATCTCTTTCTTATCCCTGGCTTTCATGCAGGTCTCCATTTCCCTGCCTATATAGCATCGTCTGCCTTGGGCTCTCCATCTGAGTCCAGCTCCCACTCTAACCCTAAACTGTTCTCTTCCTCAGCCTCAATTCCCTCTCACATGAAGACCAGGCTTTGAGCAACCTGGTCTGTTGGGAGGTGTTCCTGCCCATGCCAGGGGGTTGGAACTCAATGATCTTTAAGGTCCCTTCCAGCCCAAACCATTCTATGATGTTGCTGTATATCTCTTCCACCAACCACAACCAGTTGTCCACTCCGATCTCTCCTCCTTTCAGTCCACGTTCATTCAACTGAACATGTTTTCACCTGCTGTTTGTTGCTCTCACTCATCCCTCATCACCCCTCCCACCCCTTCCCCCACCTGCCTTCATTCAATCTGAGCACTTTCTTCTCTCCCACCAACCGATCTTCAGTCTCACTGGCTCACAATTCCCACCTCCTGCTTCAGGGAACCAGTGCTTCTCAGAAAAAATACTGCCAGGCTGCATTAACAATACAAAAAAATACATATGTTCCCCAGCCCCATTAGCTGTATCCCTTTGGCTCACCCTTTATAAAAAAATTTATCATAATGCAAAGAGCCAGCCTGGAAGACTTCAGCCAAAATGGTTAAAATTAAGTAAAATTATAGGCAATGCAATTAGAGTAAAACTCTGGACAATGTCAGGTAATTTTAACCATAACTGGCATATTTGTCCAAGTCTGATATAACAAAGAATGCAGTATTTTGTGTTTGTGTTTAAGAATATATAAACTAAAGAAAGACAGGGTACAGATTAAAAAGTGTTACATAATTAACTATTTTACACAAATAATATCTTTAGTTCATTTTGATTATAAAAATGTTTGCATCTGTGTAATCTCAGCAGTTGTTGCTGACTCTGCAAAGACTAAAAATAATAATTATAAAATACAATGTCACAGGCAACCTAGATATGTCTGAAAATTTTACCTTAAACAGGTGTTCTGAGATAGAAGACTAAATCTTAGAGCTTTGCAATTCAAGAGCAGTGCCGTGTTCATTGCATTTCAAAAAGTAAAACTGGGTATCTCCTTGCCACGAAGAAACTTTTATGGCTTGAGTGCCTCGAAATCCAGATTTGCTGGAGAAAAAAAGCTCTGCAAGTTACTCAACAGTTTCTGGAAGAAAATAATTTGTGATTATTTTAAATTTTTCTGTTTTAAAATAATCAAAGCCTCTAACATAAAAAGCTTTGAAATAAAATTAAGATAGGATTGTCTGAACCTCAAGAACCAGAAATCCCTCACTCAGGTTTGACAAAGAACCAGGAGATTGTCTGAGTGTTGAAAGGAGTTGAGGTGATCAGGCTTTTCAGCCATCCCCTCCCTCAGTATGGAAGTACGCTGGAGCTGGTCTCCTCCGTGACTGACCGTTGGTGCAGTTATGACTCATTTAAATCTGCCTCCAGCAGTGCTGGCTCCTTCTGCAACCTGCTGGCTTCTGGCAGAGGCCACTTTGCCTGGCTTCAAAAAGCCTTTAAGAAGAGTTCCTTGCCCACCCTTTTTGCCACAACCACCTCCACCAGTGCAGACGTGCCTACACTGGAGCTGGTCTTCTCAGCGACTGACCATTGGCATGGTTACACCTCATTTAAATCTGCCACCGGAGGTGGTGGCTTGGCCCCTCACAACCTCAGTAGCCTGCTCACAAGCCACCAGCTGCTGGCATAGGACACTTTGCCTAAGTTCAAAAAGCCCTCAAAAAGAGCTCCTTGCCCAGCTTTTTCACTATCTTCCCCTCCCCAGTGCAGAACTACCCACACTGGACCTGGGGTCTCCTCAGCGAGAGACTATTGGAACCTTTTCTCCTCGTTAAAATCTGCTGCTGGGGGCGCTGGCTCCCATGCCATGTCAGTGGCCCACTCACAGGCCACAGGCAGAGGCTGGCCCCTTTGCCTGGCTTCCAAAAGCCCTCAAAAAGAGACCCTCGCCCACCCTTTCTTGCCATGGTTTCCTTCTCCAGTGTAGACTTACCTGCACTGGAGCTGGAGTCTCCTCAGTCTCCTCAGCAAGTGACCGTTGGAACTGTTAGGCCTCGTTTAAATCTGCTGCCAGCGGTGCTGGCTCCACCCCCACTGCCTCAGTAGCCCACCCGCAAGCCACCAGCTTCAGCCACAGCCTGGCTCCCAGGCCTGGCTTCAAAAAAAGCCCCCAAACAAGCTCTTGACCCATCCTTTTTTGCCACCGTCCCCTCTCCCAGTGTGGATTTACCTACACTGGAGCTGGTCTCCTCAGCAACTGACCATTGGTATGCTTACACCTAAATTAAATCTGACACTGGAGGTGCTGGCTTTGCCCCTCACAACCTCAGTAGCCTGCTCACAAGCCACCAGCTGCTGGCATAGGACACTTTGCCTGGCTTCAAAAAGCCCTCAAAAAAAGCTCCTTTCCCAGCTTTTTCACCATCTTCCCCTCCCCAGTGCAGAACTACCCACACTGGACCTGGGGTCTCCTGAACGAGAGACTGTTGGAACCTTTTCTCCTCGTTAAAATCTGCTGCTGAGGGCGCTGGCTCCCATGCCATGTCAGTGGCCCACTCACAGGCCACAGGCAGAGGCTGGCCCCTTTGCCTGGCTTCCA
>JAOQGH010000019.1:78101664-78151245 GCA_025769975.1 Gallinago jamesoni
CCAACCAGAACGACAGATGGCCTCTCCCTCCCCTCTCTACCCTAAGGAAAAGAGAGGAGAGGAAAAGGGAAAGGAAATTAAAAAAAAAACCAAACTTCTGAGTTTAGAAAAACTAAACTACTTTAATGAAAAAAATATAAATAAATAATGAAATAATAATAAGGAAAAGGGAAAAAAAAGGAAAATAAAAAACACTATACAGTATATACAAAACTGCATCAAGCTCCCAGGATGATCATCACATCACCAGCAGGCACAGGGGACAGTCCCAGGCTGGACTCGGTGATGGACAGGAACCAGATTCCGGATCTGGAGTCAGGAACGCTTGGATCGGGATCAAAGGCAGATGAACACACAGGGTCCTCCTCGGACGTCGGCCATTGAAGAAAGAGGGTTGGCCCTTTGATTTGAGGGTTGGTCCCTCAGCTTTTATACTGAGCATGATGCGGATGGGACGGAATACCCCATTGGTCAGTTTTGGGTCACCTGTCCTGTCCGCTCCTTACTGCAGGTGGGACCCCTCTACGTTCTTCCACTTCTGACCCTCCGATGGGGCAAGTAGCAAATTTGCCTGACCTTGGTTGTTATAGTGATAAATATAAGCAAGGGCCTCTCACCATAACATCCCTTGGTACAATCAGGTCTTATCACTGGGAGAGTGAGCAGTTTCTGAACAATATGCTGTTAATTTCAGAGTTTCATTAGTTAGAAGAGGCCCAGCTGGAAAAGTAAAATTACTGAACAGAAAATTAGTTCTGTTTTACCTCAAACCAGGACACTATACAAACTGTCTATTTTTAATTTCATATCACAATGGACCTTGAGATGCATTGTATGTATATTAATCTGTGAATGTGTGTGTGTTTGTAACTGTGTAGCATCTTTTCAATCATTCTGTCTGAACAGTACTTAACTGCCATCAAGTTCAACCAGTGGTCTTCTCGCCTTTGTGAAAATTAGCCAAGTGCTTAAATATTAAATTTTTTTTAGCGTTAGAGACATCTGAAGAAGAGTGGCTAAACAACTGTGTAGTTATGATGTATTGTAAATGATAGTATAGCATTTCAGTATTTGGAAGCCTGATTTGTAATTTCAATTTTTTTTCATTGGTTGGACTAGATGATCTTAAAAGGTCCCTTCCAACCTAGGTGATTCTGTGATTCAGTTTTCTGTTCTTTTGTTTTTTTAAAAAGTTGTCTAAGCGATAGTTATAAGGAAGTGCAAATACACTGCACAGTACAGTAGACTATTATTCCTGTCTTAGTACATTGTACAGCTTTTCCAACCCTGAAAAAAATGTTTTCATGCTTTATATTTTTTTTCTGTTCATTTCATCCAGCCACTCAGGGAGGAAAGCTACTCTTTCCAGTGGGAACTTCCCCTGTTTCAGTAGTGTAAGGTCTCAGTGTCACACGCACCCTCAATCAGACACACCACACCTCCAGGGATGTTTTCTCTGAAAACCGATGTACTTCCACAGCAATTCCATTTCCATCCCTTCCCTGTATCAGTTACCATTAACACCTCCACGTGTTGCATTCTTAGCTCCATACATCTGAGAGATGCAAAGACGTTGTACTTCAGATACTTACTCCTCTGCCTGTGCTGAAAATGTACAGGCAGATCCAAAATTTAACACAGAAGTGACCTCAGAAAGCTTTTATGTCATTAGTTCATCCAAGTCTATCAAAAAAAGGGCATCCTAAAGAGATCATGTCAGTGAAACATACTAAATATAGGCTGGTATCATAGATGGGACATCACCTGGCTATTTTATTTCTCTGCCAAGGGAATTGGAAGGAATCATGTACAACGCTCAGCTCTGTGACGCACTGAGATAACCTCTATTTTGGGGGTGACCACCAGCTGTTGGCTTAGTGTGGATGCGTCTGGTGCCCTGTGCTTCTCCCTCCATCCCTGTTGCACCAGTGTATCTGCTTTAGACAACCTTTTGTCAGTGGGAATTAAAACTAACATCAACTCTTTTCCAGACCTAGCAGAATCTGCAGATGCCTCCAGAGAACCAGGTTCCTCCATCCAAACCAGTCCTGGAGCCAAGGAGCCTTTGGCTGCTCAAGCCCTCAGCCAGGTAAACCAACAACTGGAATGGTTCCCTCAGAAGATTTAAATTATTTACGCCAGCTTACTGTGAACAATGCAGGCAGACTTCACAGCTCAAATTTCACAGTGAGAATGCTGATAAAACACAACCAATTACACTTCAGGCAGGTAAGATGTGAAGTCAGTGCATCTGCCTGCATTCCTATGGATTACCTGCATCAGAGCACATCACTATGAAAAGAACTGAGAACAACCTGTTTGCCACCTTAGACAGAGGTGGAATCACATGACAGAAAGACTTTGGGAGGTTTTGTGTCTTGGTATCCCTCCTCTGAGAGATCTGTGTCCAGTTTTCTATGGAGGGAGATCAGGATTTTGTAAAATGGAATTGTATGTCAAAGACAGGTAAAACAGTTAGATATAATGTCACTAAATAAAGCTGAAATGTAATAGCCAGTATCAGGCTAGTCTTAGATACAAAAGTAAACATTGCTTTTGGAAAAACTACACTTACTGCTGATAATTTTAAAAATAAATATAAAATTATCTAGTTTTTTTTAAAAAAATGCATGGAGAAAATTGTTTTGGATGCTACTTCAGTAACAACCTGAAATAACTGGCAACTAACATCTCATGTGATATCTCTCTACTATTTTCAGTCATTTTGTGAAATGACTGGTTTCACAATCTGACTAGAGCATAAATTTAGATCTCCGTGATACACAGCTTTTCTCTATGTTCACTACCTGTTTCTTTTATTTTTAATACAAAAATGATAGGGTATTTGTTCTTTATATACTAGGATAGCTATATGATTTTCAAGCATATGTTGACATCAGTTATTCATAGCTGTTGTGTCTACAGCATTTTAAGTGAATTTACCACCCTTGCTGGGAGAAGGTGCAATAAGTCCTTTTATTTCTTTATACAGAGATAAGGAGATTAAGGAGAGGGAACCTGTGAAGTTCCTCCGGGGTTTTATCATTAAGTGTGAACAGTGCTGGCATCTCCTGGGTAAGCCATAAGTCTAAGTACGGGTATTGTAAATTCCATTAAGTACCTCTTTTTAGTGGGAACAAAACATTATCTGTCACACAAGCTACTACTTGAGACCACTGGAATAATGTGGTAGCTGTGTACTCTGTCTTTATTTCAGCACTGCTATGTTTTAAAATTTTAGGGCTTTTAAATAATATTCACGGATCATTATGCAAGATTTTGTCTCCTTAGTATGAATTGCCCAAAGTAGGACATTGCACAGTTATTTGAAAAGTTGGGGGTATTTTTTCTGGGAAACTGCTGATTTGGAGCCACTTTCTTTAGAACATGGGCTATGTAACTTCTCCTTCAAGAGAGATCAAGAAGTCCAAAGCTTCAGCATTCAGCCTTGTGCCATCCCTACTGCTTTGCAGCTCTGTCAGCAGTGTGGGCAAAACAGTCATAGCGTCAAGGTGTTGAGGAGAAGAGTCACAGCTGAGCTGTGTCTACCGCTTCCATTTAGATGATATTTTAAAAAGCACGTCTTTGATGCTTTCTCTTTGGTGTCACTTGTAATTTACCAACTTCATCTTAGCAAGGAGATAAATCCTCTCTGTAAAATGCTTTGCAGAAGCAGTGCTTTACCAAAGAGCCTCTCTGTTGGAAGAGAGATTCCTGAGCCACACAGGGCACGGCTGGAGCAGAAGTGCTTTCAGGAGAAGCCCTTAGGACAGATGAGTTCAAATGGGGAGCTGGGGAAAACTACAGCACGCTCTATATTCTCAGTGCCCTCCCGCAGCAATATTCTTCACAAATCTAAAAAATAAGGCTGTTATCTTCCACACGGGAGAAGCCCAAGGCAGTAGCTGTAACACATCTTGCCTTTGGTTGTATTGACTTGTCTTTGAGGCCAAGGATCCTAGTGGGTGCAGGAAGGGCGAACCTGCTGGTATAAATCTGATTAAAGAGCTTCAAACCCACATGGAAGAATTTTTGGTATCTGTGACCTCCCCATAACACGAGAAGTGAGCCTTTTATTGCTGGTATTTGTAGGCAGGACCCTCGTCACAGGGTTGTTTTGATGTTTTTAGTAGATTACAAAAAACATATGAGGGAAGGGGCCATGACAGCTTCAAATCATGAGATTCTCTTTGCAAACAGCAAACTACAAAGATTCTGATAAAGTATACAGTAGTGTTTGCAAAATTGCAATCAGACCGTTATTCAGATATCCAAGAGGATTTCAGTGACTTTTTGAGAGAAAATTCTCTAACTTGTTTAGAGAAAATGTAATTTCCTAAATAAACCTGCTTATTAATATTTTAAATGATTAATTTGTTTTGACAAACAGAGAGGTATTTGAAATCATGGTCTCTAATGCTAGTAGTTTTGTTTTATACAGGATTTGTAACGACCTTAATGTCATAATATATTGTCACAGTTTGAATTGAGATGCATAACTCATGATTAATACAGTAATCACAACAACACACAAGTTAGAGGGTTATTGCTCACATGGAAAGCTGTTCTATTTTTTCCTCCATGACTTGCATACTTTTAAGTTCATAAGTTCAATGATATTGATATAGATGTCTTTTAAGCAATAGACCAAAGCCAAAATGTAACAGACTATGTACTCCCTACTTCCACGCAGGTTCATGACAAAATAATTCAGAATAGCACAGAAAACGTACATTCATAAAGAAACCAATTCCTAAATATAATCAAGGTCTCATATTTTTCAGTGTCTTCAAAGTTTTCTAATTTGGGGTAGTCAACTGGATGTGCTTTAAAGAGTGTTGAGGTTTTCTGAGGTCTGCTGCACAAACTTTAGAGAGGATGAAGCCTCTTGGATATGCCTTTCAGAGGACACAGAAAATGGAGATACTCAAAAATCCGTATTTTGATATCTTTTTCACAATAGAGGAGAGGAACTCTAAGGCTATGTGAATGAACTACTTAGAATATGAAAGAAGTGCTGTGTACAGACACACAGAAATTGTTAGAAGGGGTGTTTGTATTAGGCTAGATATGATGTGCTCTTGGCCATGGAAGAAAATCTAGAAGACCCAGTAGCATAATGAGGCTGGCATCGGCTCTAGCGCAGGTGTAGAAGAGACCTTCTGTCTGCCCACTCGTTATGAACTTGTGTTTGCCCTGTCCAGGGTCTGGAAATACTCTTCCTGGTGTAGTTTCATGACTTCTCATGCTCAGTATATGAGGTCGAGTAAGATATACTCATATTTTTTGGGTGGCAAAGTTACTGAGGCATTTCATCCATAAGTGCACAGCACTGTTTTTTGTTTTATTTCCTAAGCATGTGAAAAGCTCTATAATGAATTTAAGAATAAAATTAAACATGTTTGAAGTCTCTCCACCCCAGAGTTACCCAAAGATGATAATTTCTTTCCAGTTAAGAATAAGCACAGACAGGGATTTTTCTGACATGGGTTTAATATAAAAAATTTCACTTCATCAAAACCAAACCTCTAAGGAATAGTGGGGAGGAGAAAGGAAGAACACACCAAGTTGAACAGGAAAATTATCTCAGCCTCCTGGCACACTAGAGCAAGAGGAAATGGTCTCAAGTTGTGCCAGGGGAGGTTTAGATTGAACATTAGGAGCAATTTCTTCACTGAAAGGGTTATCCGACATTGGAACAGGCTGCCCAGGGAAGTGGTGGAGTCACCATCCCTGCAGGTATTTAAAAGCCAGGCAGACATGATGCTGAGGAACACGGGTTAGTTGTGGTTTTGTCAGTGTTGGTTTAATGGTTGGAATGGATGATCTTAAAGGTCTCTTCCAACCTAGATGATTCAAAGCTTCTATGATTTTTATGATCAAAACCAGGACTATTGTCTGGTGGTCAGTATATTCACTTGGCAGTGTGGGAGATAAGTTTGAGACTCATACCTGAGTGATGCAAAGTAGGTCTGGGTCTCAGTTTTTTCAGTTTTAGCTGGAGCCATTCCATTTTGCAAAAATAAGTAATTATGGAATCAAGGTTTACCACCCTCTCCTTGTGCTTGCATTTATGTCAAGTCTTCTTCCAGCTGCAGCACAATTAATTATTCAGCAAAGGAATAGAGCATTGGAAAGTGAAAACTGGCAGTACAAGAATGAAACCCTAATCTTCTATTCCATGGGTGAACGCCTGAGCTCACTGAGATTTCTGTTGTCCTGGTCTCATTTCCTTTTTCTCTTCCCTTTTTTCTGGGAGAAAGAAACAAGCGAACTTTGCAAAGCCTGCCTCTTACGCTGACATGGAATGAAAATTTGAAGAAAAGTTTATAGACCTGTGTCAGACAGGAAAATAATTTACTGTCTCATCTACATTTTCAAAGTTAGATAAGAATACCCTAGAGATATTTTACATGTAGGCTACTTTATTTACAGTGAGTGATTCCATATATCTTTGTAGGTAACAGTTTAGCAGGCATTAGGTAAGTTGTATGTTCCTGAATTTCCTTTCATGTAAATCAATGTGGCAGAAAATTAAGGTGACTGGGGCTTCATGGAGAGGAAGATCAAGTCTGGTATTTTTCTAAGAGAAAGAAATTAAAAGCATATTCAATTTAAACAAAGCCTTCAGTCTGAAAATGCAGGAAGAGTGATTTTCATACTTGCTTAAACTCTTGCCTGAATTATGAGTCTTTTGTATCCATCATGTTCTTCTGCTTTCTCCTTTCATATGCACCTTTTCCTTGCATGACCTTTTTCTTTTTTCCTTAGTAGCTCAGTTGACAGTCCTGGTTGATTCTCTGGTGAGCAAGTGACTAAAAATAAACTCTCCTTCCTGCCAATAGCCATTTTGGTGCATTTCATTCATTTCAGGACAGTGTTACATTGTGAAAGGAGAAGCCAAGGGCTTGATGTACTCAAAGTCAACCATGGCAGCCTGCAGATTCCTAGAGATACCATAGAGGTACCAAACTGTGAGACCTCCTACTTGAAGATGACTGAAGGAAAGAAAGACAGGTAATAGAAGCCTGTGGGAGGAAGGGTTAGGAGACCTGCTAAATTCTATAAATACTTTTGCTAAATTATGTACATTTAGGTTTTTGTTTTTAACTTTGTGTGGCAAAGTTACATGGCAGGGGGTTTCTGCTCAGGGAGCTGGTGGTGTATGCGTTCATTCCTGCAAGACCGAAGTGTTACAGTGGTTTGACCAAACACCATCATGAAGTCATGTAACATTATCGTGTAATGCCTACTTTGTTTTCACAGGTCATTACCTAATATGAAGGTCATGGGATACAGTACAAAAAAAAGTCATTTTTAAAAGCACGAGGAAATGTACAGAGATCTAAGATATCTAATCCTGGAGGTCCTTCTAGCCTGATATAATTTGTTTTTCATATATTTATCAGAAACTTACCTATACTTTTGATCTTGAGATTTTTTTTTTCCAATGCACTACTTTATACTGATTCAGTTAAAATTCTAGAAAAAGAAAAAAAAAAGATAGATGTATTTTATAATGAACTTTCAATGGGTCTTTGTTTCAAACTGTCCATATGCGCTGTTGACATTTTAATGCGTAGTCTATTAGTGTTATAAGTATAATGTGTGTATATTTCTTTTTTCATTGAGTTTATGGTAATTATTTTGCAGCATTTACTAGAACTTCTGAGGCTTCTCACTGATTAGATAAAATATTACAATTTTCCCTTTTCACATTATAACAGGTGATTATTTTTCTAAAAAATAAAGTCCATAATTTTTTTTTCTATAACATAAAGTTAACATTTTGAAACAAGAATTGAGTTTCTGATGTCTTAGGGCTGAAAACTCAGAGGCAGCACATTGGGATGAGCTGGCGACTGCAGCAAAGAAAGAGTTAAAAAGAATGAAAATGTTTTCAAATTCCTGTACATATTAGCTAGCCCTGAAGAAACTCTAGAGATCTGTCTAAATCTAACTGACACCAGTGTGTTTTACAGCCAGACTAACTTTGTGACTTTGAAAAGTGTTTCTTCACATTGCTTTTATATGACACCAATTATACTGTGCACTGGAGGTGACTGTGAAACATATTTTGTTGGTTAAAAATATTGCATTAAATGGTTATCTTCCATACAATTTTCAAATAGGAATCAATCAAGGCTTGTGTGGTGATGTGCAAATTTTCAGTCAATTTGAACTGATTTGGCTCTTCAGAAGGTTAAGGTAGTTTAATGGTTGAAAGCACATTGCTGTGCAGCAAGCTGCAAAAGTCAAAGGGTTAGAGGATTAGGATTTCATTTCCTTTTAGCCGTTGCCATGTCTGTTTTCTGTCCAAACTACTTCTTGTTCCCATTTAACCCATGCTTTTAAAGACAAAAGGGGTTGAGAACTTGTGGGCCTCAGGCTTCATTTTAACAAGCCGTCTCTAGCACTTTGGTGCGTAATTTGTCATAAATGTCATAGGTCAGGGAATGTTAGAAACCCACAGCCAGAAGATGGTCATTATGACAGCAGTTAGGTTTCAGAAGCAAAAGATGCTTTGTGATATTTACTCCAGCGTGTGAATGTTACACCTCTGTAGAATATTTTCAAGTTGACTCTTAAAATGAACTCATCCTTTTTATCACTCACTTCTTAACTAGAGCTCACAAAAGCCCCCGAGCCAAATCCTCTTCCCACTGCTCACGGGGTTCAGTGGGGCTCCTTCCAGCAGTAAAACACACCTGTAGAACAGTCCATTTCATTTACAAAGGCTAGTAATAGCCCAGAATTACTAGCCATAGGCAAATTTTGCAGTGCTCAGTTAAATTAGGGAGAATTTCCTTTTCATCCTCATGTTACTTTTCTGTCCTGTTATTCTTTTTAAATGGTACTGGAAAATGGAGATTTCAGATAATCACAAAATAGGCTTTTCCTGGCAACACAGTATTTCCAGTTGAATAGAAATGAGAAATCTGTACTATTTTGTTTGACATGATACCACCAGACCTGAGAACATTAGGCAGGGTAC
This sequence comes from Gallinago jamesoni, assembly GCA_025769975.1. NCBI lineage: Eukaryota > Metazoa > Chordata > Aves > Charadriiformes > Scolopacidae > Gallinago > Gallinago jamesoni. The sequence goes on from JAOQGH010000019.1 coordinate 78,110,660, forward strand.
AGGCTCCGTTATGGCAGCCAATACATGATATTTAAGGTTTTTAAAAGGAAGAGGAAGCTGTAAGGAACAATCTCAGCCCCAAAAAGCCTGCAGGCCTAAGTTGCAGAGAAAAGAAAAAAAAAAGATTGTTTCTAAGATGCACAGTTCACTATGCTCAGATCTGCATATGAATTGTTTTACAGTAAAATAAAGAGCTGTCTGTTCCTTCAAGAGAACTGGCTGAGTGGTTGGCTGATCTTTTATAAGCCTTATGACAAATATTGATCTTGAGCAGAGAGTAAGGTGGTCTTTTTTTTTCTTTTTTTTTCTTTTTTTTTTTTTTACAAATCAGTTCTATGAAAGCATTTTGTGCATAAGGGCTGTAGATAGAGATAAGTGCGGGAGTGTAGATGTAAACTTGTGTGTGACAAGCTGACAGGCAGGCAAATGGGTTTAATATTGCTCATAAGTGAAGGAGGTGGGTGAGCAAAAGGTAAAAGACAAGCCTCTCATTCTGAGATATAACTAGTCAAGTCAAAAAAACTCTACTATATTTAGTAGGAAGAAACTACATTCTGCAGATATGCTGGAAGCATCATTCAACAGGTAACCATTCAGAATGAGATAATTAATTTTCTTGCTAGTCACTGGAAAATCTTGGTTTATTATGTCTTATCCAAGCCACTTAGCTGAGCTTTGCAAAGGTCACTAACAAACGGGTTCTACACACGTGAGGAAATAACTACAGTGACAGTAGCTGGGATTTGAAGACACAGCATGGTTTCCAGGGAAATAAGTCTGTTTGGTCCATCTGCCTGTGTCTTACTTCCCCTTTAGTAATTTTTGATCAGTTGGCCAGTTTCAGCTCTTTCAGTTGAAATTTCAGAGGTTTCAGAGAAATTTTACACATTCACAAAAGATTAAAAAAGAATTCACTTCCTGCAGGTTTCCTGAAAATTAGTGACTGGATACAGAAGACAACACAAATTATTCCCGTAGTACAAGATTCTCAGCTAGACCACAGCAGCCCCATCAATAGTCACACGCAGGACAGCAGATCAGCGCTCCATTGCTTGAAAACCACCATGGTGTTCTTCTTGCCAAGCTGGTAGGTTGGTGAGAATGAGGTCCTAAAGCCATCATCTCACTATGGGGATAGGAGGGAGACAGGGGTAATAACTGTGAGAGAAGAACCTATCAAACTTCTTTAGAAAGCATGATCAATTAGTCCCACTGCTAATGGGATCATTTGTCTTCTCTCTGCAATGGTAGGAGTTACAGAATAGCTACCAACAATGGAAGAGGTTTCTTCATCCTCTAAGCTCAGAACCTCATGTCCCCTAAAATATGTGTGGTTCGTGCTTGCTCTCTGCCATGTTGTTGCGGGTTTTCCCAGTGCTCAGCTCAAAAGGGTGGAACCTCAACATTTCCAAATTTCGCATAGAAAGCCACCAGCCACCAGCCTGTGAACCTTGCAGTTAATCGTATCTTCTTGTTTCACCTTCCAAAATGAAAAGTCAAATATATAGGGTACTCATACTGCCTGAAGGTCATGAGAGACTTGTGAGGCCATCATTTCTCCAGGGCCACTGTAAATGAAATATGCAATTTTTAATTCTCCAAGGCTCCCGATTAGAGAGATGCAAACCTGAAGGATATTACCTTTCACAACCTGAATTCTATTTTATGCTCTTGCGAGGTAGTAGCCTCCAGGGTCCTAATGACCCCAATAGCTATCTGTGAGTGAGTGGACTACAGTTCCTATCAGTCATTACGACAGATTTGATCAGCAACTAACTTTATTTAAACACTTTATAATTAAAGCCTGTCCCAATGATTGATAAGTATTGGATCCAGCGCTCCCTCGAATACTTTAGCTATTGCTGGTCTCTGGATTTTGCAGATCATGATAGTAACAGGAAAGAAACTTCAGCAGATAAGGGGAAGACATCATAGATGGTGCAAACCTTCACCTGGAGAATGATTATTGTACTGTCATTTGAGGAAATGTATACAATACTTAGGAAAACTCTGAAATTCACACAGATAAGATTCAGTTCAAGTGATAAGAAACAGCTCAAGCACTCTGAAACAAGTAGTAGGCTTGTCTAGTACAAAATGAACTACTATCAACATCTTCTCTAATTTCAGGCATAGCAGAGGCTATGACTTTCACACAGTAAATTATTCTGTCTATAGCTTTAAATAAGTTTGGCTTAATACAAATATACCTTATGAAACAGATTTGGGTATAGCCTTCTTTCGTGTTATTCTTCCATTTAGAATATTTCTTGATATTATTTTCTAAAAGATAAGTGGTGAAATCACACGTGTTTTTACACAAATGTGTACTATACCACTTATCAGTGCCTCACAACCAATAAGTATATATGGAATATCTTCTTTTGGTTGCCATGTGTTAGCTGTTGTGTTTCTTGCAGTTCTTGTTGAGTATTTTTGAGAATGGGGGAAAATATTTAAATATGAAAACACCATTTCAGTGCCTTGGTTTGCACTGACAGCTAACAGCTGCTCATGCGTTTCCTAAGGGAAGAGAAGGTCAACAGAAGCTTAGAATTAAGAATTGTTCTGCATGTACCCAACATTGATAACCAGTAAGAAAGCAACATTTAAATACATCTTTGCTGTGGAATGCAGACCAACCAATCACTTCATCTTCCTGAGGACTATCTCAGCTGGAGTAAAGACATTAGTAGTTGTAGATGCAAGTGTTTGCACAGAAGTACAGGAAGTGGTTATTAGCAATTTTCTATGAAAACTTATGAAAAAAACTGTCATTCCACACATAACCGGCACTTACCACGGTTTGTAGGATGCCCTGGAGACTGACCCTTCCAACGTACAACCATTTGAGCACACTGCATCACAGAGAGGGAAATGCTGAACCTACTGCTTATGAGGCAAATCCACATCTCTGTGTGCTCCACATCAAGCGATTTTGCCAACAACTCCAGAGCTGTGTTCTGATCTCACAGGGTAGTTATCGTGACTTTTCTTCAGGTGTAGCTGCTGCATAGAGAGGAGAGAGAGGATTTATTGACTTATTCAAATCCCAATGAAACTACTTGGGATCTCTCCATTTCCTACAACATGTATTAGATCAGACCCTTAAAAACAAAAAGAAATGTCCAAAAGTAAAGCCTTTCATGAACTGAAAACTTTCCTGCATCCCCAATCTGCTATTTTCTTAAGGACTGATTTTGAGCTACGAGATTTATGTCAGTGTTATGAAGGCATTACGGTAAAAGAGACCGTGTTAACAAAAATGCTATTATTGCCTTCACCATAGTAATAAGAAAGTCAGGAATCAAAACTATACCTCGACACAAGGGCAAATAGAAAAGCGCTGTGACAGGGGAGCCAGAGTTTGTAAACAGTTTAAAAATGTAAAGTGAGGTTTTTCCAGGTCATTCTTTCGATGTGTGTTTTGCTTTATCTGCCACACTGTAAGTTTTCATTGGTTTAATTGTTTGCAATGATGCTCATGCAGTAGCTTTAAAATATAAAGCAATTTAATAAAAGAATTCAAGCAGCTGCTTAAGGTTATGCAATCAAGGAGACATTAGAGGTATGTGCTGTATGGAAATCTCTGTGTGGCTCCTGTAGGTACATAGATTAGATGAAAAATGACGCAATGAAAGTTACTCCAAGTTATTTCCAAGCCTCATTTAGTATCATTTAGTGATAGGATGGTTACACACCACGCACCGACTTCAGCGGTGCTTCTTTTGCACAAACTGCTTCAAACACGGGCAAGGAGTGGGCAAGCAGTAATCATCTGCAGGCTAAGCCTCACTTTTCTTTTTCTCTTTTCCATTTGTATTTTTCCTGTTTCCATCCTGCGCACATCAGGTGACACTAAATATATGATAGAAACCATTTTTTTTTTGCTGGAAACCTAAAAAAAAAAAACAATAAAAAAAAGCAAAAACAAAAACAAAAGATAAAAAAGGAAAAAGAAAAAAAAAAAGAAAAAAAACACCCAAACAAACAAAAAAAACCCGAAGATTTCTAACTGCCCAAGCAGGGAATCTGAGGCTGTGGTTCTAAATCATTGCTGGATTGTAAATACTACAAAAAACTGTTGTAGAGCTATTTTTCTTCAGTCATTTCTGGGTGGCAGAGCATCCACAGAACAGCTTCAGAAGTGGTGTTCTGCAGCCTAACAAGCAATTAGTACAGTCCATTAAAAAAAAAAAAAAAGTTAAAAAAAAAAAAGAAAGAAAGAAAAAAGGAAAAAAAAAAAAAAAACCAAACCAACCTAGGCCTTGAAAGTGGAGGTGGCCACTAATTATTAAAATGGAGTCATGAACAGCTATAAATATTTAAGCTTTATAGTTGGATTTGTTTGTGGAGGTAGCTATTAGGCTGCTTGTGAGATGGTAAATTCCTGCCTGGTACAATGCAGCACTACAGGCAGCTCCAGTGTGCGCCGAGACAAAGAGCCCCAGGCAGCCCCACCCTCGCCCATTCTGCTCTCCGACAACACCCCTTGTTCACAAAGCCCCTTTCAATTATAGTCTTTGTGGGTAATTTTTACTTTCCCCCCCACCCTTTTTATTTTTTTTTTTTTTTTTTTTTTTTTTTTTATCCCCCTCATTCAAATCTCTCTCCTTCCCTCCGTCTCACTATTCGAGGCAACCAGCTCGCTTGGAGCCGGCGCAGGGAGGCAGAGAGAAAGGGAAAATGAAATCCAGCACATGCTCTACCCTGCTAAAAATAATAATAAAAAAAAAAAAACCCACAGCAAAAAAACAACAGCCAAAAAAACCACCACATCCCAGCCTAAATCCTCCAAGTAGTGGGTGCAAAGGAATACGAATTATTTTTTTTTTTATTATTATTTTTTGTTGCAGTGCTTGTAATTCTCCTTTCCTTGTTATCTGCTGAGGACGCGGGCTGGTTGTGCAGATGCACAGTGATGACAAGAGAGCTGCTTTAATTTGCTCAACGAATATCCTTCTACTTTTATATCTCTCTTTTTTTTTTTTTCTTTTCCCCCTAGATGCGAAAAAGGTTATTTACTGAGGAATGACACTCTTCCTTCTTAGGCAAAGATGCCACAAATAAGTATCCATTGTGTGATACCGTCCAGAGTGTTCCTTGGTGCTTTCTGCTTTTTGCCCTCGTGATTTTTATTATTTTTTTTTTTCCCCAAGCTTGTCAGGATTTTTGCTTCTGGGCATGGAGGGTTTGGGGGTTTTTTGTTTTGTTTTGCAAAAGCAGTTATTTACTTCCATGTTTGAAATACACTACAAAGTGCGTTTTGAAATTTATTATGAAATGTGGCAGCCCTGCCTATACATGGCAAAACATAACAAAAGGACAATGCTGCAAAACATGCTCACATAAAGAGGTTAAAGTACAGGTCTGCATCATTGTAAATGTTTGAATCCAAAGCAAACAAAAAGCAGGAGTTAAAAACTTTTTTTTTTTTTGGCTGTATCATTGCATCAGATTAATTAAGACCAAAATATGAATACTTTGATCAGAAGGTGACAGCTGTAACTCCAACATCTGTAACCTGTGTTTCAAGAAACAGTCTCTCCACCGACAGACACGTCATTGTGCACCTCAACAAATTAAGCATTTTAGACTGATTTCTATAATGTCCCAAAAGCATGCATTTATGTGTACATAGACATGTGTATATATATCTACACAAAAGTATGCTTGTATTTGCAGAACATTTTTCTACATTGTCCTTCTCAAATTCCAGTTAACAAGGGTTGGCACATAAATATTAACATTTAATTGGAAAATATATAGCCTTTTGTTCTATGTAAAGTTTCTGCACTTGTTTTAACAGGGAGAATAAACTATAGATGAAAAAGTCTGGGTTTCAAATGTCTCTCTGACATGGGACAAAAGTTGGCATAGCTCTACAGTTTAGGAAAACCCAAATTCATACTCAGAAGATCTCATATTGCTTTGAGAAGCTTAGTCTGCTCAAGGTAAATTAACATAGATCAGTGATGAGAACATTCTTTTTCTTCTCCTTAAACATTTTTTCCAAATTTATGAAATGAAATAGATCATTAGGTTGGCTTCTATATATCCAGAATTTGTTTATATTTGCAATGGGCTTGAGCATATTCTTGTGACTGCAGTCAATGTTTAAGCAAGACATTAGTATTTTTATTAGCAATAGTCAAAACAGAGGTACCCTTTCTTTTCTTCCACCTTGAAATTTACGTCACCTGTTATTAACAAAAATAATAATAGCCTGGGTCAGCCACGCAGCTGCACAGGCCCACGTACTCCCGATGAGGAACATCTGTATTCAAGCTCTTTCGGGCCTTAAAAGCGGTCATAAATCCAGTCCCCGGCAAATGAAAAAGGTTTCACAGACGACTTAATTTGCTGTGGGAAGCCGAGTTCCCTGTAACCTCCCCGTTTCTCAGCCCGTGACCTTCCGCACTGTCCACCTGCTGGAAGCCATGTTTGATTTCCGGCCCGGGGAGACGCCTCTCGGCAGCAAAATGGTGTCATAGTGAAGGAATTTCTCTCTCTCTCTCATCATTAAGGGGGTTCCCCCTACGGCGAGGGGAATGAAAAGTGCGATTTAATGTTCTTCGGGTAGCGGCGGCAGGGAAAATTTAAAAAAAAAAAAAAATAAAGGCCGGCGCTTCCCGAGTGGGCCGTTGCAGCCCTTGCGGTGAGTGGGATGTCCATGAGGAATTCACCGCAGGGCCAGCCTGAAAAGAAAAAGGATTAAGGTGCTTTAAAGAAGGGAAATGTAACAAAAGGAGCACTTTTTATGATGTAGCAGCATAAAATAAGGGGCTGCATTGTGAGAGTGATTGCTAAAGGTCTCCGGAGCGGAGCAGCCTGCGTTGTAGGCCCTGCTTCCCTCGAGGCAGCAGGTCCCGCTAAACCCTCTGCCCGCGCTGGAATAAGAGTGCCCATCTCATTTAGGGGCAAATAAGAGATTATTGGTGTGTTTCTACATCTTTTCCTTTTTCTTTTTCTTTTTTTTTTTTTTTTCTCCACACCTACCGAAAAGTGGCCTGTAGGGAGATTATACTCTAGTGAAAGTTGCTGCTAATTAAAACAAGTAATTAGTGTTCCTCCAGGCTTTGCAGTTTCACTCACTTTTGCCCGCCAGACAACATTAGTTTAAAAGCAATCCAATTTCTAGCAATAACAGACTGTAAAAAAGTCATTTAACAAGTATATAAGTGTAAGGTTACAGTTCAGGCTTTGATTTATCTCTTCTGGGCTATTTAGAGAGCCATAGCAAAGTTGGGGAGGGGGGATGGAGTTAAATGGTTTTTTCTTCAGGTTTTGTTTTGGTGGGTTTTTATGAAAAGTCATGTCACTGCATTTGGAAAGACAAGACAGAGCTTTGGGAGACAACTTTCCAAGCCACATTAAAAAAGAGAATTGGATTTAATGCAGTTTTTCAAGAGAACCCTCACTTAGCATTTTGTAAACAGATCATTTCATTAAATCCTTTTTTGTTTCCGCTACTGCTTCTGCTGAAATGAGGACTTTTTATTGACTCTGGCTCTCCCTGGATGAATAGGAGTTTAACATATTATTGCTTCATGTTGGTACAGACAAAAGTGATTATATGCTTTTGTTGTTGTTCTACAAGAAACTTAAGGAGATTAGTGTAAAGTTTCAAACATGATGATGCATCCATTGACAAAAAACATATTGGAACACTAGTCCTATCTTTGGTTGGTTTCCAATGTTCCTGTCATTCCAGAACTGCCAGCTGTTGAACATGTGGATCGTAATATTTAATGCTGAAATGTGTTGTAATATGCTTCCTCATAGGCTATTTCGGCTTAATATAGACACTGGTGGAGGTTCCTTATTTTTGCAGAAGTGTTTGCATACGTGGATAATGCACAAACCACAAACCAAGGACAATGGGAATATATGCAGGTGATTTCTTCCTATAAAAAGAAAGCATCATTTTCTAACGTTCAACCAGTGTACAGAGATTTTGTTTTCAGTTTGGCTTATCTGGTATTTCTGTTGATAAATGAACCAGAAAAAAGAAAATATGATTTTTGATAAGCTAGAAAAACATTTTACACTGATAAACAGAATAAGATTGCATGGTAGTCACACTGAAATGGCTGTAATTCAACACTGAAGTGTCATTTTAAATGGGATTTTTTTTTCAAGTCATGTTCGAACAGACAAGTCTGTACAGCTGAACTGCTTTTCTTGTAATGTTAATTTTAAATACACAAAACATACTGGTTTTGATCACAAGCAGAAAAGCTAGAAATATCCATCAGTTTCTTTTTTTCCTTTCTGCTAAAAGTTTAATAATTCAGTCTGACAGGCAGTATCCATCAGGTTCTGTTTATGTAGATCCTGATAAAATACTTCATCATATTGAATAATAACAAATTTAAGGAACAGTTCAGATCTTGCTGAATGCCAGGATTTTCTTTTACACTTTAAGCATCTTAGTACTTTTTTTCCTCCTTAATCTGGTGCTTTCAGTTGATATCTTCTTTTATAATAACAGGCATAGTGAACAAAATGAGTCTATTTTAAATTTGTTTTACTGATAAAGATAGGAACAAATCTCCATTCCTGAAAAACAGTAATCATTTTTGTGAGGTCCCTCTTCTCTCATTCCTGGCATTTCTTTTAGAAAATGATTTTTTGTGTGTCTCTGAGTAGTTTCAGTGGATGTATATGCAGACTGAGTATCTGTTTCTGGGTGTCCTTTTGGACCACTCTTCAATAACATTCTGCATAGTGAAAAAATGCCTTTTAAAAACACATTGACCAGCATTCTGTGACATTTTTTCTTATTAAATTTAAGAATCCTATATGATGTGCACAGATATATATTTGTACACATATATATATTTATTTTTTTTTCCCTTTCAGTCGTAGAAGTTGTATTCATTCTTGGTGCCATCCTGGATGGACTAAAGCAATAACAGAAAAGAGCATGGGACACCAGAGGGCAGAATGTGCTATGACTTGTGTGGACGTGGTAAACTCCTTATAGATTAGCACAAAGCCATAAGGGACAGTATAACAGCTCTAATTTTATGTAGTAAGCCATATTTGCACAACAATTCCATTACAATACAAAAGGCAATCTTCAGAAGTAATTTAGGAACGACAACTGTATTAATGCTGAGTCCAAGAAAAGGAGAACAATTTTCTTATGCAATCCAGTTTCAATGCCCAGATGTCTTCTGTAAATGATTTTAATGGTTATTTGATTCTAATTTAAACATAAATTGACCTTATGATTCACCTATATCTTATATCCATGTTTCTTGTGCAATTCTGTTTATTTCAAGTTACTGCTTTTTCACTTATATTGACTACACAATAGACTCCATATTTATGAATTTCTCTATGACAGTTTTTGGAGTAATTTTCAGAGTATTAACAGTATCAAAGTCAGGAATCTCAGCAGCATAATGCACAAATCACACAGTGGAATAACCAAAAGGTATTTTGAGGAACAACAAGGCAGTAAGTGGCCCAAAGAGTTTGTTGAAGTAACCTTCTATCAATTAAAAGAAAATACTAGTTTTCTCAGTGCATTTTTAACAATAGATCAAATTGAGTCACTCCCTCCCACCCTTCAAGTTTAGAAGCCAGCAGTGGTGTTCTGCGTTTGTGATCATTTTAATGTAATGATGAGTGTTAAATAGGAGCAGCAATTGTGACCCTCACAATTAGTGAGCAATTCAAGAAAACAATATTCATCTGGTGTGATATTATAGAAGATAATGTGCTTGTGTCTTACCACATAAACTTCTGCTCTTTTAGATTTCCTAATCAGCAAGTGAATGAGCGTGGTACAGAGGCTGCCTTCACTTCTCAATCGTGTTCCAACATTATCTGCAATATCTTCTTGGTCTTTCCAGAAAACTCAGAAAGAAAAGGAAGTAATTTGCTCACCACAAAGGACTGTCAAGAAAACCTTGCTTTGAAAATGGTGGTGATGTTCTTTCATCTTTTTTCTAACTCTTTTCTTAATTCATCCTGCCTGAATGTATTCCTGAGGTCGTTGGTCCTCTTCTAGGACAGAACTAGGCTTCAATGGGGCCAAAATTTAACCCTGTACTCTTCATGGTAGAGAGACATACACACAGACATGCAAAATGCTGCATGTGATTGGGGGATAATGAGATAAATGAGGGAAAACAGATGTTTTCAGTGCTAAACTGTAGCAGAAGTTGAACAGTTTGGTCTTAATTTTTTTAAGTTATAGCAGTCAAAACACAATTAAAAGTTGATGGAGGTAGCTAGTAGATGTAATATTAAGTGTCGGGAGTTATTATTTTCTAACCTTTTCCATGATTTCTGGTGTGTCTCAGAAGTCAAGTTGTCTGTCTCCAGTTTTTCTAAGTGGACAAGAGTAAATATCACAAAGAGGGTAGGTTTAACACCAGTGGTGTTGTTTTGTTCTCAAACTGGAGGGAAGAAATAATACAGGAGCCAAGTGTCTTGACAAGATTTTCTTCAAAGTGTTCGTATACTGAGGACCAAATGCCAACATGGCTTTTGAACATCCAATTTGTCCCTTCTTAGGGCTGATTGTAAAAGACACTGGCAGCCACAGCTTGATGTTTGTGGACATTGTGAACTTTGAAAAACAGCCTCAAACTGTTTCAATTCTGTGACTCAAACTCAAGATGCCCACTTCCAACAACTCCTTCTGAAAATACGGACAGAAAACACATTAGAAAAGCTTGCGAAAACTTTGAAGGCTTCATGTGAATTAATCTTAAGGCCAGTAAGATCTTGTAGAGTAGGTGGGCTGCATGATCACCATCTTATACCTTCAAGGCTTTGGAAGATACTCCACAATCTCCTAAACTTTCTGCCACCAAAAAAGGCTGTCCAGCCTTCAGGATGCCAAGCACCCTCAGAAAGGGCTATGTTGACTACAGCTTGGGGAAAGACTGGTGAATCACAGGTAGCTTTGTGTTACTTTATGATACAGGGTTCTAAGTCATTTTAAAACCTATGTGGGACAGGCCACATCTGGTGAAAATCAGCATGGATCCAATTGAATTAAAATATTGCGTGCAGGATATCATTGCAGTTTTTATTGCAGCCCAACCCAACATTGCAGCTGGTAGAATGCCATTGTGAAAATGTTCATGGTCACAAGAATAAAATGGGTTTAGTGGGTTTCCCAGGAGGTCATTTCTTTTATATAGGATTAGTTTTCAAAGTCAGAAAAAATATCTCAGTTTATTTTGGTGTTGCATTTAACTTCAAATTTTAAAATCATCTACTATGCAAGGCTGTGCAGCAAGTACTACTGTTACGTAGAATGAAGATAACCAAAAATCTGGAAAGATGCAGCAGACATTGGAAGACAACAGTCAAAAGACAGTTTCCCTGTCCTTCTGCCCTGTGTAGTATTTTTGGCACCAAAGGCAGATCCAGTCTCCTCCATGATAAAATGGTAGTTATTGTGGTGATAAGAGGAGAGGTATTTTGAGTGTCATTGTAAAACATCATTAATTTTGAGGCATCATTAGAGTGTCTTAGGTTTGTCTCACGCTGTGTAAAGCCAAGTCAGTATCTGTTTTGCTGGTATTTGAATATTCTAACACTCTTGTGAGATAAATTCGTAACAAACTTGTACAGACTTAGGTAAACAACTCAGTTGCCTTTCCTGCATCCACTGCTTAGCGTTCTCAACAGAAGAACAGATATTTTTGAGGATTTTTAGTATAGGTCTTGAGGATCTCCACATTTGCCATGTTGATCTTTGGCTATGGGGACATGGTTTCCTTGTTTCATCATAAACACAGCTGCATAAGAAAGGCTTAGTAATACTACTTCTTAGGAAACAGAACTATTCTCAAAAGCTCAGGATGTTAAAAGCATACAGAGAATTACTTGGTTTTGTTGGTAACTTCATTACAAAGACGGTTGAAAAGTATGGAGCACTGGACAAGCATAAAAAAAAAATAAATAAGCTACTTGTGCATTTCTACTCTGTGTACTTTGATAACTACATGATAGAACATAAAAATTAGAACCCCTGTATTCAATATTTCTGGAATATTTTTTCTCTCGAATTTTGACAAATATCAGTGTATCTAAAAGCACACTGCAACTCACACACTCTGTTACATCTGCAGCCTGTCCTGTACTTGGAATGATTGAGCAAAAGTTGTGGAATATTGGAATGATTGAGCAAAAGTTGTGAAGACTTCTTTGCATTGTCCAAACTCCAGCTGGCTTCTTCATAGAAGATGTAATAACATGGAGAAGCACTTAGAGTGCCATAGCCTTCTCCTAACAAAGGAGAAATCTGTTCCATAGCAGAAAAAACATCAACTTACTGATACTTTAAGTCTCACCCATAAATGGGTGAGACTTAAAGTATCCTTGACATTTGTCACTAACCTCTGAGAATCAGGAGCCATAAGATGTAAGTTAAAACATGATCAATTTCAATGATGTGAGACATTACTTTTGGATGCATTCAGTGTATATTCAGTAAAGACACATTTAAACTTAATGTTAAGGCACAACTACCTTATTTAGTTCACTAAAAGTCGTAACTTTTTGTTAGTGGATGCTCTATAATCAGCGTGAAATACGGTTATCAGTGAATTTTTCAAAATAACAGGTAAAGTTACTGTCACCACACAGAGAAGAGTTAAATACTGATGTACGGGATGCTCTTCTGTTTTCAACTCAGTGGTGTCTCATCTTAAGAAAGGTTAAAAAACATTGAAAAAACTGAAATAAGAAAACTCCCATTTCTGCAACCTGTGCTCCTGAACAGGTCTCAGTGGCTGTCAATCCAGCACTTTTAACAGACACTAAATATGATTTCTAAATTTGAAAGAAATGCAGAAAAAAAGCCCCTGAAAGGTAATCTCTTCAGTGTGTGGTAGTTGGCAAAAACTCAGCATCCTCATTTTTCTCAGCCTTATCTATTAACTCTGCAAAGGAACAGGTAACAGAAAGTTCACAACAACAGCAAAGGAAGGTCCATTGAGCAATTTGCATCCATTCAAGGAAGAAAATAGTTACTCAAATTTCTCTCCAAATTACAGTATATTTGAGTTAGGAACATATTCACTGGGGACATTTTTTGCCTATTAGCATTTTGCCCATTTTGCTATATGAATTTAAGAACTCAACCAGAGCTCTTTTTTGGGATGCATAGGTTTTCCAATGGTGTGTACCTACATTGGCGTGTACCTTTCACAAGCAGGAGGAGGAATTTGAGAGAGAATGCTAAATCTTACACTTTCTTTGCCAATCGGGTTCTCTAAACTGAAAATGATAGGCCTTAACTGTATGTAGACCATTGAAACTAGTGATAAATCATTTAGTTTTAGAAAAAAAAATGGAAAGTTTTAACCCTTCTTAATGTACAGAATCAGAGCAGAGCTCAGAATAAACCAGTCACTACCAGAGATCATACCATTCCCTTCAATTCACCAGCCAAACCCAAAAGTGGAGGAGAAGGAGGGTCAGTAGAGGGTTCATCAACCATTTCCTCTTCATCATCTTCCTATTTCTCCTTTCAACTGTGCAAAAAGAAGAGAAGGCAGTTTCTTGAAAACCGTCCCTAGTACACTACTGCTACTGTTAGAGGTACAGCTTGATAGTAAATGACTGGAATCTGGGGAATTCTTTCTCTAAATAACTGTAGTATTATTGTAAGGTACAGAAAATGAGATAGCTCTGTACAGTTTAATTTTTTTTTTCCAGCCAGCAGTATCTATTTCAAGGTGGCAAAAGCGGATCTTCTAAAGGCAGGCCTGATACCAGAAATGAGATAATAGAGGAGGGACAGTTTATAGAAGCTCGTAACATAAACGTCCATGTATTTGTCCTGTAAAATATTTGCAATCTCTTCGTGTTAAATGGAAGGTAAACACGCTGTTAAGGAAATCCAAATGGGCGCTTTGTGATTCTTTGGTACGTAACAGGCAATGTCAGGCATGAGAAATTGATTGATTGATTTGCACAAGGTAAAAAGAGTTTTGATTGATTCTCTGAAGAACCATGTGGGTAAGATCCACCAGGAAAAAAAGAAAAAAAAAGGTAAAAAAAATAATAATAAAAAAGCGAGTTTCCAGAGAAAAAACTGCTAAAGCAATAGCGTTGTTTGCAGCTGAGAACTTTCATGTTAATGAAAATTGGATAGCTTTGGTGCTTATGTGTATCAGCTTGATCAGCATTTACTCGCTAACAAAATTAAAGAGGAAGAAAAATATAAGACAGTATTATTGCTACTCATTATATCCAAGGATGAAAACACACACCCTGAAAAAGCACCAGCCAATAGCTATATAGGAGGGGGGGGTTGTATAGATAAATGCCCCGCCAAAAAGGTGCCTCGACCAGTTTGCTTAATGGCCACCGCTGCTTTAAGTGCTCTGCTGGACATAAGAAAGGACTCAAAACTGACCACAGAGTTCGACTCAGAAAGTTGTCTCTCTAGAAATCCTTCCCAAACATATATAACAAACACGCACGTGCATAAACTCTCTCCCCAGATTAAATAAACAAAACGCCTATCAGCAAATCAAACAGTTTCCCTGACAATCTCCAAGGAAAGAAATAAAGAAATTAAGCAATTGCTTTTGTTATGCAGTCTTAAATTTAAAAAATGTAGAAGACAGATGGATATATAGTAATGAAGCAATATCCTAAAACATATTTTAAATAGGTAGGAAGAGAGTTCAGAGAACATCAGCATTCTGTCCCATCACTCTCATAAACAAGCCAGAAATAGTTTTGATTTAATTGAAGTTACAACAGGATGTTTTATTCCTGAGTTTACAACAATATAATGCAGTTATATAAGCTACACTTGAGAAATTAGTGAAGAAGGAAATATTTTCTGGGTTACCAGATGAACTTGTGTATAAACTTTGGCTATAGCAGATTTAACATTGTTATAGTCCTATAAGGCTGATAGATAGATGTCTGTATCATAGAAACATTCCAGCTGTCAAGAGAGCAAAGAATTTAAGAGAATCGAAGCTTTTTCAACCCAGTCTGGTTTGAGGTGTCCCTGCCCAGCGCAGGCGGTTGGAACTGGATGATCTTTAAGGTCCCTTCCAACCCAAACCATTCTATGATTTAGCAGGTTTTACTGGTTGGAAGACAAGAATGTTGCCCAATCACATAAGATTTCTTTGGGAAATTATTTGATGTATGAAGTTCAGGCTTTTTCCAAATAGATGTCTATGCTATCAAGATTATTAGTAGTATTAGTATTTTAAAAGCTACAGAAACAGCATAGAAAACAGAGTTTTAATTCATGTTTAGTGTCTACATTTTTTCAAACGATGCTCCAGTGTCTTCTACAGGAGATGGGATACCTTACAAACACAGTAAATTGCCAAGTGAAGAATTGTTCTTCTAGTCAGTCTCATGTAGGATTTAGAATTGTAACCTTATTATTACCTTTAGTGTTGTGGGTTTTTTTAATTCAAAAGCACATTAAATTGCAAGTTTAAACATATTCAGGACATAATTTCCTGTAACAGTGAGTGTGAGCAATTAATAAGACGTACACATTTTTATGAAGAACTCCTTAACAATTCCATTGTTATCTCCTTCAATTTTTTAAAAACATTTTGATTGTCCAGAAACATGATAGAGAAAATTCTTTTTTCCTTCTTTGTTTTTAACCTTTCTCTTATTCACTTTATGTCTACACTACCAGTCAATACCATTTTTTAATATATATTTTTGAAGTATGTGCCATCTTTTAGTCTTAGATGTCTGAAACAATCTTTAGGTCTCTTTATTTTGACTTTTACTGTTGAAGGCAGCAGAATTTGGGAGCAAAAGCCTTTGGTAAAATTCCGTGCCTGTTCCTCTATGCTGACTCCTCCACACGGGGAAGTCTGTGTGGTGGAAAGCATAGCTGTGTCTTTATTTCCTCTCTTTCCACCTACTTCTTCCTGAAAGGCTTCTCTGCACCCTGCTCCTCTTCACACAGCAACCGATTTCTTGCCAGAGGAAACTTTTGGAAACTGATTCAGATTCCAAGTTACAATTCGAGCTCTATTTACTTCCTCGGGCTGGGTTTCTCATCTGACTTGTCTCCTTGTGCTGAGAATCAGACCCCTCCTATTGCAACACAGGTGATCATCTCCCCTATTAGGGGGGCACCAGCCAAGCTGACACCAGGCAACCTTCTTCCCAGCCTCCACAAGGAGTTATTCTCCAGGACATTCACTGGAGGACAGCAGGAGAGGGTCTGTACCACCACCGCAATGCCCAGGAACTGAAGCCCATGTTATTTAGATACTTGCTTTTGCATACAAGGTAGTCTACACATAAGGAAGACATCGGTCTTCGCTTTATTTATGATTTAATGTCCTCATTAGTCAGCGTTCATTATATTTCAGCTCTCAGTCCAACTGTGCCCTGTACCCAGGATAAATGGTATTAAAGATGGTGATTCATAGTTTCATATTTAGCTGTCACTTTCTTCCAAAATAATCAATCCGTGCCCTACCTTTGCACTTATACAGCTTATTTCCATAGAACTTTAGAAATTGCACTTTTGTAAAGAGATTGCACTAAGCTGAATTTCAATAGTTCTGTCCACTTCAGCGAGAAATTCCCCAGCACAGATATAATCCACACAGCACTCGCTGCTCTCACCAGGCTAAATATGTTCTGATTGCAGAGCTCTGCTGCAGCACCAGCAGAATAAACAACTTTCAGAAGCCTGCAAAATCCCCAATTGTATTTTCTAAAACACTTCTTTATTTTAAGTACAAGAATTTTCCTAATGTGTATACCTCGCAGGAGCGTGTGGAGGGCAGAATTTAACTCCACTGCCGTAGGGAGTTAAAGTTTTCAATGTGACTTGGGATGAAAACCCTAGATACTGAAATTGCTAAAGAATAAATTGAGGACATAATAATATTATCTCCATTAAAGCGTCTGATTTTGTTCAGGTATGTTTTACATTTCTACTTCAATTTTTACACACTGCAATATTTAACATTAAGAAGGAAAAAGGAAGGAAAGTCACATTGAAAAGGCAAAAATTAAGTAGGCCATGTAGAAATTATCAAACAGGGCATGATTTCTTTTATTCTTTTGAAACAACATTTTGGCATAATCAACATAATTTTTCAGAGCATTTTTTTTTTACAGGAGAATCATTAGAACAGTAGGAATTGCTCCACCAGAATTTTACTAGGAGATCATTTGATAAATGTTTCAATAACTAAAACAAATCCAGTATTTTTTAGCATATCTGTCTAACTTTTCTAATTTCTGCACAGTTAAATGGAGGCTACTGTATAAAGAGAAGTGTTGCTTAAACAGAACACCAGTAGGTACCAGCTTTAAAAAAATTATATGGACTAATAGATAACAAAAGATTTTCTGTTGCCGATCAGAGTCTGTGCTTTGAATTTTTAATGGTACTGTATGAAGGGCATTTTTTTTTAATGTTTAGGATTTGCAGGGGGGGGGACTTGAAGGGAAGGGCTGCTTTTCATCAGTTTGGCTCAAACACTGTGCATTTAAAAATAAAATCAATTTAGGTTTGCAGATGACATGCTGATGTACCCTCGTCTGAAGAGCCAGGGTTTCATTTTGCCCATGTTTCCACAGTACAATAAGTTCTGGGTTGTGCCTGGCGGAGGGTCCAAGGCTGCATTTAACAAAGGGACTGAACTTTTAACCTTTCAGGCTCCCAGATTTTGATTATTACGACTAACTGATTTTCATTTAGATTTCCTTTCATTAAAGTAAATCCAAATCATCATTGAGCATGCATATATATGGATATACTGACCTTCAAGCAATAAAGGATGTCTTTTGCAGGTCAGCAGTGAGACTTAGTAAAGAAAGAGATATGTAAAAAGCCCCTGCCCCAGTTTAATTAGTAATCAGTGCTTAAATGAAGAATCCTCGTGCCTTGGTTTCAGTTATCAACTTACCTATGTACAAATTGATGCTTTCCCAGGGATAAAGCTATACTGTTGTGTGCCTTCTGGGCGCTGTTTCAGATAACTCTGCATGCCACTAGATATATTTTGAAAGATCAGGCATTGTTTTGCACTAATTTCAAATTAGCATCCTCATTGTTATTTTCCGCTCGTTCTTACCGAGCTAGCTGAAAGAAGCCAAATATAAATGCACCCTTAAAGGGCTCTATTTACCTTATAATCTTCTCGCCACTGCCATTATACTCTTAAGCTATAAATGAGCAGAAACCGTCTCTGTGAGAAGTTGTAAAGTGACATGTCTCTTTCCCTTCTTCTTGGAGGAATAATGTGATGAGCAGTGAACACTAGAGGGGGAGCTTAACCGTTCAGGAGACTTAAATCTCCAGACCCTCTGGGAGCGGATCAGAGTGATACGATAGCTGCTGACTTAAACAAGCAAAGTTAAGGCATGGACAGCCATGGTTCAGAAGTCAAGAGGTCAAGAATAGTAGAGAGCCAATTTATTGTCATTTTCCAAAAAGGCAGCAAATCATAAGTGGAATTGAGAAGTTTAGGGCTCTGCTCCTACCATGATGTGGTATATTTTAAAAACCTCTCTAGAGGCAGTTTAACATGAAGAGTAGGATTACAGGGATTTTTTTTTTTTTTTCCCAAGGACTGTCTGTCATTTAAATGTCTGAGGAATGATGGAATGAATTATCATAAAATTTTGACAAATTTGATGGCTCAAACAAAGGGGGAAAACAGACATTCCACTTATTGGGTTCTAATAAGACATGACATTTAAAATGAGTTTACATGGCAGTTAGACCTTTGCTTTTCTTTTTTTTTTTTCTTTCTTTGATTCAGAAACATTTGTGTTTGGAGAGCAGTTATTTATAACTGATGCTTGTTTAAGAATGGAAAGCATGCTCCCTTTCATCCTCTACTTCCTATGTTTTAATGAATTGGTGCCTGTTTCACGTGCTGTAGTTTTATATACACTTAATTTTAAGTCTTGCTGTCTATTCCAGGATGTCTGTACATCCTCTACTGCAAGAGTAAAATACAAATTTACTGTCTTGTTCTGCTAATTTTGTTAGAATTGCATCAAAAAGATAACTTTCTGTTTCCATTTTAAAAGGGTTCAGGTTTTTATTTCTATTTGTTGAAATGAAAACATTTCAATAATTCATTTTCTGTAGGTATTGTGTCTCTTTTCTACAGGAAGTAATGACAAATCCAAACTATTTTCTGCTCACACAAACTCACAGGTTATTTGGTGCCCACTTCTAATTTGGGCAATGTAACATTTGCAGAAATGTAAAATTGTTGAAAAATCAGCCAGGCGAGTTTAGCCTTTTTTTCTTCTTTTTTTTTTTTTTTTTTTTTTTAAATGCCATATACCACTGAGTGCACACGGAATAGCACAGACACACACAGGAATTTTCAGAGAAAAATCTCCGAATTGCTGTCATCAGGATGTGGAGCTGTACATCCAAGAATCCGCTACAGGAAAGTGCATCTTTTTTTTCTTTTTTTTTTTTTTTTTGAGATAATGTTTCTGCCAGGTCCCAAGCTGCTGCTGAAAGGTGGACGTGGGTATGGCAGCTGCTTGGCCAGGGGGTGCCTGGTCCATAACCTGAGCCAACTTGGCCCGGTCACTGCTTCTGGCACCATCCCTGGGTCACGGAGACTTGATGCTGCCCTACCAGGAACGTGTTCGAGCCAGAAACATGGAGCCAAAATATAGCTGAATTAAGCAAAAGTAAAACCTCATGATAAATCATGGTTTGTTTCTTTTCCAGGTTGTTTATTACTCTTGGTGGGATGCTAATTTTATCTGCAGTTACTAAAGAAAGTAATGCTCCTGTTGTAGCTGCAAGGTACCAGATAAGCAGAAATTAGGTAAGTGTGCGTTTGTATTTAGTTACCTAAAACAGGTGATGATATTTTTCAAGAGGCTCTGCAAATGATTTTCCCTCTTTCTGTTTTGCTCTGCATAAGAGTAGATGCTTTTATTTTTTTTTACTGCTTTCCCCCTAACGGCTTTTACTCATGGTAACTACTTACAGCATTCCCTGGATTGCAGATGTACAGAAAATATCACCATGCCACTATATTTAAATAAATGCCTTTTAATTATAAATTTATTCATGACACCTTATTATATCATATGCCATATTGATCTTTACATACATGGTGAAAACTTGTAGCCGCTGCCTTAATTTAAATATATTAATATTAATCTCTATTGTTTTATTATACTCAAAATCATTATATTACATTGTAAAAATGTGAAAGGTCTGAAACATCATTCTTTAGTGTAAATGCAAAAATGAACTTACAAGCTTAGAAAGACACTAGTTCAATTACACATTATTCTAAAATTTTCTGTCTTGAACTTTCATGAGCCTTTTTCTGAACAGGATGTTCCTGCCCTCAGAAGGAAAGTATGTCACTAGTTTAATTTGATCTTATCGTATTGTTCCATCTAAGTAGAATGGCTCGCTTTGATTTGCATTTGTGCTTTGATGATGTAGAGAAGAGTTTTGGGGATACTACTGATACTAAAAATAAATGCTGGGAGGGCTGGAGCCCCTCTGCTGTGAGGACAGGCTGAGAGAGTTGGGGGGGCTCAGCCTGGAGAAGAGAAGGCTCCGGGGAGATCTTGGAGCCCCTTCCAGTCCCTCAAGGGGCTCCAGGAGAGATGGGGAGGGACTCTGGATCAGGGAGGGGAGCCCTAGGACGAGGATCAATGGTTTTGTACTGGAAGAGAGGAAATTTAAGTTAGATATTAGGAAGAACTTCTTTGCTGTGAGGGAGGTGAGAGCCTGGCCCAGGTTGCCCAGAGAAGCTGTGGCTGCCCCATCCCAGGAGGGGTTCAAGGGCAGGTTGGTGTGGTGGGAGGTGTCCCTGCCCAGGGCAGGGGGTTGGAATGAGATGATCTTTATGGTCCCTTCCAACACAAACCATTCTATGATTCTATGCACAAATATATTATGTGTTGTATTATTACAGGCAGGCATTACCTCAACAGCACCACGGGTCTCAATAATTTGCTTCATTTTAGAAAATGATAAGTGATTGGATTTGAATGAGAAGTAAGGCCACTGATTATACACCACACAGACCACAGCCAGCTTTTCAGGGCACTTTTTCTTCTGTTTTGTAACTGTATCCCCACTGATTTTCAATAAAGCTTCACTGCTGAAATTAATAGGGGAATTTGACCCTGTATTTTCAAGCACACTAATTTCTCTTTAGACAAGACCTTTTTATTACTCTCATATCCTTTATTATCTCAGCCAGACGTGTATTGCTTCTTTGTGATGCTTGAGGAAAGCCCATGTAGAACTGTAAATACACTTCAGGAAGAGGGAGAAGACAAATAAGAGGTTACTAACTGTGGAGTAAGAGCTCTTTTAAAATCAATATCCACCCATGCTTCACCAGATTTCGCCTTTTCTTCTCTCTGAACTCTTATTTTTACTTTACTAATTTAAGTAACTCGATTAAGCAGCTACAATCTTTTCAACGGTGCATGGCCAAGTTGAACTTCCCCCCAACCAGTTGCTTTTGCTACTAATGTTTGCCATATGATTCTTTCTTTTTTCTTAACGTAACATAAATCTAACTTTTAAGCAAATAATCTGCGAGTACAGTAAGTGCAACTGATGTTACAAAAATGACATGAAAGAAGGTGAATCAGTATATCAGATAATAAATACTTCATAAAGGCACAAGATGCTGGGTTTTGTAAATTGGGATTTACATTTATGGTAAATCTGAGTGAACTCAGGCTCTAACACGAGCGTTTCTTGGATGAGATCTGGCTAGTGAAGCAATAAAAACTGGAAATTCACCAAGAAGTCAAGCAAGCCCTAAGGTAATTTAGAAAAAGAGGAGGAGTGGAAGATGATTGTTTCCAAAGGAAAAGAAAACATTAAACAAGTATCAGCTATCTAAACAGAAAGGACATCATAATTCTTTTTCCTTGTTTAGCATAATGCTGAATAACCAATAAACTATCTGATATTTTCTGAAAAGCTTTGTTTTCTCAGGCAAAAGAGCTGAAGAATGGTTTTATGTTGGCGGTCAGCAGAGGTAACCACTACTTTACACTAAATTTTCCTGGCAAAACCCTCCTGGGGCAGAGCTATGCTTTTGCCTGTGCTGAGCACTGCTCCTACTTGACATGAGAAGGTAAGTTCAAGAGGAACCTCAGTGCAGTTGATGCTTCTGAGCAAATGGCAGTGTGTTGCTCTCCATGAGAACGTGGCTGGTGAAGAAGACCTTCTGTTTAAGAACAAATGAGCCCATTCCAGTGGTTGCCACATAAAAAAATAAAAAAATAAAAAAAAATCCTTCCTTTATTCCCAGAAATGAAGTATGAGCAAAATGGAGGGCTTGCAAAGAAGCAAAGAAGCAGAACTCTGATGTCCATGCTTGCAAGCTTGCTGGTTGAAAGCAGGTTTGGAGCCTCCACATGACAGACTCCAAACAGGTGGTTTGGATCTCATCTACCACCTTGAACTTCTGTCTTTAGGCAGAGTCCTCAGAGATGCTTATCTCCAGGGACCCACCCACGCTGCAATTGGATGATTGAACTGCCTCATATTAGGGAATTTCCGTACTTTGGCTGGAGTTTGCTACTCCACCACTCAAATTCAAGCGTCTAGCCTCAGGAAATACAACACGGCTGTTTGAACGCTCTGCAGAGGAGTTAAAATGGGTCTGCCACATCTGTCAGATGCATCTGTGGACACAAATTATGGCCCGGGCCACATCATCTTCCTTCTTCAGTGTTGTCACCCATGAGGTAGCGAAGATTTAAAGAAGCTGCTTTTCATACCGAGGTGTAAAGTACGAAGGAAAAACTCAGCAAGGTGTTTCTAGGAATAACGCAATTAGAGGGAGGGTTAGTTGTCTTCAAAAGATAAACAATGTAATTGAAAGAAGGGATATTATCTAGAGAGAAAGAATTAAACCAGAAGATGTGAAAGAACTCATTGTCTATTAATACCCACAGAATGATTCATAACGGGTTGCAGCTTTCAGCTCTGAGTAAGTGATTAGCAGTTAGATCTACTCAGTAAAAGTTTGGGGTTTTTTTGTAGTGGCACACTAAAAGTCACAGAAAAAAACCTCACTGGGAACAAAAACAAATAGTGATCCTAGCAGTCTGGTATCTGATAGCAAAATCAATACTGTCAGGTACAGCCTTTGCAAGTTCTGATAGAGAAATGGAAATCTCCTGTTTTGCACTTGGGAATCTGTCCATCTGAAGCCATTCACCAGTTTATTTCAGGCTCCTCAGTCCTTTTATAGTTAAGTACATTTACCATTACAAGTCTGATTTCTAATTCTGCCTTTCTAAATTGCCCCACACAGAAGGAGTCTCTTCAAAGCTTATATGGTACAACTTCACCAAAAATTGTGTTTTGAGGGGAAACCTGGAGTAAACCAGAGAAGTCATTCTAAATTTAGGGTAACTTAGACTTTTTCTTTTTCTTTTTCTTTTTCTTTTTCTTTTTCTTTTTCTTTTTCTTTTTCTTTTTCTTTTTCTTTTTCTTTTTCCTTTTTTTTTTTTCCCTTTGTTATTTAGTTGCTTGGCTACGAAATCCACGCTTGTTCTGTTGTTCTTGCAAAGAAGAGCTTTTTGGTACATTTTCGTGGGAGGTGAATGTGTTAGAGGGTACCCAGTGAGACGAAATCCAAGCGCAGTAGCTGGTGATGTCCAGTCCTGCAGTGCAGTTGGGAGGAGGCAGGAGAACATCTTCACATCTTTGTGTGCTGTAAGGACATGGAAAACACCACCTGGAGGAGATGCCACGGGTGCAGATTAAACAAGCAAGAGGAAGAACACAGAAAACAAATATAACAATCCAGGGGTGATGGGGAAACAAGCCCAGAAAGAACCACTGCATTAAATTATTGGTGTTTCAAACGCTTCTCGGTGTTAATATAAGCTTGTGGATTTATTTTTCTTCTATTTCCTCAGTGGTCTACTATCCCATGTAAAAATTCCTTCTTTTCCTTTCCGGAGTCTCTACTTATATGCAGTTATTCACACATAGTGAAATGTTAGGGACTGTAAACCACATCCATTGACACATCAGTTTCCTAGGAGGTAAAGCAAATATTTTTAGTTAAAACTAGAGAGTGGATTTTTACTTTTGCAGAATGCAATTACCTAAATGAGATGTAGGTAGGACACCTAACACTTTTATTGCCGTCATGTCCTCAGCAACCTCAAGCACTGGGTTGGATTCGTCTCTCAGCCAAGAGAAGGGAAGCTGCAGAGAAACAAAACCAGTAAGAAATGCAGAACATGATTTTTTCTCCATTATCAGTTTGGAGATGCTAACAACTGACTGCGGACACTTCCCCCCTTACCTCTAAAGTAACTCTGTCAAAACAAATTGCTTTTAGTTTAAACCCAAATTAATTAACCAGCTTTATTATTTCAGGAGAGAGAGGGGCTGGCAAAGGAAAGACAGAAAAAGAAAATACCCAGGAGTCGTTGGTAGAATAGGTGGTTTATAATGTGTTAAATGTGTTTATTTGCACTTCCAAAGTTCAGATTTCCTCATACATTTTCATACTGATAGAGATAAAATGCTAAAGTCTTAAATCCCTCTATGCCATGCTGAGTTGCTAAGGGCTGTTGAGTTTTTGTTATTTCTCCTCTCGAGTTAGCTCTGATTATGCCTGCTGAGTGAAAAATTTGTATTTGCCGACAGAAATAGGAACCACACCACGTGCGCTTGCACTCAGCAAATGCTCCAATACATCACAAAGATTTGCTCAACCCACCTTCAGAGGCCAAATCGAGCATGTTATTTTCTGTTTAGACCTGATCCCGAAGACTATCTGTCAGGAGGGTTTCTCCATCTCTGATTAAAACAAGGCCTACGAAGCTGCGAGTGTTCATGCACAGTCTCATTAGAGGACTGGATGGAGTGACCCTGGTCTTCCAGCACAAAGCTGTGAGTGAACTTCAAATATGAGAGTGCATCAATCAAATCCCAGCAAGGCTTTTATGTCATTTTTTTTTTTTTTCCTACTTTGCCTTTAAAGTCCTAAAGGAATGCCCTTTCCACTGTACAGCCAAGGATCATTCAACGGCAGCAAACAAACCAACAACAACAACAAAAAAAAGCCTCTCAGGAGAAGGATTTCACTCCCCTCACAAAGGGGAAAGCAAGATATTTTACTAATGTGTTTTCCAATAAAATGGAAAACACACACGGCTCATTCCATAGCTCTGTGTGAATGACTTTAGCCAATCTGCAGGGCCCAGAAGTATGTTCAAGGAATAGAAAGTTTATTATAAAAGTGATGAAAGGCATGGTTTTGTGCATTTTACTTTAAATGTTGGTGCAGCTTTTTGCACCCTTTTGGTTTTTGCTCCTCTTTATTGTGGGAAGGAAGAGACAAAAATACATTTGAGAACAGTGCACCACTTGATCCAGATATTTGGTGTGGTCTGGTATGTAAATCTTTTCTGTTAAGGTGATCATGACATTTTGGTAATTACTCTTAAATGGAAAAATTAAATTTCAGAAGGTGTTACACTTCACTGTCTAAACCTCTTTTCCAAAAGCTGTGATGATGCAGTGAACTCTGACCACAAATGAGAGGAAGTTTTCTTTGAACAAAACCAAGGATCCAAAAATAAATACAAGCTGGGGATGACTCTCTATGGAAATTAAATTAAAATGAGCTAGGGGAGTTTAAAAAAACGAAAGACATTAGACGGATGAAACAAGCCTAAAAGTGGCAAGTGACCAAAACTTTGGAAGTCTGACAGACTAATTGAAAAAGTAGTCTGTACCCAGCTGCATTCAGCTGAGGCTAGAAGGACCTAATGTTTAGTGTTTGTGCACAAGATATCCTTTTGTCTCATGTTTTTTTCCCTAAACTTAATAGACCAGGAACCAGCCATGACCTTGGCTTATTGTCATCTGTATATACACGTATATAGTATTGCAGTTTTTAATATGTGGCAGTATTTTTATCATTATATTTAAATGTCATCTTTTTGCAGGCCTTCAGATGTTCGGAAGAATTATGCAGATTTTATAAATCAATACTGGAGCATTTATGCCACTTGATGGTGCCCCATCTGTGCTTCCCCTGTAGTGTTTGACGGGGCATCTGTGTAAATTGCTACTTTTTTTTGTTTGTTAATTAGATCACTGCATAGAAACCATCATGCATTACCTGTTATGATTTTCATATGGTTCACAATATAATTTTTTTTTTTTTTCTTTCCAGGTAATGTTGAGTCCTGAGTTTGCTTTCACTCTCACGTTTTCTGAAACCAGATGTCAAGGCACTTCTCTTTTCAGTCATGAAAATCCGACAAATTGAAGACATTAAACTTTTGCTCCTGACTCCTGAATAGCACATTTCTTTACTTTTCTGACATTGCATTGTTGTTAACCTTTGCTTATATCTCACATATATGTCCATTTTAATGTATTATTTGGTGTACATTTATGAACTTGATAGATATGTACTTACATACTTACCTTTTGTAAAAATCTACCAGCCAAATCAGCCAGATTTTCTGTTGATGGTATGTTTCCTCTGTTCAGTTACTTGATTCACCTTTTTTTATGAGTCTCTGGATATCTTTTTGTGGGGTTTGACCAAAAAAACCCAAAAAACTAACAAACCAACAAATTTTCTCCTATGTTTTAATTCACAAAGTTTTAGAACCTGTTCTAAAATCTTTATGTCTTTTTGCTGTTGAGAAATAATGAAGTGTAGTTTTCCTCGATGTTATAGTTTTTCATTTCAATTTCTTGTAGATTTAGCCGGAGATGTTCACTGTCCTAAGAGACAGTCTCCTAAACCTGCAGACTCAGTGACTGGACAACAGTAGCCATGGACCAGTTGGGACTTCAGAAGAAGATTGGAGAAATCCAGAAGGCTGAGCAGGTTGTTTTACTTTGGTAATGGCTGCATGCATTTCTTATATTAAATTGATCTATATCCAGTACAAAATGAATGTTTAATCTTAATCTGACCCATATTGTTGTTCAAGGTTGAATTTTAATTTATGTTTTCCAACATTCCTTAGTTTTCTCTCTTCCAATGGTATTTTAGAGGGGATCTTAGCTTTTTTGTTAGTTTCCCTTTTTTTTTTCCCTGCGAAATACATACCATGAGTGAGTGGCTATCCCGTGTATCAATAGCAATAGAGTATGTATGACTGTGGGCTTTGATTTCTGTTACTAAAGGTTAAAAATATGGATATATGTCTTGCCATCATAGGATACAATTTTTGTTACACGGAAAATAGCTTTATTACTATCTGAAAAGCGTTACAAAACTGCTCTTATGTGGTGTTCCGTGGGTGGTAAATAAGAAAAAGTGATTTAATAAAAGGAGAATACTAAACTACACCAGGTTTAAAATCCAGGATATTGTTGGGTTTGTGTCACAGCATTATACTCCAAGCACAACTGGGGAAGATCACAACAAATGCTTAACATTTCCCACACTTTCTGTCTTGTGAAGTGACTGGTGCAAAGTCCAAGCCGTTACAAAACCAACAGTGGGCAGCTTGGGCTGAGCAAGTGCCAGCAGTGCCCGTGAAACTCCAGTTAAAAGGATGTTTTTGCTGCTCATCAGTGTTCTCGGATGCAGGCAGATGTAGATAAGGTCATGTTTATGCAGAGTCAGGTGAGACGAGCCGGTGGTACTGTATTATGACAATGCTCTGTTGCAACAAGGAAGCAATCTAAATAGCACTATCAGCAACAAACAGGGACAGTGTCACCCTAACCTTTCTTTTTCTCCAAAAAAGAAAGATTCCCACAAGTAATTATCTATATTTTCTAACCTTATCTACATAGCGCACTTCTATGGGTCGACCAATTTTCTTTGGTAGAGAAAACCCCATAAATAGTTACCGATAAAGAGGAGATACTATTTAGTTACCTTCCCCTTCCCTCCTTTCCTCTTTCCCACCTCATGTCATGCTGCTGCTTCCAGACATTCAGTTATCATCTGATATTGACAGTGCCAGATGTTTGATATTATCTTAGTTTGTCAAACTTTTTTTTTTGTTTGTGTTTGGATTTCGTTTTGTTTTAATAATAGAATCCTAGGTTGTTTCTCCTCCTCCTTGTTTGATTTTGGAAAGGAAATTGATTCTGCTCAAGCAGATTCAGATAAAAAGCAGAAGAGTCATGTAATTTTGTTTTGGCATACTACATTTGATTCTCTTAAATCCACCAGCTGTTGATAGTGATATCCTCTATGTATAATCTTTATTTCTGCTGTTGTCCTCACAGCTTTTACTCTTTAGATTACAAATGCTTGCTTTAATTTAAACCATCTCTCAAGTGTGTGCTTAGCACTGGATATCTCTGATTTTTTTGGATATTTTTTTTAATATATATCTGTTCAACAGCTGTTTCATGATCTTTATTACCTACTGGTTCTTCTTTTATGGATTTTGTTCATTTGCCTGGATTCAAAAGTTTCAGGATTAACTTTTTGCAACTTCTCCACTCGTCTTTTCCTCAGATAACACTCTGAACCCTGGGATGCCCATAGATGGGGTACAGCCTCCCAAACCATTTTCCTTAGCAATGGTCATATCATTCATCTGATTTGCTGTTTGGCAGATTTTTCCAACTCTTTCTAGAAACCAGGGTATAACATCCCTCGAGTGAAAGAACAGACCAGACTTGCTCCCGATGTCAGCCAGAATATTGTCAATAGCTTCTTCACTGGAAAAGCCACGGTTAAGAGAGACTGATCATAATTAGCTGGTTTTTTTTCCATGGCTAGTGTATGTTGATGGTGGAATATAAGCACAGTTCTGTTTATTTTTAAAAAGTTACAACAGCCATGTCTATATCTGAGCAGAGAATGAAGCACTTCAGAAACAAGGGGGGCTGTGTTTATGGTAATAGTGTTTAAGTGCCCAGACACTTGCAGATTGCCCAGTTGTAATCAAGGTATCCAGGGGTGGAACACAAGCTCCAGACAATCCTCTCAATTTCCTAAGCAGTAGGACAAAATCTAGGAGAAAAAAAAAAATAATGAGAAGGGAACGAACAGTTGATTAAAATAACAGCAGCAACAAACAGCATAGAAAAACAACCTGAGGTAAGTGTTATTAAAAGAGCTTGCAAAATGACTGATAAAACAATATGCAAAAGAAAAAGAGAATTTACAGGCTGTCAGTGCAACATTGCTTTGTACTTGGTCACTACTTTTACATAAAGAATGTGAGATCTTTGCCCAAGTTACTCATTTCCTCTAATTTGGCTTGTGTGGGATTTGTCTTACGTAGCTTGCACAGTAGGCAGGTTCCTTGTACAGCAGGGGTGAGAAATGAAGAGGTTCTTTGAGGGGTCAATCCAGCCAAGGCCTTTTAGATAAGTACTTTGGGGTTAAGTCAGCCGTGCAACAGAAGTTATTTTCTCCAGTGGTTGTAGAGACACAAGGATAGACATCCTTGCTGCAGAAATTGGTGAATCCCACCTCTCATGCCTAGCTGAAAGTAAGAGGTGGAGATAAAAGGACCTCTTCCAAGACCTACTTTTTGTGTTTTCAGAGAGGAAATTTTCCTCACTTCAAAAAAAAAAGGAAAATAACCTTCTGAAGCCTACTGCAGAATCCAACTTAGTTTACATATTCCAGGTCAAACCTTTAGATCTTCCTTGGCATTACCCACCTCCTTTTAGGCACCTCCTGCCCACTAGCTCAGGATGGGCCTGGAATACACATGGTACAGATGAACCATGCATTTATGAATCATGCATTTATGTGCTGATCTGCAATGAGATGGAATTGGGTCTAAATGTTTTCTTTAAATGGATCGTGGCAGATAGATAACATCTCCTTGTTGTGACAGCTCGTGCAGGTCATGGTGGGCAGAAGGGGATGGTTTGTAGCCTGGATAGAGCTGTTCTTTATCTGTACGTGGGCTTTGATGCATTTAATGAATACCCCAATCTTTGCAACTGTCTTACAGCAGAAAATGCTTAGAGTTGTAATATTCATTATAAGAGAACTCATCAATCAAATTCAAAATAGAATCCAAAGTTACCTGTAACACTGGAACTTCTGAAGTATTTATTTT
Organism: Gallinago jamesoni; assembly: GCA_025769975.1. Taxonomy (NCBI): domain Eukaryota; kingdom Metazoa; phylum Chordata; class Aves; order Charadriiformes; family Scolopacidae; genus Gallinago; species Gallinago jamesoni. The sequence goes on from JAOQGH010000019.1 coordinate 78,140,672, forward strand.
TATTCTCATTAAATAAAGAGAGCCACAGATTATGATAAATCTTGTGTTGCCCTTCAGAGATACATCATCTAGTGCTTGAGGCCAAGAAATGAGTAGTTTCCATAATTAGTAAGGGAAATTGAATAATTGGGCTGTGGTTTATGAGGGTTCTTTCTCTAAGAAGAGAAACCATGTAAGTCTCAGTCAAGTGGGTTAACATGATTTATTTTTTTAGCACACAATTATCGCAAGTTCATTTAACATAAATTCTACACTTGAATATTTATTTTGCATTTTTTTTATTTCTTCTTAGCATAACCACAGGACCATGTTTTTGTGAACACTTTATACTCATATTTTCTGCCTGGAAACGTGCTTAATATTGTGGTTAGCATAATTTCTAACTCAGAATATTCTATGATATATTTTTTTCTGAAGACAGTGAAAGAAATAAGTGCTTGTCTTCCAATAAATGGCATAAATTGGGGTATTTCAATGGAATTTCACATGGTGACAAGACACCAATTTATTTCATATTTTGCCATCACAGAGAATCTTTGCATCTGAATTGTTTATGCTCAAATAATTTAAAAAGCTAAATCAGTTTACAGATATCTTCCTTGCTAGGCACAAAAATACTCTTGTGTGCTGGCATTTTCTAATGCATATATGATGTTATGATACATGCATTTTAATGCAGTATTAAGTTAATAAAAAACAAGGAGAGGAAGAACCCACTTCGTGTGCAGCTTGTAGGAATCAGAGAAAGAAGGTTTGCCCTGAAAATAAAGGATTCTTCCATATTTCAAAGTGAATAGTCGTGCAGACTTTAGGAAACACGATCCTACAGTGCTGCAACCTTAATAAGAATGATGAAAAACTGGGGAAATTTCCATGCATAAAAGAAACCTAATCTCAAGATTACTAGGTAGAAAATACAAATGATAAAATCTTATATGAGAAACGACGATGACGATGTAGGATAGTATTTTAATCAAGTAATGACCAGTGTAGTTGCACCACTCAAACTGTGAGGACTTTTTGCTGTGAATCCCGAGTCACGAGGCCAAGTGGTCCTTCAGACACAGATGAAAACACTGGGTATCCCCGGTCAACCTTGCTGTAACGGGATTTCTGAAGCCTGAGGATGGATGGAGACAGCTAGAGCTGATGCCAACCACATCTCCATCCCTTTGCACATGATATCAGGGGAAGGTATTAGCATGCCTTCCCCTCACCCATCCCACTGTGTCTGAGAGATCTAGGGAAGTAAAGATGGGAGAAAGGGGCTTGCACATAAAAAAACACAGTAATAATCACTTAAAAAATCATGTGGAACAAAGCATCAGAACTTGTGCTTTCTTCATACTATTATATCACGGAGGTAACTTTAACTCACAGCAAATCATTGGATGCTCCTGGCAAAAACAATATGATATTTATTACCCTTTACTGGTTTTGACCCAACATCTCCCTAGCACAGCATTCCTGCCTCTGTCAAAGCAGCAGTAGATGCTTACAGAAAAATATACAAATATACACAGAAAGTAGAAGAATGCATAGTAATAATCTAGCAAACCTTAGCCTGAACTCGAAACCCTTATTCATGTGAATAAAGTCCCCTTGAAATCAGGGGATTAGCGTCCTAGCAGTATTGTTCTGTTCCACTTTTTAGCAGAAATAGCATCATGAGCTTTCCAAATGGATATTGATCCTCTAAACCCTCTTATGAGAAGCCCCAGTAGAGTTTCCTAAGAGAAGTAAGGGTTTACGGAACAGTCAGGGTATAATTTCAGCTAAACCTGAAATGTGCAAGTGTCTATATAATTTGTTTCATAATTGCTGCGTACTGCACATAACCTCCCATTGACTCCTCTTGTGTGTTTAAAAGCCTCTAAGTATGGTTTTAGTACTGAAGCTTTTAAGTATGGTTTCAGTGTTGTTCCTGAAATCCTCTTCTCTGGAAAAAGGCTTCCAAAGAAAATACATTTTTTTATGTTTTCATGGCTCTGACGGAGGTGCAATATTTTGTGATGAGTTACTTAATGTCTCCCTTTAAAAAAATAGTTATTCTTATATGCCATATTTAGAGTTAGAAAAAAAAAAACAACCAAAACAAAACCAAAACAACCAAAACAAAACCAAAACACCCTATCACTTAGTTATCAGAGAAAAAAATGTTAGGTAAAAATTATACCGCTGCGATCGCTCTTGGATTCCAACGAAATAGACTTCCCACCTTCCTAATGGAAAACTTGGGAAGCTTGGATATCATGAAACGATTGTGACATTTATTGGCAACAGAAAAGGGACAGGTCTCCAACGCGTTGCTGGTGTTTAGAGGCAGCCATGAGCCATGGGTCTACACGCATCAGGCTGCATCAAATAGCTAAGCCAGTATTTCACACGTGCCTAATCTCTGAGTACATGAAGTGCTGCATGTAATATTACTGAAACAACAATCTAGCTTTTAAAAAAATGTTTTCCGGTAACTATTTATTTAGAAAAAGAATCAATATTCCTTCAGCATTCACAACCCACTCAATAGCTTAACTGATACGTTGTTCAGGAAAGGTTAAAAAGAGAGAGAGAGAAAGAATGAAGGCACAGAAAGAAGCAGGAAAGGAAAGGAAAAAAAATTATGCCGCCTAGCTACAAGCTGCAGAGGGAAATTAATATTCAAAAGGTTAAGGTGTCTGTGAAATGTATGTAATGAGTAACACTCATAGTTTGTTACTATAGGTTCATTGCCTCTAATGTTGAGGACGGCACATGGATAATTTACGATTCCCATTGTCCCCTCTGCAGGGATTAATTCTGAATTATTTATGTACCTATATACGCACAGAACTGAAACATTTTAGTTAAAGTCAGCCACTCACTCATAGTCTTGAAATTATGCAGCCCTTGTTGCTAAAAATGATGTTAGCCTCTTGTGATTTAAGTCATAACATTTTATTTTCAGTCCCACTGAGAGAGAAAGCATACAGGAGGAAAAAAAAAGATATATTTTCCTGAAGAAATCTCTGAATGCATTTTTTAAAGATTTAAATAGATAATGGTAATTTGTTGAGTCAAATTATTGTTGTAGTATGCATGTAAATAAACCTTTATTCATGATTAGAGATAATTTTTCTATTGCTCTGTGAGATTATTTTTTTTTTAAGATGGCTATCTTTAAATACAAAAGCTTTGCATTTCAATAAAGGGAATCCCATCTACTTATTAATTAATCAAAGAATGGAATTTCATTTTGGGAAATTGGTCTCAACTGTTAAGAATTCCCACTGAATCACTGCCTTTGGTACAAATGAAACCTTCACTGCTGTTTCCATTTGAACTCCAATGATTCCTTGTTGCTCTAAATGACTCTTTTGGATACATCAAAATTCTTTAATCGTGGAAAAAAATGCAGCCATTAAACATTTCTTAATAAAATATTAGATTAGGGAGTGTCTTGAGATCTACGCTGAGGATAGTGTTTGATAAAGATCTAACCCAGGCAGCATGAACAGGTCATAGGCATTTTATCTAAGATAGATACCAATTTAGCATGTTAGGTCTGTTTTTAACCATTTTTCATCTGCAGGAGGAGCATTTTTTTCCCTGCATTTGTACTTCAAGCATATTTCAATATGACATAGTTGCAGTGCGAAATTTTGAGCTTATTGATGTACAGATGTCACCGTGCAGAGGGCGGTTAAAAAAAGGGGGTAAGGGAAAGGGAACCATTCCTCGAGCGGCCCCAGACCTTTGGGGTTTCGGGCGAGATGGTTCATTATTGTACCCGTAATCATGACTGTTCATCGCAAGCAGAGTCTGCGAGCAGAGTATTTAATACCGAGCGGATGAAGATGTAAAAGTATCTGACACGGAAAAGGGAAAAGGAAAAAAAAAAAAAAAAAAAAATAATAATAATAAAAAAAAAAAAAAAAAAAAAAAAAAAAAAAAAAAAATAAAAAAGATCAATCCTTCCTTTTTCCCCCCCTTCTGTACAATTCAACAATTGCTAATGAATTAGGAGGAGGGGCATATTGATGTACTGCTTGACTGTAACACAAAGAAGTGTAGTTAGCAAAAAGCTGCAGTGGGTAATGAACAGTATTTTAACTCGGCAGTTTAACCTCCGTGTCTGTCAGCAATGACCTTTTACCAACCCCAACGAGAGCCTGATTTCTCACTTTTGCTACTCACTGCTGGATGAGTGAATGTAGAATTTGACAGCCAGGGGTTTTACATGAAAAGGGAAGGTACTTAAAAAGCATGTTTTGTGATGATAGGCTACATTTATTCACTGTTCATTACGCCGGGTGCAGCGGCAGCGTCGGTGGATTGATTGGGTGTGAGCAGCTTGTCTTCTGGGGCAGCGAGGAGGCGTTATTGACCTGCATGGGAGCCGAGGTGGCCTCCAGATGACCCCCCCTTTCACCTGGAATTGACCTTGAGAACAACCTAGGGTTCACCCCGCTTTGAATAAATAGAAAAGTGTCTTAGCAGCATGCGGATTATTAGAATTGACATATTGCACATTTCTCCCTTTTTCAACTTTTATAGAGGTGCGTGGTGTAAGGGGGGTGGAGGGAGAGCGTTGCCTTTTAAATTTCCAGATCCAGCAGCTGCACAGCTTGGTATTTGTACAGATTTATGGCAGGAGGCAACTAGACTTTCTCCTGCTTGATGCTAAATTTTACCATTCATCATTATTGATTAGAGCCTACACTCTATGACAGAGCCCAAACCTTACTATGACAATTGCTATTTCAGTTGTTATGGGCCATAATGGGCCATAGGGATGATTTAAAAGAGCACAATAGCTATCTGTAATTACACATGAATAATCCATGAATTCTCTAGCACTGTGCTTATAATCAGACCCTAACAGCCAAGGCCGAGACATTTGTACTTGTTTCCCCTTCAGCAACTAGACCAGGAGGCACCTCTACGTGTAAACTCAGACACAACAGGCCAAAAGCAATTGCCTCCTCCCGTCTCCGATCTTGACTTTTCTTCCCCTGCTTAAAATAAATGAGTTAAAGAGGAGGGTGATGGAGTTTCCCATCGCTGCGCAGGGTTTGGCCACCTAACGGACTTGACTTGACGTGGAGAGCCTCCCCGGAGCTGCCTTCTCGGAAGCTGGATCCTTCAGTTTTTGGTTTATCAGCCACCAAGAGTTGTTTTTCAGAGTTCCTACACCTTTGATGACAGCCTGCTTCTATGACAACCCTTTTTCTGTCTGGAAAGACAAATCGGGGAAGGAGACGCAGCAGCTACTTTAAGAGTCAAGGCTTAATTTTACTTTAATTTACTCCACTTTGAAGGTTTTTTCTGAATCGTTGCCCAACTTTAACCACCTCTGTTCTTAAACGTTAAGAGCATTGATCACAAAAGTGTCTTTACCACGGGTTAGATGCAACCGTTTCAGAGAGCTCTACTTGTGGTTTGGTGGCACCACACAAGTGGCACCACATAAGAAATAAAGTTATCGTCTTCACCAGATTTCTCTAAAGCAGGGCTTCTTCATTCACAAATGCCTCTTTCTGAGGTAACTGGACCCAATCCAGGCGGCTAACAGGCTGCAAAATCTACACAACCACAGATTTCTGCTACATTTGTCACCTCTGTCCTGCGGTCCTAGACTTTCTTCCATGCTGGTCCCAGCTCATAGGAGCCTAGTATCTGCGCTGATCAAGGAGCCCACGTATTTTTTATTTTCAGTGATAACTGCCTGGGCACCCATCCTGTTCCGTGCTCTGCAAATGGTATTTTCTCTGTAATTCAGGGCTGCAGAGGTGTCTTCATTCTTCAAGAGCCACCACTTTTCCTCCTTCCAACTTCTAACGCTGAGGCATGGTTTGGACATGCCGCTGAATGGGCCTTGCTGCAAAATTAAAATGTAACGCATACTAAAAAAACAGCTATTGCCAAATGAAATAAGAGCCTGCAGGATTGTATTCTGAGCTATGCAAATGACTTTTTTTCTCTCTTTTTTTTTTTTTTCCCCCAAATACTATTTCCTCCTAACTGCTGACATTTATCTGTACGTCAAGTAAACACAAAGCAGGGATGTGTTTTCTTTAACAGCTGAGTCTGTACAGAACACACACGCACAAAAAGAGTGACTTATAATTGGTATGACATTAGAAACCCATGTAGTAGCACAGTCAGCTTCCATCTCATCTTTGTTCCTACCTCTCTATAAAGGATAAGGCAGTTTTGCCCAGAGGAAGAAATAAAAGGGAATCCTCGTTAAAAGGTACATTAACGAAAAAAAAGAACAGCTTTATTGGGGACATGTGCAGAAAGGGATGTTTGAGTAGCAAATGATAATTTACTTTTGAGGTATATTAAAAAGGTTTAATCTTACTGATCATGAGTTAAATTGGATGTTTTAATCAGTTAGTGAGTGCCAAAAATAATTATGCCAGAGTGCTTAGTCTGCAGAATGTGTACACAAAGCATATAAATCCTTTCCTTCCCCAGGGATTTCTCAGAATAACACACAACTAAAAGACAAAAGCGATATCAAACTCATATAAATTAACATTGCAAATGATCTGAAAAATACAATAAATAACATGATTCTACCACTCTGAATATGCTATACAGGGGAGAGTGTCCAACATAAATACATTCATTAATCTCTTATATCCTCACTAAACTTTTTCAGGAAACTTTCCTGCCATTTACTTTCCGCAGTTCAATTGAAGGTCACCCCATGCACGGCAAAAGTGGGCTGATGTCTACGTACAGAAATCTGTCATCTTTTCTGAAATAAATGTTCAAAACTGAATTAATTTCACTTATTTCCTCCTCCTAGGAAAGAGAGTATTTGTCAGTATTTAGTACCCGCTCTGAAAGCCAAAACAATGCACCCTGATGGATCCTTTTATTCAGTTTTGTAGCTTCTTGTAGAAACGTACAAAGATTTCATTTATAAGGGATCTTTTTTCAATCTAGTATAGTAGATAGCTACAGTGTATGTGTGTGTGCGTGTTCATAATTACTGTAGATTGGATGCAAATTTAAATGAGATGGCAGCTGTGTAGGTGAAATGATCTTTAATCTTTTGCAGCTTTTGCAAAATAATTTTGGAGCTAAATTATTTGTATAATCCTTTTACTTGGAAAATATAAGAACGTGCCCATCGCATGCTATAGGTACAGGAAGGCCTTTTTGCAAGCACCCAAGCTATTCTTTACTAAATATGAAAAATACTTTCAGGATGAGGTTTCAATTTTTTTTAATTTCTGAAGTTCCTATTTTTGCCCTTTCAGTTCGTTCTCCTTTCCTTAGATGAGGAAGTCTCACAGGATAATCCCACCAAGTGGGACTAACAGGAGGACGATTTTAAAATTAGCCCATGCAGTTCCACTCCCTCCCGACACAAGACTGGAAAGGAAAAAGGATGGGAAAAAGCTATGGCCATTAAGCTGAAAGGGTGAGTTGGTCGCTATGATATAATTTTGCCCCCTTCTAGTGTGGGCTGAGTTTGTTCCCAGGGTTTTTATTTGCTGCAAAGGGCCATATATAGGCTTTGATTTCCCACTACTCCCATTTGCTCCTGGGGAGTTAACTCTGCTGAAGGCAACAGGGTTAGGATTGCGAGGTAAATCAGATTAAGCTTCCCTTTTTCGGCTACCATTTACATACCTCACTGTACTTGCATCAATAACCTACATGCATGGAATTAATGGCTTGTTAATGGCTTTTTGCACCACAGGTGTTTCAGGTACTTTAAGTATCTAAAAACCAAAAACTGAACCCATGGGCATCGCAAATGGTGGGCCACTGTCCTTGTACTGAGTTCATGCCAGCTCACAGAAGGCCATTCTCAATTTCATTTCTTCATCTCAGATGTAAAATAGTTCCAAAATAACATTTTAAATTTGGTTTACTATTGTTTTCCTAATGTCCTGAATAGGGACTCACACTATCTTCGACAGCCGCCCATGTTTTGGCCACTTTCTACTTGTACGCAGCAAAATTAAAAAATAAAAAAAATAACAACAGGTACAGAAACCCGTGCTGTAAGTCTCATCCAGAGACCACCTTAAAGTTTCAGTTACCAATTAAATACTGGGTTGTTGTACTGAAATATTAAAATGGGTGATTTTGTACGCCACACTTATTGAAATGCCTGCATATAATTAGGTGATTTAGAGACAGAATGTTAGTCCCGAGTATGAATGTTCTGATTTTTGTTGCTTAAAGTAACAATTTAATTGATAAAAATCTGCTCATGGAATTTTGTTTCATAAGCTCAGTAATTACAACAAAGAAGCATCACAGAAAACACCTCAATTATCCATTTGAGAAAATCATGCTGGTGTGGATTTACCACTAGTTTTACTAGTAGTCCTCTAAGGGATAGTTCAAGCAGTGGTGTCGGAGGCTTTGAAATTTCTCTTTCTCTGAACTTTCAGATTTTAGAATGATCTGATGAGGTAGTTATTGTATTTTATGTAAAACAAATTTCCTGCAATCTCCTATGCTCATAAAGACCTGACTTCTTTGTTAGAGAAAAATTTAATACCAATAATTTTGTCCATTTACACATTTGCCGTTTTTCCATTAAAAATTGTTCAATATTGTCTTTAGTGTTTGGTAAACCATAAAATTTAGAAGATTAATTTGGGCTAGATATGCATAAAACCCCAATTGTTATCTGAGATTATCCATTGTTTCCTCAGGGCAGCCAATTTTTTTTTCTTTTCTGCCATTCTTAATTTCCCTAAGGATAAAGCAGAAGAAAACTCCATATTTAAAATACACTTATGAAAAAAGTTAGTATTTAGTTCCTGATTATTTTAACCACACTATTGCTAACTGTAAGCTCAGATTTTCTCCACAAGAGCTCTCCCACTCCATAATATTTTAAGTTTGCTTTTTTTAAAAGATGCTTTTACTTCCTTCCATTTTGAGCTGGGGTTTTGTGAACAGAGGGCTGAGATTTCTCTTCTGGTAGTTTTGGAGTCTAGGAAAATGGTCAAAAGACAACAATTCCTGTGGGAAAAAAAAAAAAAAGTTAAAAAAATATTTAAAATCAATAAAAAAAGGGAAAGGGGCAGAAACTCACAAAAAAAAAGAGAAAAAATGTTTGAAAACATGATGAAAAAGAGTGAAACCTTAAAATCTCTCCGATTCACGCCCATACTGAGCTACTTTAATTTCGTCTCCGTCCCAACTTTCCCATTTGCATATAATCTTACATTATCTTTGCCTCTCAAAGGATGTTCTCTGCTGTATGGCATTAAAAATACATATTTCTTATACTGTATCCTACAGGAGAGAGGAGAAAACTGAGAAAAGAGAGTAAAGTATTGAGAGTGTAAAATAAAAATTGGAAGAACCAAGACTGTAGAGCTGTTGTCTTGGGAAATGGTGTGGGATATAGGAAAAAAAGCTAACAGACAGAAAAAAAATCAGAAGGGAACTGGATGATGGAAAGTGTTAGAAAAGAGGTGAAGAAGCAAGAGAAAATAAAGAAAACAATCACTCAGAAGTGTTGAAATACAGGAAATATTTGAAATTAATATGGGCAAAAGAAGACTGCAATTGATGAGGAAAGAAATAAAAGTAAATTACTTCTAAATGTTTTGTTCATTTTTAGTACTTGCTTGAAAATGGAAAGGCAGCCTAAATACAGAGTTCTTCTTTGAGGTGTAGCTTAATGGAGGGGGAATAATAACAATATCCATCTCTGTATCCTTGTCTGGGTTCAAGCTCCACGGCCAGTTGTAGTATAAATTAATTGGAGGGAGGGAATATCACTTTTCCTGATTCAGTCATGGGAGTACTTCATTCTGGACCGATTGCAAGGGGTTTTGAGCCAAACGCCACTGAAAGGAGCAACTGAACAATTCGCAAGACCTTGAAGTTCAACCTGCACAGTGCAGTCGTGCCAAGATACTTAAACTGGGCTGTGCATCTCATGGAGGTACATGTGAGAGAAGCAGAAAGAGGCAATTATAGCATATAAACATTCACACCATTCTTTATACAGCTGAGCATCAAAGAAACATAATTTAATAAAAAAACTAATTATTTCAGTCTCTTAGTTTTTTGCCAATCCCCCATCCCATGTCAGTTACTTGCACCCAAAGCAATATCTTGTTTCCAAGGTTGCAGAATTGTCTTTGCTCTTTGCTGGGAATTTCTGCATTGGAGGGATTTCTGATAGAAGGTATGAGTTTCCTTCTTATTAAAATGTGGAGGTTTGCACACATGGTGGGCATGAGTTCAGCAAGGAAAGAAAACTCCTGGTATTCCAGAGCATGCTAAAAATTTTAATTTACTTGCTGGTGTTTTTCTGACAACTGTACTGCTATCAAAGGTGGTTTTGCTGGAATAAAAGCTCTGTCTTCTTGAGTTGGACCTTACCCTGTAGTGGAAACACAAGCCTGAGTGCCCAGTATTGGACTGTTGCTGTGGAAGTTCATACCTTAAGTGCTGTCACAGAATCACAGAATCTTCTAGGTTGGAAGGGACCTTAAAGATCATCTTGTCCAACCATCAACCTAACTAACAAAAATAGACACCCACACAACAAACAAGGAGCATCACCATCACTAAACCATACCTCCCAGCACTACATC
>JAOQGH010000019.1:78161505-78190811 GCA_025769975.1 Gallinago jamesoni
CGAGAAGCTGTGGCTGCCCCATCCCTGGAGGGGTTCAAGGGCAGGTTGGAGGGGGCTTGGAGAAACCTGGTGTGGTGAGAGGTGTTGCTGCCCAGGGCAGGGGGGTTGGAACTGGGTGGTCTTTAATGTCCCTTCCAATCCAAACTATTCTGTGGTTCTGTAATTGACGCAAATGTGTCAGATACTCGGTGATATAAAACCACACACCGAAACCACCTGGACTGCTACATCTTACGAGAAGAATTATCTGATTAAGGAGAAAAGGAGACCTAAAATAAGTCTTTGCATATGATTTGACCAGGTTGCTCAGACTCAAAGGTAGCTTCCCGGAATTTATCCTTTGGGAAACAAGCCACATGCAAGAAATTCAGTATTCCAAGCAACTGGAACAGGCTCTGCTCTTCCACAGGGAGTGGTTGACTTGCTGTCATTTGCTGCACTTATGCTAAATGGAATATAAATAGAAATTACGCTGAAGTGAACACTCCTTGCTGGCAAAGGAGATGGACCAAATCCATTGAAATGAGCACGTTCTTTCCATCTGGTAGTGCCACAAATTTGTGGTCAAACAAGCAGATCTTAATCCAAAATGCATCATTAATACACAATATAAAAAAGGGAAGACCACTCAGTGAAACTAATGTGCTAAACACCCCGACAACTTCTCTGGGAAAGAGAATATGCTGAAATGTCGAAGCAATCCTCCCTCAATCCTGTGTATATTGCCTTATTTAAAATACGTACATAAAATACTGCTAACGGGAATAGTTTATCAGGTTTTCTCTGCACTTATCTACTCTAACCCATCTGTTTATTAGTTTGTATTTATCCTGGCCAGTACATGGAGAGAGAGAGAGTGCTTAGGATTTGACAGCACTAACAAAAATCAGGCCCCATGTTATTTGTTTGTTTAAACTGAACAGGATATGCACGAGTTTGGAAAATGGGGTTTGTGGGAGAACTGTGACAAAAACTTGGTTTTGATTTTGAAAGAGAGAGATGATCGTTACACATGTTAAGTCTTCACTATTACAGGCCCGCAGGAAATACCACCACAGTTTTAATAATCTGATATGTGAATCCTGGTACTTTTAGGAATTACCTCTGTTTGGTACCAGAAGTATCCTGCAACCTTTAAGTGTATGAATGTGTAATTAATTTTACTATCAATTTGAGTATGAAATATTTCCTGTGTTAAATATTAAGAATAAAATACATTATCACTTCTCAGACAAAGGCCTCAGATGATGATTATTTAGCCTTTAAACTCTTTTTTTCTGCTCCATTCAGTAGAAGAAATATTAGTCATGTGTATATCCCTGTTTTCTGATCCATAAGAACCTATCTGTCCTGTGTTTGTATATAGAATCATAGAATCATCTAGGTTAGAAGGGACCTTAAAGATCCAACCATCAACCTAACTCTGACAAAAAAACTAAATAAAAAATAACAAATAAAAATCACTAAACCGTATTCCTGAGGACCATGTCTACCCACCTTTTGAACACCACCAGGGATGGTGCCTCAACCACTTCCCTGGGCAGCCCATTCCAATGTCTGACAACCCTTTCAGTGAAGAAATGTTTCCTAATATCCAATCTAAACCTCCCCTGGTACAACTTGAGGCCATTTCCCCTTGTCCTATCTCTTGTGACTTGGGAGAAGAGACCAACCCCCGCCTCTCTACAGCCTCCTTTCAGGGAGTTGGAGAGAGCAAGAAGGTCTCCCCTCAGTCTCCTCTTCCCCAGGCTGAACACCCCCAGCTCCCTCACCACTCCTCACAAGACTTGTGCTCCAGACCCCTCACCAGCTTCATTGCCCTTCTCTGGACCCGCTCCAGCACCTCAATGTCTTCCTTGTGGTGAGGGGCCCAAAACTGGACACAGCACTTGAGGTGGGGCCTCACCAGTGCCCAGTACAGGTGGACGAACACCTCCCGGGTCCTACTTACCACGCTGTTCTTGATACAGGCCAGGATGCTGGTGGCCTTCTTGGCCCCCTGGCCACACTGCTGGCTCATGTTTTACCCACAGTCAACCAACACCCTCAGATTCTTTTCTTTGGGGCAGCTCCAGCCACTCTGCCCCCAGCCTGTAGCACTGCAGGGGGTTGTTGTGACCCAAGGGCAGGACCTGGCACTTGCCCTGTTGGTCTCAGCCCATCCATCCAGCCTGTCCAGATCCCTCTGCAAAGCCTCTCTACTCTCCAGCAGGTTGACGCTCCCACCCAGCTTGGTGTCATCTGCGAACTGACTGACAGTACACTCCATCCCCTTGTCCAGATCATTGATAAAGATGTTAATAAGAACAGGTCCCAGTACTGACCCCTGTGGGACACCACTCATGACCGGCCGCCAACTGGATTTAACTCCATTCCCCACCACTCTCTGGGCCCAGCCCTCCAGCCAGTTTTTAACCCAGTGGAGAGTATTCCCATCCAAGCCATGAGCAGCCAGTTTCTCCAGAAGGATACTGTGGGAGACTGTATCAAAGGCCTTACTAAAGTAAACAACATCCACAGCCTTTCCTTCATCCAGCAAGCAGGTCACTTTGTCATAGAATGAGATCAAGTTTGTCAAGCAGGACCTGTCCCTCGTGAACCCATGCTGGCTGGGCCTGATCACCTGGGCATCCTTCTTGTGCTGCACAATGTCACTCAGGATGATCTGCTCCATCACCTTCCTAGGCACCAAGGTCAGACTGACAGGCCTGGAGTTCCCTGGATCATAATTCCCACCTTTCTGGTGGATAGCTGTCACATTTGCTCAACGCCAGTTGGCTGGGACCTCCCCAGTTTGCCAGGACTACTGGTAAATGATGGAGAGTGGCTCCTCAGGCACTTCCCCCAGCTCCTTCAGAATCCTTGGGTGAAGCCCGTCTGGGCCCATAGACTTGGTTGTGTCTAGGTGCTGGAGCAGGTCCCTCACCGCTTCCCTATGGATGATGGGGTCTTCATTCTGCTCCCTGCCCTTACCTGCTGGCTCAGGGGTCTGGGTGCTCATTATCAATAATACCTTATTCAAGCCCTTAATTACTGTGAGTCTTCCTGAGATATAATAGGAACTACCCTATGCAATTTTACATTGTCTGAAACAAGTGGCTTAAAAAACTTTACATCATTCATTTCTCTGAAAGCATCTTTTAGCCTCACAAAAGCACCCTTTTCAACACTGAGAGAGTCAGAAAAGTTATGTTCACCTGGTATTATCCACTTCCACTAGTTTTTGAGTTTAGGGAGCAGATAGAAAGGTGAAATACAATATAGAAATGCATTATTTCTATATAAAGTTTCTTCTTGTGTTAGTTCAAGCAATAGCAGAAACAAGTTGTGAATGCCCACAGTACTGCTCAACGGCCACCGTGCTGTTTTGGAATCTGAAAGATACAATTATAAGGAGAAATGAGACAGCACAAGTGTTGCAAAACCTGTCTCTGTCCCCATGAAAACTCTTTTTTGAAGTGGTTCACCACCAAATCCAGTGGTGAAATGCATCAGGAAAATTAAAAGAATGGCAACCCAAAGCATCTGAAGTAGATGGGGTGATTATTTCAACTGAATTTCTACCATTTGTATTGGAATACCTATGAATGCCAAAAGATTTGTACAAAGAGCTACGCTGGAGGATGGAGTAGGGAAGATACAGTCCTCAGACACCGAGTTGTATCATTCTTCAGCAGAGCTTTTAGACTGGGTATATCATTAAAGAATGAAGGTGTATTTTTTTTCCAAAGTTCTTTTAGAATTTGTTCACATTTTTAGATAAAATAGCATTTTGAAAGGTCTGATGTTGTGAGGAAAAGTAAGAGCACATCTGGTTGCCTTACTTGTCCCTTTATAAAACACTATTTTGCAAAATCTGTCTACTCTCTCACCAAAAAGTCGATCTTAATTAATTTTCTGGAGAAAAGTATTTTTTTCTACATAATTTTTTGCAGCAGAAGGAGGAGCGTGGTTCATATGTCTTGCGAGACAAAAAGGGTATATGGAAACATTTAAATAATAAATACTGTAAAGCCAGTTCCAGGTTTGTTGTCCTACACAGGCTGAAGAAGAGCTGTCAGATGTGTCATGCCTGAAAGACAGCAAGGAACAGCAAAAGGTAAAAACATGAGTCTTAAATGCTTGATGATGACCCATCTGATTTCTCCAAATTTAAAGATCTTTTGTGATGAGTTCATTTAATTTGGGCAAGGCAGATTCAGGTTAGTGGATGGCCATCTGGAAAAGATAAATTTTCCTCTCTCTAATATATGCATCATTGTTGATATTTATGATGCTTCACAAAATTAACAAAATACCTGGCTAGAAAAACAGCATTTTACAACAACAGTTTTAAGAAAGATGTTTTGCTCACACTTTCTTAATTTTTTTCATCATATCACCTAAGATGAACTCATTCTAGTGTTGTTTGGGTTTGGTTTTTTTCCATCTAGAAACTGCACTGTGAAGATAATGTTATTTCAAAAAATCTTGTGAAAAGTGATGTTCCACGACGTACCATCAAGACTCTGATCACGATATTAAAAGGAGCAGCTCCATGTGTCGTTGCAAAGCTCAATGTGTCCCCCTGTGAATGTAATATTTGAATTTACGCTTTTGGAAAGAGGAGCAGTCTTTAAATAAGGTAAGTACCACCAAATAACATGAAGAAGAAGTAGCCCGTTTTAAGTATTGGCAGGGCTGATATTCATATGGTCTGTTTGTTGATCACAAACATGGACAACTGCAGAAAAAAAAAAAAGAAAAAGGGCTGTAAATTTAGCTTAATGCACTCTCCTCTTATGAGCTGGAATGCTCTCAGTTGAGCAGCTCTTTCTTGGCAGAATCTGTGACTCATGCAAAGTTGCATTGGATTTAAAATGTGTGTAAAAGTATAAATATTTGTAGGGAATTCACTGGAAACTGAGCAAGATTGATGCTCCCTCTTTGATGCGCTATGAAATGTATATAAATCCATGAATATATATTTAATGTTCTATATACACGTATATATGCACTTAACTAATATTGTCTTCAAAAGTCAGAGATCATTTAATAAAATCTCGCTTAAAACCATGACTCCACCAGCCAGCTAACTATTATACACGAAGCATAATTTGCACACAAGTCAGTACAGAGTGTAAAATGTATTAAATAACACGTGTTACACGGTGTAGCTTTCCTTCCACCTGTGTATCTCAGCCTGCAGCTTCCATTCTGATTGCAGTGCCTGGACTTCTTACTGAGAGAAAGTTTATCCTTGACCAATTTCCTCTTTGCATTCTTGTATGCTTGGGAATAGTAACTACTTTTACTTCATTGAAGACAGAATCATAGAGTCATAGAATGGTCTGTGTTGGGAGGGACCTTTCATATCATCAAGTCCAACCATCAACCTCACCCTGAACACGTAACTCTGCAGAAAATAGAGAAGGAATGCTGTATGTAAATTATTATTTCACCTAGCAATCTTTTCAAGATGTTTCCTCTCCTGCCATGAGAATGATGTAGCTCGGTGCATTTCTCTCTTCTTCTGGGGTTCACCACGGACTCACACATATGTCAAACAGCTATCTGCAGTGACGTCCCATGCCTTATGTTCTCCCCATACCACGAACGTCCCAGAGCTCCAGCCACCATTTCATTTCCCTTCCATTGCTTACCCACAAAAAAAACCCCAGCGTTCCTGCCTCTTCTGTGCTGCATTTGCTTCCTACGTACCCACATTTTTTTCATGGTAATACTTCATGGAGAGAATTCCTTTGGTTCTCCCTTGTCAATTTATTATGGGGAAAAAAGAATATTTCAAGATTAACATGAAAGAAGTATCCAAATGAGAACTAGCCAGAGACACAAATGCCACCACAGGAAGAACAGTTCAACATTAAATATGAAAGATCAGATCTGTGACAGCTTCTTTTATTCTGAAAAAAAAAAGAGAGAGGAAAAAACCCTGACTTTGCTAAAACTTCTCTGTGGTGTCCTTTTGTCCATTTGAGATTAAAAGGCTCCTTGTGTTTTTCTCATACCAAGATTTCTCAGTGACTGGAAGTGTTTCAGATATATTCCTTCCACAAACAGCAATATGCTTCCTCAGTACTGACTTAAACTGTGAGTTTTCTCTAGAAAAAAAGCCTGGGGAGTGCTATTGCCTTGTATTGATAGTTTCCACTTGGCACCTGTTGATTAACGGACTAATTTAAGTAAAATACTAATTTAAAAATCGCTAATATGTTTTATACTCTTGCAAAAGTAGTAATTTGTAGAAGACGCTAAATGTTTCCCATCTTTCTGTTCAAAATAATATCTGAATACTAATGTTTGACATCTTCCTGTTACATGAAGATATAAGCTTCACTTAATTTCTTTTTCCCCTCTGGTTTTATTTGCTTGTCAGACTTTTGGATAGTCCAGCTTAGAAACTTAAAAAAAAGACAAAAGGCCTGAACATTTGTTCTTGACGTTAATTCTAACATTAGGTCAGTATTTTGCACAGCTGTTCACACTTTATAAAAGCAAAGTTTCTCTTCTGATAGGAACAATGCATTTTAAGCCTACATTTTGCTGGAGATTTAGATGTGTGAATCAGTGCTCGGAAGATTTAAAGACGTGAAATCCAACACAATAGCTCAAAGTGAAAGGTGAAAGGTCACACAAGGCTTAAACTGCAGAAAAAGAGAATTAAACTTTAGAAATAGACTCCAAAAATGAGCTAAATACAAATTAGTATTAAGAAAAACAATGACAAAATAGTTTATATGGAAATATTTTTATACAGTGAAAATTTTTACTCCAGGAACTGATTAAAGCATGACTAATTCCTTCATATGTATTAGTCCTATCACTCTGCATCCAAGAAAATACTTATCCTTATGATACTAGAGCAGAGGAAGCCTGTTTGTTAATTTTTTTTTATTTTTTTTCTATGAAACCTATTAATCCAGTAAATATGATACTAATATTTCTAGACTGTAAAAGCAATATTGTATATTTGGGTAGTTAAGGATTTTTTTTTTAATATATAAAACAGTACACTAAAGCAGAACAGTCCAATGGATAAAAGTGAAATTTTGCATTATAGAAAACATTCCCCCCTCGTTTTTTTTTCCCATAAGTATATTTTTTTTCTTTCTGAGATTTAAAAAGAGGCATTACAATATCTTTTAAAATTCCACTTTATATTTTCCATCCTGAATAGAGGTAGTAATCACTGGAAAACTTACAAGAAAATCCTTTAAAAGGTGAAATAAATTTTTAGTATTTCTTCACTCATGCACATTCCAGGATTTCTGAGTCAAAATTTGAAAGAATTGTCCTCATGTTTCTTTCACTCATTTTGAAACTTTCCTTTTCAATTTTTCATCAGACTATTCTTCCTTTTTCAAGTTAGTAATGACATGTGATAGCTGGAAGACTGTGAGAATTCATATGTTAATGTTTGAAAATTTCCTTTATTTCTTTGAGTGAATTATAAATGTGAGTTTTAAAAGTTGCTTAGTTATCTGGTTGTGGCTGCATGGTTGTGGCACCTGTGTAGCCATTCCTACATAGGTGAGCTGGGGTGGATCACGCTGTAGTTATATCATGAAGATTACAAGAATTTGGCCTTCAGAAATGAACCCTGTGTGCAGCTATGACTGCATTTAACCCTAGACCCCAGGAAAATTACTGCCAAGTGCAGCAACAGGTCTTGCACGGGAAACCAACAGAGGCAATTTTACCAACAACCACAGCTTGAGAAATATGAAAACTGAGGAAAGTGGGCTGCAGTACAATTGTCAGTATACCTGGCTACTAGTACAAAATATAAGAAATCTTAAGGTGCGCTACGTTAGAGATGACAACGGAGTTTTCTTGCAAAACTGCAGTGTTCTGAGCTGTCAACCACTCCGTTTGACTTCAGCAGACAGCACAGCATATAATTTGGACCTTACACGAGTAAATTAAAACCACACCGCTTTTGTCTTCCACAGCCTCTTTTGTTTTCTCCTCATTAGTTTTGCCTCCATTTTCAATCCGATGGAAATGGCTTTAATCACAGGAGGCCAGATCCTCAGCTGCACCAGATTTGTGCTCAGCCCAGCTGAAGATAATGAGTTGGGAAAAGTGGCTTTAATTTCTTTCAGCTCCCCGCTCCGCCACCCCGAGTGAGCCCAGGGTGTGAGTGGTTAAATCAGTGTCGGGGCTCAGCATCCACAGGCTGGCCACACCTGGGTCTGGTGGCCTTGGTGTGCTCCTGGGGACAGATGCTCTGCTCAGGGTCATGTCTTGGGTGCACAACCCAACACTCTGTGCAGGAAGACCTCAACCCAACTATGTCAAATGGATTGGGGTGGTTATTTAACCAGGTAGCTTTCTCTAGGTTTGTACGTGTTTGTGGGTCCCACCTGCTGGACTTCTGGCTGTCTCTTGTGTGTGCTTTTTGTTGTGTGTTGTTGTTGTGTGTGTTTTTTGTGAGCCAAAGAATTTTTTTGCCAGTGCCAATGAGTAAGTTTCCAGCTAGAACAAATCATGAAGCAGTTTAGGTGGTACGTCATTGCATAGAACTATGTTATGTACAATATTAATGGGTGTTAAAAGTACTGACTACTGTACCAAAGTAACCCATCTGATTGTTCAGAAGCAAACTCCTTGAAGATGTAGTTAATTTTAAAAGAAAAATCAAAGCTCTCAGTTCTCCACTCTTCTTATTATTTCATTTTTTCAAGACAAGATTTTATCAATACTATTAGGGTTTAGTGGGAGATAGTTTGAAACTAGAAGACCATTTTGAATGATTTTTTTTTTTTTTTGGCTTTGTCTTCTTATGTGCAAAGAAAGAATGGTCAATCTGAAAAAGAGGAGAAAAAAGTACACCATGTCCTCTTTCCAGAGCAGAGAGGTCGATGCCTCACAAGCGTTTTTGTGGGGTATTTTTAACCATGTTTCTGGTGTGGCTCCACGGCTGGTTTTTTCCCTTAAACTGTGAAAATGTGTAACGCGTAGGAAAGCACATTCCCAAATACTCCATTTGGGATGCCTTTCAACCTCTGCTTGCCCTTTTGAATAGAGGAACGACCAGCCTTTCATGAGAGGTTCCAACATTGTCCTTTGTCAGGCGGCACAGTGGGGTGCCCCATCTTCCCCAATTCAAAGACCAACATCTCCTGGGGTCTCCTTGCTTCCCTCTCCTTCTCCATCCCTTCCTCTCCCTCTTCCCACAGGCATCTTTTGCACTTTGTCCCCCTTTATATGGAGAAGGCAGCCATAATTTATCCATACTCTATTTTCAGTTTCAGAGGTGCTGTGCACTGCATTTGCAGTTAGTTGCATTTTTCCAAGGCAAGGAGTAAGCAAGATTCAGGGGATGACTTTCATGAAAACACTTGAGATTCTGGCTTTGGGCCTTTCCCTGGGTCATTTTCTGAAACTGTATAATACGATTCAGGAACACTACTTTGAAAGCCGGTGCAGTGAAGAGAAATTTCACAAAAATAAAAATAAATGGATATAAAATTGTAATGAGAGTAGCGAAAAGAGACAAAAAGAAAATAGCAAGATGGAGAAGGAAACGTATAACAACTCGTTATAGGGTAAAAAAAAGGTCACTGTTCAGAGTCGATTTTTTTCTTCCTCTCTCTTTCTCTGTAAACCACCTCTGGCAGGTTTTTTTCCAGATTCTACACCCCTTTGTGGAGTAGTAGCTCCTGACTCTATCTGTCCTTAAACCAGAATCCTGGTGCCCTTCAGCTGTGGCACAGGATGACCCATCCAGTCGGTTCCAGCTAGATGCAAATAATTTGCAAGACCTAAAAATGGTTGGGCCAATATGTGAACACAGTCACTGAGAATAGGCTTTCCAAAGCAAAATACTGAATAGGTTTAAGGGCAAGAAGACTGTATAGCAAGAAAGAGTTTTCTCTGTGACAGATACCCCCGGTGCTGCATGAAGGTCATAGAGGTCTTTGCTCCTCCAGCTGCACCTATCCCAGTAATCTTTGAGTCCTTCAGTCTACTGTCCAACAACTGATGTTTTTTTCATTCACTTCAAAGTTCTTTGTTTCAGCATCCCTGCCTGTAGGGCCTCGAGCATACAAGTTGTGACTATCCCCCTGTGAAGGCAGCTACACAATGATACTCTGCGGGATGAGCAATAAACTGGGAAGGAGTGACCTCTGAATTGGGGTGTTACCTCGTGGTGAATGAAGCCATGCTTACGTTAATGTTCAGTTTCCAAATTTCCAGTCCATCAGTGGGGTTAGTCTGCTCCCCTTGCAATTAACTGCAAGTCCACAACAAGTCTGCAAGCAAACAACACCAAAAAAAACCCAGATGGAATAGATAGTAAGTGTAAATATTGCAGGTATTTTAAGTCCGTTGCAAGATGTAAACTTGCTGTTACCTGGGGTGTCTACTTACTAGTTGCCCGTACTGTCTCATTTCTATGACTTTTAGGTAACATTTTCCAGGATAACTTATCCATCTCTTTCTTCTGGTTTAACTTTAAAAAACACAATGCAATAGTTAATTTCCAGTCAGCTAATTAACTGAATATTCGAATCTTTCATCTGATAGATTGATAAGCCTGTACTTGGAAGATTATAGAATAAACCATCATCCAGCAAGGATAATAAAAAATGTCAGGAGTACTTCATGCTCTTAACTTTTTATCTGCACAAGGAGAGCATTATTCTGGTATGAATTGCCTATATGATGTAGTTTAAGCCCTCTCATGAGAACACAAACCGAAACTCTCAAAGGCAAATTTTCTACCAAAATAAGAGTCTAAAAATAGGTTTATATAATTATAGCTGCATCAGCTTAAATTCTGGAGTAAGAGAGCTTTCCTGTACAAACAAGACTTTGGTACAAAAATTCAAATTTAAACCTTCTGTCTTCTATCATAAAACATAGCCTTTTTTGCTAAGATTTGTCTTGCTTCTCAAAGACATTGTAGTCAGGGAAGTTATTCTTCCAGCTCTTCTGTCTTACATGCAGCTTCGGGGCTATTAGTACAACCAGTAGTTGACTGGTTATCCCTTTAGTTGATTAACACAATGAAGCATTAAAGACTTTCAGTGATTTTCTAAAGGAAAGGACTAAAAACTAAAAATTGCTACAAAAACAGTCAGCAAAGCACCTACCTTAAGGTCTAAGGTTTTAAACTGAAATAGAAAAGCAGAAAACTGGCTCAATGTGTTGGCTACACAATAGCTTTTGTGGAGTAAATTCCTAAACATGTAAATTACATCTGCCCAGGTACTTTTCACGTGACATCTGGTTCTGAAATGAAGATCAGTCTTTAGGACGGGCGCAAAATCTCTCAAATGTTGTACGTAGAGTCTTGGTGTTGCAAATATGTTCCGTATGTGTTTGAGTGTCTTCTTTGGGAATCATTCACACCATCATTCACAATGCCATCGACTCCAGAATTGGCTGTTCACGTTCATCATGTAAATTGAGATAGTGGTTCTAAATGGGGATGAATGGGACCTGCCCATAGCCAGTAAATATCATCCCATCCGAGAGTCTTTTTTGCATTAATGGAAAATGCACAAATTTCTATTCTTATGTGGGAACACTTCACTTTTCAGCAGATGGCACTATATAGTACATCCTACTGTGCTTTGCACTTTGCTTAAAATACCCTTTTGCCAACTTGACTTGGAAAACATGTTAAGTGTGACACAGAAAATCTTTGGATGATCTGCAAAAACAGGAAACGTTCTGACCGTGCTGAGGAAGAATAGCACGAGGTTCCCATCTCAACAGAGGCAGGAAATTCCAATTCACAAGAAACATTTATTTTGCCGTAAAAATATACTTCATGAATTTTTAGTGCTCTGACTCTTTACAGAAGCTCTTGCTGTTGGCTAGTGTTGGACACAAGTAGGCAAAAATCCCTTTTCTGCTTCCCCACGTGCTTTGTTGAAAAAGATTTTACTCTTTTAGCCTTCTAAGTAGATATTACCATTTACAACCAGCCATGGGTATTGGAGACTGGGATTTTGGAAGAGTAGCAAACACCTACCTGGGAGAAAATTGTGTGTTTTCCGAGAAGTCTTAAGATCTTGGTCTGTGTTGAAGTTCAGTTCCTGATCTTGCACACTGATATTTAAATCGTCACTGGAAAACTTTCCCAACATGTACACAATTACTCAGAAAAAGCAGCTGTGTAATAAAGGAGGTTAATTCCAGTAAGGGGACTTTGGATGCTGCTCAATGTGGGGAACTTGGCACAAGTTGGTAGAAAAGCTCTAATTTATTCAAACACTCTTTGGGGCCATGAAGCTGCCTCCAATCTGAAGAGAGCAATGCCAGCAGAGAAACAATACTTCTGAGTCACACACCCTGCTTTCTTCTTGGTTGTGCTTTTAGAAGGTGCCTGGATGACTTGGAGGTCCTCAGATGTTTTTCAAGTCACCACACCAAGCCTTGGCCTTGGTAGCTCAAATTAACCATGAATGGAGATATCAAAGGACCAAACTCTAGTTATGGACTTGAGGGGGGGGGCACTGTTTGGGGTTTTTTTTGTGGTTCAGAGAGAACTGGAATGACAAAAAGTGTTCAGAATTCTGGCTGTAAGTAAAAGATCATCAAAACAGGTTTTGTTTAGCTTCCATCCACTAAAATAACACCAAGTTTATACCTATTTGTTTTTCTCTCTTCATTTCCTCCTCACTCCCTTACTATTTAGAAACCAGTGTTAATAAAACGCATCTGCCACAGCTTTTGCCATTTCTTAAGTCCCTAGACCTCTTGGCTGAAAAGTTGCAAACAGATTTGCAAAGAAAAGTAATAGCACCGTAATTTTGCCAGAAGTTATAGCTCCTACCGTGACTCTGAACCTGTGAAATTTTTTGAAAGGGAAAGAATGTGTGCTGGCAGCCGCACTTGATCCGCGTTGGAAGAGCAGGGCTGAAACCAGCCCTGCCACGGGCTGCAGGCAGGTATCGCCAGAACTGGGGTCTCCCAGAGTGAAAAACCCTGCAATTCCTCCCCTCCCTCCCCCTCCTCTCCCTGCCCGTACGGGCAGAAGTGGGTTTCAAAATTAGATTCTGCATAAGTAACTTCCAGAGCTCTCGTCTAATCTGCAGGCTTGTACACTTCACAACAGCTTAGGGTCTGGCCTCTAGTTTTGTGCAGTCTTTTTCTTTTTTCTTTTTTTTTTTTTTTTTCCCCAGAGTGACTTCTGCCTTCGTGAAAGCGTGAAAAAGTATATATACATATACATTTTACATATATATATATATATATATACACACACACAGAGAGCATATATATATATATATATAAAGAATCTTTCTCCCTTTTTACATCCACAGCACACACAATTGCACACCAGAGCAGGTGCCGCAGTATTATTTTGATAGTAAATGTAGCACATACAAATGTCATTATTCCGTTTGGTATTTCTGGAGGAACAGGATGCTCATTTCCCAGGAAAAAGCAAAAAAAAAAAAAAAAAAAAGTGCTGGAGGAACACGGAAAAAACTTTCAGCTGTTCTCTGGTAGCTAAGATTTCGAGTCTCAAAAAGTAAATCTCAAGCAACTGGGATCTAGCAGTATCCCTTGTTATTTGGTATATAAAGGCCTTAAGTTCGCTGTGGTTTTCGTTTTATTTGTTTATGGTAGAAAAACACGAATGGGTCTCATTCTGCTCCTGTAAAATAAACTCTCCTATATGTGCTCAGTCACCATCCCACCACCAGGATGCTTGGGGCTAGGGCTCTTCAGAGCAAAGGTTCTCCAGTTTGGACAACAAACCATAACCCACACAATTCTCCCAGTAGGTGTTGACCATCAAGGGACTCTCTGAAATGGGGAGCATTCAAACCTCAGACTTTGCAAAATTCAGAAAAGGAGACCCAAATATTCACTGCTGTAACCTGGGGTGAAATTATCAGAATATCAAAAAACGGGAGTTTTGTCTCATTTTTATCAAGCCCAATCCCATCCCGAATGGACAAGGTAAATTAATATTGTTGCAGGATCATGGCCAGTAAACCAGAGTGGTGTAGAGCGAAGGCTCATGGGTGCCCTAGAGAAGGTAATTCATCAGCAATCTGCTCTCTTTTAACCCAGTTCTGTGCTGCTGAAGCCTCATTCTCCAAAGTGGTACTACTGTTACAGGTAATTTAAACAAAAAAGACTGTTCTTCAAAGGCATTGTTGTTATACTGCGAACAACGTGTATTTTTTCTCTGTGTACATTGCCTGTCAGTGCTCCCTGGCATTTAGAAATTAATGCCTTCTCCTGCAATCCTATCCCTGTAGAAGCCAATATTATCAATTATATATCAATGGGACAGTTCTATGAGTAATTAAACATCTGCTTGTTTAAACCCAGTGAAAATACATTTAATGCGGTGCAAAGGTTTATCTGTAAAATACATAAGGCTTGGCACGAAGGTACATACGTTGGGATTGTTTGTGACCTACTTACATATGTAGTTGCTTGATTTTGCAATTGCACCGATTTCCCCTTTATATAATGCAGCGAGTGAGGACAATTTTAAGGCACATCTTTGTACTCGTATTTGAAAACGTAATCTAAAATACCAGTCCATGAGCTCCATATTAAAATGCACATTTACAAGCATTAAAATAAATGCAACAGTGCTCACAAAATACCGATTTATTTTAATGATTAATAGTTAAAATTCCCTTCCTCTTTCTCATGATCCTCTGTTCATGTATAAGTAACATAAGATACTTATTTTAAAGAAACCGTGTCTATGCTTGTTGACCAATATAATTTGATTCTTCTTGATCCCGTAATATTTTAATATTTTTTTCAAATAATCACTTTTTGCATATTTTCTAAAACTAACTTTACATTTTAACTAGACATGGGTTTAATCCTCGGGAAGACTCCATGTGGTGTATGCTACCAAGCTGTGCTCTATTGAATTTCTGTGAGCATGGCAACTTCCGCAGAGAGATTTATCTGACAGCCCTGTAAAAATATGCTGAGCTCTTGTTGACTGGACTTTTTTCAAATAGCCATAGGGATACTCTCCACTGTTTTTATAGCAGCTGCAGTTAAACGCAGGATAAGAAATTAAATTAGTTTCGTATTAGATAAGCCATGTATAGACGAGTAAGACAAGTTTTATTAAATGTTACAAAACGGCTGAGAGAAAGCTAATGATATAACCATTTTGTTATGCCACTGAAGCCACCACAGCATCTTTCTTTTCGTTTTTAGTAACTATTTGATGGGACTATGTCACTTGTACAACCCATGGGGAGGCAACACCTACCCACTAATCTATAACACGGGACTGCTGTTTGGCAATATTGCATTTAACTGGGAAGTATAAGTATAGCATTCTGAAATTTAATGGTGGGCTTCCCTATAGAAAATAGGTTTGTGTTGTTCATTAACCCCTCAAGCAGGTATGGTTCACGTGGCGTGGGTCACCTCCCAACTGAGTCCCGGCATGCGGAAGGGGTGAGGAGTAACACGGTGGTAACCCTGGAGTGCTCACAGGGTGAAATAAATTAATTTTCAGCACGCCCCCAGATTTTATTTTTAATCAAGATAAGCAGGAGATACATCTGGTTATTTAATTCAATTCTCAGTGTTGCCGGACAAGCAGGAAGCCAAAGGTTACGCAGAGCAAGCTAGAGTGAAAGTAAGGTAAATGAGCCCGCACAGGAGCAGTATTACTGCAATTAGACTTCTAGTATTACCCCAAGCTAGTTTGCCAATTTGAGGATATCTTGATTATGCTGCAGACACTTCTAACTGCAGCATGGACATGTCCCTAGAGCTACAGCGTATTAATGTGTCCCTCTGCACAGCAATGGACTTCACAGCCTCTCTCCCAGTCATTTAGGCTATAACTAGAGGTTATTTATTCAGATTAGTTACCAGCGACCTTAATTTAACCCTTATTTTAAATATATTTACCATTAAACATCAACAATTCATATCACTAATAACTCCAATACAACTTTAAAAAGAACAAACCCAGAAAAGCTCTGAACCTCACTCACTATCTATTGCACCAAAGAAAAAAAAAAAAAGCAAAGACCAAGGTTGGTCTGCCACAAAGAAAAGCAAGCAATAAAAGAATTGTTTCTGATCACTGAGGAAAACAGCTTGTTTCCTTTCTTAGTTTCCATGTGTAACTTTCGTAATAGTTGTTTTGCCTCATGACTTAATTTCTAAAGGCAGAAATTCTTTCACTGAAGGATTATAAATGAACCACGTGCAGAAAGCCCTAGCTTGCTGTATTTAAATCACATACCAGCCAACCATGGTAAAGAATTAAATTTTCTATTTTAAACAGCTGTGTTTCCAGGCTTTATGACTATAAGGAGACCCTTCCAAACCCAAACAGAAAGTAAAGAAAAGAAACGACCTTCACTAAAAACATGTATGCAGAGAGAACCTGAATTCCCTTCTAAGAATAGGTTGCTAACTCTGAAGCTTAATGATGAATATTTAAATGTCAAGATTAACAATTTTAGCTGAAATATTTAGCCACGTTCTTCTTCACTGATGCTGAATTTAATAGGAGCCGAAAATTTAATTAGTGCCTGCTGTAGCTTAGATCAATTGATGAAAGTGATTATATGGTTTGTTTACTTATGACAAGAGGGAACGGGGATTGGTGATTGAGGAGGTCCCGTCTACTTCTGTGTTCCCTAATATCAACAAATGTGTGTGTTTATACCAGGGCTGTACCGTATCGAGGCACCATTAATAGGGTGGTGTCTCCGACGTGCGTGTGATGACACACGCAAGACACCAGAGAAGGTGGCTCTTGACAAAGTGAGAAAATGATGTCCCCAAATGTTATGTTTGTTCTGCATACCCTCTGTGCAGCCACCGACAGATGATAGTGTAGCTCCATGCTGGGGCTGAAGACATCAGTCATCCTGCTTTTAAATCCCAAACCCTCTTACCTCTTTTTAGTCAGCAGAAGTCTCAACTCTCTCCCACTCTGCTATGACATTTCTGCGTCTTCACCCCTAGCAACTCCTATTCTGTAGCCTCACAAGTCTCGGTTGCGTAATTCTTTCACTCATTGTCACTTTTCAGTTAATGAAAATCTTAGAAAGCTTAATTCATTTGAATTTGCTACAGAATTTAGAGCAAGCGTGACTCAGAGAGCTGTGGGCCTCGCTGCACTATTTAAATCCTACATACAGCGAACAACACAGTGTTTTGGTTACAAGAAAGCAGTCCAATATTAACTCCCATATGTCTTAATTTCTTGTTTAACATACTCTTGATGTCAGTGCACAAAAAGTCCCTAATTTGTCATCACATTGCTTGGTCCACATACCAGGAGCTCTGAAAGGGTGGTCAACATGCATCTGGTGAGACACCAACCACTTCAAAGCACTGGATGGCTTTGGCAGGAGATGTTCCTGTCAACAGTGATACCCACACCTGAATGGGAGCATCTGGCAGGGGGAAAAAAAAATAAGAAAAAAGAAGGAACCCCTTTCATTTACTCTTTCCTTCCGTTATATTACAAAATAGACTGAAGAGTCTGCTGAAGCTCTGGTAGAAGAACAGACCTTAATATAGTTCTGAATCGTGCATTTCCAGGCAGGGTATGGATATTATTAGCTCTGTTTGTACCATTCTTTAGAGTTCGAGGAGATGCATGGAAGAGGCTGGCCGACGCTAACCAGCAAAGGCAAACTAGAGAAGGATTTTTTTCTAAAGCCGGCAGATGATGCTCCATATGTTTGAAGATGTTACATTATTAGATGCTTTTCAAAATGCAGCTGTCTGCATTCACATAAATATGGCACCGGTATACCTAGAAATTCTAAAGAAATATGAGGCATGATGATAAAATTTAAATAATTGTACTAAAAAAGTATATATAAAGTGATTTCCTTCCAACCTTTCTTTTACATTTTTTAAATTTCCTCCTGTGTTTTTTTTTCCCAGGTTTTATTTTTGTCATGTTTTCACATCAAGAATATTTAAATAATTCAAGGGGGGGGGGAAATCTAAATGTCTTAATAAAATTAGCTCTTGTTGAATTCAAATCAATACTAAAAAAATTCACCACCAACTGGGAAGACATCAGGCCTAGGGAATTTGAACAGATACATTTCAGTGAAAACCATGACTAAAAAGATGTCTGTTCTTAGCAATCCCCCCCCCCTTTTAGATTCAATCATTCAAAACAAATTTTGCATACTTTTCATGTGTATTTCAGTGCCTCCCATAGACAGAAATAGATAATGGATGAAACCACCGTCTGATGAATATTGTCCCTAGATTATCACAAGCAAGCAACTTGAATTAAAACGATGTTTGTGCATGACAACTTTTTCATTTCCGAGCATGGTCTGTATGATAAAAATAATCTGCATATTTCATGTTGTGATTCTGAGACAAGAAAGCCCAACATAAACAGAGTATTGAAAGTTTACAGGTCTTGAGTAACTTGCCCTGTATAAGAGCAGAAGTCACACAGATTCAACCCAAAATTTTCACTGCTTTCTTCATTTGGAAGCACTGCAATTAGTGCATCTGTGAGGATCTATTTGTCCCTCAAGTACTTCAACTACTTTATCCAGCCCCCAACAGGTAAGGTGGCCTTTAACCCTTGACCAGGATAAATTTGTCTATGCTTTCAGGTAAGCTGTTACTGGATGGTTATTGAGTTGGAAACCAACTCTTTTTCAACAGGGCTGCTTCATGCAACCCTACAGCCATGGTTACTACCCTGGGCTGCAGAACTATTTCAGGAAACCAGGTTGATCAGTCATGCCAGGCGCATTGCGTTTGGGTGGAAGCAAGCTGGGAAGTTTGGGCTTCAGGTTTGTGGTTGGGCAAGGGAAGAGGATAGAGGGTCAGGGGAGCTCTTGGACAAAGCCCATAGGGTTGTGCCCCTTGCACAACCTTCAGCAAACCTGTTGAAAAGGCAAGGGTCAAGGTGGGAAGACGAGGAAGGGATAGCCCCAGGGTGGGAAGCAAAGGACAGCCCAAGGGCTGTAGATGCTCTCCTTCTAAAGCTACTGAGCAACAGAGATGCATCCTACCATGCAGCACGTGGAGCAGAGGTTGTCTCCAGCCAGGAGGCTAAACATCTTTGCCTCCTATAGACCAGACTTTGTGGTTCTCACCTGTAGCATCAAGTGAAAAGTGGCTGCCCTTCATCCTCATCAGAGGCTGAGCAAGTTTGGAGCTAGCTCTATGTGGATGAAGCACCTAGGCAAAGCAGAGGAACAACACAGACATAAAATGGGAAAATAGTGTCGAATTAGATCATCCCCCTCTGTTCCTGAAGCTGGAATTTAGTCTCCTTGTTTGCTCTCCTGGGAGAGTGTAAAGATACAACTTTCATAATTAAAAAGTCAATATTTGACAGGAGATACCTGGTACCAGGATTCTGTGTGCTTTACCTCTTACTTAGCAAGTTATTTGCTGCCAGAATCATAAAAAGATTAAGTAAGATTAAGTAATACACATTGCTAATGGCATGTGCTCTTTGTTATACAAATGCACATGACGAGTATCAGACTAATTTAGTACACTGAACAGAGAACCAGTTTCTATAGGTCCTGTTAGGAAGCACAAGAAACATCCATGTCCATTATTCTTCATGGCAAACTCAAGATGAAAATTTCAATTTTTAACTTTTCAAATTATTTATTTTTTTAATTGGTGAGTCTAAAATTTTGCATTAAGTAAGTTCTTTGCTTCAGTCTGCTGTGGTTTTTCAGAGTTTAAGTGGTGTGGCTGTTACCAAGAATTTAAATTGAAAAACTGTATGGGTTTGAGCATGTCATATCTGAAAATTTACGTGGCCTTTCACTTGAAAGGTGACCTGAAATTTGGCAGGAATCAGAGGTGTGCATTTGGGAATGTTCATGAATGCCCATGCATATTTGTTAAAATCAGGACAACTTTAAAACTATATTAAAAAATAAAGAAAATGATAAAAATCAGTTGTGGTATAAGTTCAGTGCAGATCTGGCAGGTTGGCATCTAAATTCTTTCAATATTTTACCTGGGATGGGTATGCTCTATTACAAACAGGTATTTTATTCTGATGAGAATGTACTTCCAACTACTCTACAAAAAGTCTGAGTGTAGCCACCAGAAAATGATAGAGGATAGTTCATTATTGCATGGCCCATGTAATATATATGTGGAAAGTATCAGTGTGTATTATGCAAATACTTTCATTAATATCTGGGATTCACTCAGAAGCTACTCTGAGAAATGCTCCAGAGGATGTTAATAAATTAATAACTTTATAATCAGTGCATGTTTTCTATCCCTTGCAACAAATATGGGCTGAGGCAAATAACGGAAAAAGAAAAATAAATGAATTACTGAGTCGTCACCCATCCATTGGACATCATCCATTTTATTAACCCAGTGAGGCAGCAGGGCAGCCTGCCCCAGGCTCTGGTCCTCGCCCAAAGAAACTCTCACCAAGAAGAAGGCAACATGTTTTGCACCTCTGGGAGCAAAATCTGAGCAACCACAGGAGGGGTCAAATGTGGAAATAACACTGTGATTAAATCTATCATCACATGTTGTCAGAAGCAAGGTTGCCCGGGCAATGTGAATTCTGGCATTTACGAAATTTTGAATGTTTGACTTTGCAAGCTTAGCATTCTTTCTCTCTTTGTAATGTCATTTTAGTGTCTTTGGCAAGATGCTGAATAGATGTGTGCATATTTGTAGTTAGGATGCAGTTTTAGAGGATACAGTTTCCATGGAGTGTGTAAATAAATCCTATTTTCAGAACTGTATAAACCAAAAGGCTTTCCCATTCATTTCCTTGACAAATAAGCTTGCGGTTTTACTGAGGTTTGGGGTTTTAATATGTTTGTTAGAATTGTACGGTGTAGTACTATAAGAAACACCCACATTTTTTCTCATTCTTAAACAATTATATGCCCACAGAATTACTCTTTGAGTACTGCAGAAATGTACGTAAATTAGACTCTAAACTCATACAGTTTTCCCATGTGCAAATGACATCCAAGAGAGCTAAATTTTGCACAATTTCTTTTTAAGTTATGGTTATACTCTTGCCCAATTGCTCCGCTACATATTGTAAAAGGGAGAATAATTTGCCAAAGTGGAGAAATGGAAAAACATTAATGGGTTTTTTTCTTATTCTTCTATGATTTAAACAGGGAGATATGTATTACTTAAATTAAGCATACCGGTTTTCTAAAAGGAACCTATTCTAAGGAAGTCATATTCCGTAAGAACTAAACTGCATGGGGGAATCTGCTAAACAGGGCTGGAGTGTAAGTGCAGGTGGAGATATCTGAAGGGGTTACGAACCTCCAAAGGCCCAATTCTTATCTTCTCATTAATATTTAATGTGTTACTTGAACTCCAGAAGCCCCTTTTTTAATATCGATGCATGAGACCTTGTTTTGGCATAGAGGCCTTTCTCTCTGTTGGTGAAGTCATGATAGAAAATTAGAGACAACACACAGGCAAGTTTTCACCAGTTCCTTCTTTTTAAAAGCAGAAGTCACCTGGAAATAATAAGTTTGGCACAACTAGGAGCTGCACAACTTTTGTAGTTTTCCTCTTGACTCCCACCAGTATTTAAACTGCATTTCTACCTATCACATTTATACAACAATAATTCTACCCTGTACTACAGAGGATTGTTTTCTGTAGTATGTTGTTCTTCATGTGGAAGATGTGAGAATTGACCTTTGAGCCAGTCAATCTGTGTGTCTGACTCCCTACCTTGGTCTGAAGAAGAATCACAGAATGATATGGGGTTGGAAGGGACCTCTGGAGATCATCCAGTCCAACCTGCTGCCAGAGCAGGTCCACCCAGAGCAGGGTGCACAGGAACATGTCCAGGTGGGTTTGGAATGTCTCCAGAGAAGGAGATTCCACCACCTCCCTGGGCAAAGAAAGCAAGCCACTTGTGCCAGGATGAGAATGCAAGAGTGACTGTGTCAGTTTCTGCATGAGAAGGGAAGGAGGAAGAATGGTGAGATGGATGGCCTCAGGTGGAAGGAGGAAGACCTAATCCAATGCGTGGTGTTGGGCAACAGGTACAGAGGTAGGTTATACCCTGCTTGGTTTCACCCTGCTTTTGGCCCCATCGATGTATATTGATAATTATACACACATTAATAATTACGTGCTCTTGGACTGGTTCATGAACTTAGCCACAACACAGATGAAAACAGTTCCTCAGGCTGTGAAACTGTTACCCAGAAAGAACACAGTGTTCTCAGTGGCTTAAGCAAAGATGTTTTTTCACTTGGAAAAGAGAGGATGGGTGCGAAATAACTTTTTTGCAGCACGTATTCTAACTTCTTGGCCCACCGTAAAATATTATTTTAGTCGACATAACTTCACTCAATATAACTTAGTTGTCTTCTTTCAAAAAGTATGGTAGCAGGTAAGCATAAAAACCCTTCCCAGGTACCTCAGACCACAATGTTCATCCTCTTTTAAGAATCCCCCAATTAACAACAACTCCTAAATCATCAAATTTCTCATGAAGCGCAATAATCGTTTGGTTTTTTTCTTATATTTGGCATAAGTGGATTTAAAGGTGTTGTCACAGATGTGAAACTGTGTGTGTCCATACACACCCATGCCTGTGCCTGTGCAGGATGCCCCAGCAGCAGAGAATAAGTCCAAATGCTTTGGTGGTGCATTTATCCTTTTGTTGTCTTGTATTTATAGGCTAAAGCATGCATTTATTTCAAAGTATAAAATGTTGATTCAGGCTGTGAGCGCAGAGGAGCTTTTTATAGGTCATTGGGACCGAGAAAATACCGCCTTTTCCTCGTGTCTCATAGCAGTATATCTTACATATCGTTCAGTTCTGGAAATCTGCGTTTTGATCTGCTTGAGGATACCAGTAATAATATACTTTTGGAAATAGTTCTCAAGATTACATGAGTATCACTATCCATTTTGTCACCTGTCACATCTAAAGATCCACAATACCATAGTAAAATATGCTACAAGCCTGGATTGATGTACTTTGTTTAAGCCTGTTGACATACAATACTTTCTTCTAGCTACTGCTGAATGTGTTAGCTATTTATAGGCATTGAAATTCACCATGAATCTGTGTTTAAGGCGAACCATGTAGAAAGAAAAAGAATGCATGATTATTTTATGTTTTATGTAAATATAGATGTGATACCAACGTTAGGCGTACGTTCAAGGGAAAAATGAAAATTCAAATCAACATTATAGCACTCCAGCTTACTCCGTTGCCATTTTTAACCCCTTGCCAGCCACTTTCCCTGCTCTGAAAAGCCCCTGAGCCTTTCAGAACATATTGCCTATGCGACAGAGGTGAAGAAAGTTTTGCTCTTGCCAATATAACCCTAAAAATAAAGGTGGAAACATGTTCCCCTCTCCAACTGATTTTCAAAGGGCAGAGTGGAAGATTGCAGTGCTAATGAAGGTGAACTGAAACAGTAATTATTTAGCCACTGGGGGATGATATGCAAAACTAAATCTTAATGTCAATCCTAGTCATAACTAGTAGCATTTAAGTGCCAGATTTATAACATGTATTGATCCATCTCCATTACATGTCAGATGCTTCACTCAAAGTGGGGTAAAGCCAATCCCAACTTTTATCCCAGATGAAGTAGCCTTGTCTGAACTTTGCACACAGCAGTTTTTTCCCTTTTCAGTAGCACTTTTCCATTCCCACACAGCAATCATATGAATTGGGGGCAAGCTTTGAATAAGGTACAGCTGAAGGGTTTTGAGTATTGGAGTAATACCTTTTATGTATATATTTGTATATAATGCATTGACACTAGTTAAAACTCTTTGAAGATATCACCAGATTTGTTAGGCAAACAGCCAGTCTGGATTTTGTGGAGAGGTTGGAGGTTTAGTCTCAGCAAGGAGGTATTTTATCACAGAATCTCAGAATGGTTTGGGTTAGAAGGAACACCTCCCACCAGAGCAGGTTGCTCAAACCCTTCCCCCTCCTCCTAGGGCTGCCCTCCCTGATCCAGAGTCCCTCCCCATCTCTTCTGGAGCCCCTTGAGGGACTGGAAGGGGCTCGAAGGTCTCCCTGGAGCCTTCTCTTCTCCAGGCTGAACCCCCCCATCTCTCTCAGCCTGTCCGGCCAGCAGAGGGGCTCCAGGCTTTCCAACATCTCCATGGCCTCCTCTGGCCCCATTCCCACAGGTCCATGTCCTTGCTGTGCTGAGGACTCTGGAGCTGGACACAGTACTCCAGGTGGGGTCTCACCAGTGCGGAGTAGAGGAGCATCTCTAGATATCTACCAGGTCTTCAGACCACGGGCATTTGGATCCCAGCACCTTCCTACCACAAAATTAGCACATAGCACATTAGCACATAGCCCACTTGCCAGAGTTATCCTGAGCAAGGCAATATTGCAATCAGCATGGACAAAGACCAGTAAACTCAAAAATAAACTTTGCAAAGTAGGTGCAATTATAACCATCCCCATTTAAGATGCTGAACACATCTAAAGATTTTTATTCCTCTGCACAAAGTTCCTGACTTCGTTTAATTATATTATCCATCTCCTCTTTGCAGGCAGGAAAAGAGTTGCTTTTTGAGCAGGAAAAACAACAACAACAACAAAAGTCCAACAAAAGTCAAAGGGGTTATGGATTTTAGCTTGGATTTCAGTCAACTGCTTAAACATCTCTCAGGTTAGGAATTCATGGCACTCCATGAGTTCCCTCATATGGACTTTGTCAGCACACGGATGGGAAATATTCGTAAGACATCCTCAAATGCTGCAGAAAATGGTGTCAGTGACTCATTTATTAGTTCCCAATGCTTCTGTGAATGAAATACAGAATAAATGTCCCAAGATTGTGCAAAAACATTCAATTTCTATTGCCCTCTATAACGAAGTAAGATCTCAAAAAAAAGAAGGGGAAAAAGCTTTGTACCTGAAATGCCAGGTAAGAAGAAGTGGCAAATCTCAGCACTAAGTGCAGTCATTATCCCATATTCATGAGATTTGTGAAGCAATGCAGAACGAGAACTTCTGCACAAACTTCTGAAATATAACCCATTGTGTTATTTACAAATGTATAAACAGAATCCTAAATTAAAAACCTGAAAGAGCTGAGAGCTGAGCTGAGCGCTACACATTTGCTTGCATCTTTTTGTAGGCCAGTTACTAAATTTTTGCTACATAATGTTTTTCTAAGCAAATATTCATTGAGCTAGCAAAAGTATTAGAGCTAATCACTGTAGTTTTCCTTTAACATGGCATTTTTACATGACACCCACTCCCAGGATTACAATTTTGTTTTGACACACACAATAATGTTTAACTGCTGGATGGCATGAGATTATCACCTCAAGTGCTTCAGCATGATCATATACCAGAAACTCTAATATTTTCCCATCCTTTATGGACAAGCCCAAGAAGAGCTTTGAAGTCCTGTCACTGGTGGTGGTGAATAATTTAATAAAGCTATAATTTTAAATATGCACCTTTATCCAGAAAAATACTTGAGCTTATGCTTAATTTTAAGTGTAGGTGTATTGGCTCCCACAGGGATATTCATGTGCCTCAATTCTTTGCCAGTCTGGGTCTAATTGGCAAAAAAATGCTATAATCAAATTAAATGCTAGGTTGCCAGTTCAGGCACAGCCTTGAGGAAGGGGTGATGTTTAAGCAGCCCTACTTCACAGTCTATGCTGGAAATATTTTTATTCACAGACCTATACAGACTTTTTAAGGCACAGTTACTCAAGTGGGAAAAAAAGCAAAAAGGGAATCACTTCTCACACCTCTAATTCCTCTGCATCTTCTGTTTTGTGAGGCAGATAAAAGTGATAGATAAAAGTGTTCTAGATGCTTTGTTCCTTGTTGCGCCTTTGCTCCTACATAGAGCATTGCATTCTGTAATGCTGGCCCAGGAATGGTGGAGCCTCCCTTTAGGACACACACAGATGACCATGGTGGACCAGCCAAAAATGCTTAACAAAAACCCAGAAACATGTTTTCACCTCCCTGCGGTATTGTTCCCTCCTATCCCTGTTGAAGTCTGAATCCTACCACAGCCCAGGTCTGAATACTGATCTCTCCTTGAACCACTTAAATACAAATATTTATTCGGTGGTGCCTTTTACCAGTTATTTTCAGCCCCTTCTGTGGAAACATCAGGAAGAACTGAGTATGTGGGTATTTTGAGAAGAATTCAATTGTAGCTCTAGGGCCCTGCAATGCAAAGCTTTTCAAGATATTCTTGCTAAGAATACGGGGTGCGAGCAATATAAAAGCAGGTATTTAAAAAAAAAAAAAAAGAAAAGAAAAAAGAAGAGAAAAAGAAACAAACAAAAATAACCCACCAGAAAATTCCAGTGACTTTTCCCTCGATACCTAGATCTGTATCTATCTACAACCCAATAGTTGTAGGACAGGATGTTTCCCTATTATCCGAAAGTGATGTAAAATTCTTTTGAAGAAATGTTTTTGTTGGCTCTTTTATACTGCTGCTGTCTCCCTTCTGACATGTCTCTGTAGCTTGTGCGAGTTAGCTTGTGAACTAATTTAAACCAAGAAAGACAAATGTATTTTAAAAAATTGTCCCACACTGACAAGCAGACTGATCATTTTGCATTCTAGCTTTTGTGAAGGGGGATAAAATTGCTATATAACATTTTAGATTAAAAAAAGAAATATTCAGCATTAAATATTCAACATTAAAGTTCCTCGAATTTAAAAATAAATCTACAGCCTTTCTTCTAAAAATGCTGCTGTCAAGCACTGCTGATTCTCATTCAGGAAACACACTATGTAAGAATACTGTATTTATCAAACTAAAAGAGAAAATGCCTTGAAAAAATAGTGACCTCTGGTATAGCCTATCAGAGCTTTTTCTGTTGAGCAAACATGTCAGGGAATGGCGTTACAGAATCCTAGAATCATGGAACCATAAAATGACAGGATGGTTTGGGTTGGAAGGGACCTTAAAGATCATCCCATTCCACGCCCTGCCCTGGGCAGGGACACCTCCCACCACACCAGGTTGCTCCAAGCCCCCTCCAACCTGGCCTTGAACCCCTCCAGGGATGGGGCAGCCACAGCTTCTTGGGGAAACTGTCCAACATTTCTCCATTTTGAGGAACCACGAAGCGGACATTTGTCAGTGGTAGTCTAGAAAAATTTGACTTCAGAGTCACTGTGCTATTAAACACTCTCAAGAACTTTTTCCATGTGACCAATGACTCTGTAAAAGAGGTAAGATTAGCTGTGTGTGTGACTTACAAGGTGAGGTCATAGTACCACCAGACAAAGGATAATCTGTTGACATTCCTTCATACAAATACAATTAGGAAGGTTTTTTGCCTGCTCTTGTTAGTTCTTAACCTGTTTCTCATGTTTCCCTTAAGTTTAATTAATTCATTCTTGGAAATACCTAAAGGGTACTATTTCTAGTCCCTCAAGGGGCTCCAGGAAAGCTGCAGAGGGACTCCTGATTAGGAAGGGGAGCCATAGGACAAGGAGGAAGGGTTTGACACTGAAAGAGGGGAGATTAGATATTAGGAAGAAATTCTTTGCTGTGAAGGTGGTGAGAGCCTGGCCCAGGTTGCCCCGAGAAACTATGTCTGCCCCATCCCTGGAGGGGTTCAAGGCCAGGTTGGAGGGGGCTTGGAACAACCTGGTCTGGTGGGAGGTGTCCAAGTTCAGGGCAGGGAAGTTGGAAATGGATGATCTTTAAGGTCCCTTCCAACTTCAACCCTTCTATGATTCTATGATTCTATTACTTTAGCGTGTTGAAGAACAAATGACAGGAACAAACGGCTGCACATATGATAACGAACATTGTCTAAGTGCCTGAAGGTCAAGTCAGGAGATGGAAACCTACCATTGTGTCTTCACTGTTGTGTCTTCATACAGCAGCTCAGCGTGGATCACACCATGCTGACCTCAGTCCAACATTTACTCCTCACCCTTCCTTCAGGGAGAGCAGAGGCTCTGCAGGTACAACAATGGTGATGTGCTGGGATACGATCAGGATCAGATCTCAGACTGGGCCACACAGAGCTTAAAACACCAGGTTTTGGGTACTAGTCTTACCCATTATCCACCCTCAGTGAGGTCAGAGAGTAAACGTAGAAGTGCTCTTAAAGTGGGATACGCTTAACGGTTATTAATACTTAAGTAATGATGACAACAGGAAGAATGTTTTCCCTGGAGATGGAAGAGCTAAAACTTTTTTGTCCTATGGGTAGATAAGTTGAAGTTTATTCCTTCTAGAAAGTCAGACAGCAAACTTCAATCCTGACAGTTTTCAAAAGATCCTGAACGACCTTCTTATTTCTGTGGCTTTGAGCCCTCTTGATGCAGATTTCAGTTCCCACCTCTGATCTGAGAGATGACACACCTCAGCACCTCATCAGATCTAACATCACATCCCCAATCATCTCCTGGCTAGCGAGAAGAAATACTGATGGTTACCTCTGATTGTGGCATCTGATATTAGCAGCCTTCTGGAAAGAAGGTGGGCTATAAATCATCCTGCAGTGGAACAAAATCAACAAGTTGGGTTTTGGTGGTTTTTTTTTTTTAAAGAAATAATCAAACCCATGTTTTTTTGAATCAAAAGAATTGATAACATTGTGGTTATTAAAAACATGATGGGCTACATTTTCATAGAATCATAGAATGGTTAGAGTCAGAAGGGACCTTAATATTCAAGAACTACGAAACCTGTTAAAGGGAATTTTAAGCGCAGTGTCCATAATGCTATGCCAGTCAGTAGCAATCAGAAGTTATTAAATCACGTGTGCTCAGCTGCTCACATGGAATTAATTCATTGC
This sequence comes from Gallinago jamesoni, assembly GCA_025769975.1. Taxonomy (NCBI): domain Eukaryota; kingdom Metazoa; phylum Chordata; class Aves; order Charadriiformes; family Scolopacidae; genus Gallinago; species Gallinago jamesoni. Next base: position 78,190,246 of record JAOQGH010000019.1, read on the forward strand.
TTCCATTACAGTTTCATGTCAGTGCTACTAAAACAATTAGTAACTGGTAGTAATTGCAGACATTTTAATGGAATGACTGTGACGTCAGCAGATGCAGAGACTGAGGCATGAGCAGCAGATCCTCAGGGCGATGCGTGGAAAGAGAGGGGCTGCTCTGGGGCTGTCCATGCTGTATTGTGTGGGAAACGCTGAACTTAGGCAGAAGTGACGAAAAGCAGTAAGTCTTTGGGGAGTCTCAGCCAACTGCAAATTTCTACACGTAAGGCACCACGTCCGAGCTGATTACTACGCCTGCTTCAGTAATTAATGAGGAGGCCGAGGTACTTTGATGAAAACGTTCACTCCCATCGAAATTGGAATTGGCTGGATGGTCACATCCAGAGGGTTGTACTCAATGGCTTTAAGTCTAGATGGAGAGCAGTGACAAGTGGTGTCCCTCAAAGGTCTGTGCTGGGACCAGTACTGTTCAACATTTTCATCAATGACATAGACAGAGGGACTGAGAGCAACATCAGCAAGTTTGCAGATGACACCAAGCTGTGTGGTGTTGTCGATACACCTGAGGG
>JAOQGH010000019.1:78195911-78227071 GCA_025769975.1 Gallinago jamesoni
TTTGATTTCCTGAAGTATGGCTGTTGATGTAGAGAAACTCACAGCAAAGCCTAGGGAAAACAAGATGAGCAGAATTTCACAAACACAAAACCTGAGTTGTCCTCCTTTGCTTTTAGGGTTGGGCTTTATCTAATTGGATAAAGACAAAGTGAGACAGAAAACATGGGAGAGCAGACTCCATTGAAAAATAGACTACCCAGAGATATTTATGCAAAACAGGGTGTTCAAATCTCAACATGTTAACAGCAACTGAAGATCTGCAGAACATTTCAGGGTACTCCGGCACTTGCAGGGACACAGGGAAAGGAGAAAGCTTTGAGATGTCACCTTTCTTTGGATGTCTTCTGGTCTGAATTTAAAATGCTTGCATGTGACACATGTACCCCTTTTTTTTCCCTTCCAAGGATGTGTTAGCTATCAAATGATCAACAAAAGCCCCATTCTGCTGATCACAGAAATTCCTTGCCAATGGAACATGGATTTCAGTGGCAACACTCGTCTAAGACCGGTTTTCTCGAGCAGGGCCAAAGAAGTAGTGCAAGTTGCTCATCGAGCCCCTCTGTGATATAAAATGCGTATAAACTTTTTCACAATTTTATCACTTCCCAGCTTCCCACCCCTGCCCATGTTCACAGCAGGTTCGCCAGGAAGAAACTGGAAACTTACACAAGGTGGGAAAGGAGGCCAGAAACCACCAGGCTGGGTAAGCAGCATTTTGTTTGGGGCATTTATCACGCTTACAGCATGACAACAAAGCTTCCCATGACTTTTTCTTCTTTTTTTTTTTTTTTTCCTCTGGCTACTGAGGCTTTTTACTTATCTATAATTAACAGTATTTTAGGTAGGGAAAAGGAGACCCTCTCCCTAGCCAAGTAATAAGAAGTAGCAACGTGTCATTTGCTGTTTTGTTAACACTGAATAATTGTAACTAAAATAAAACAAATGCTTATAAAATACCAGATCCCATTTAAAAATATGTATTTTGAACTATAAATGGCCTTTATAGCCCTATTTAGTACCAGAGCACTGACCAGTGTAAAAGAAATCACAGGAGGTATGAGATGTATAAACTCTACAGTAGTATTTTACTATAAAAGCATGGACCCCTGCTGGCATATGTAATTTAATGTGCAGCATGCCTCTCCTAATTCAATCAGGTCTCTACATCCCTTCTTTTATATTCCAATTGGATTCCATGTGCTAAAGCCATCAAGATTTTCAGGATGAAATGAATGCTTGTATTAATCCAGCAATTTCCATTTAAAACACAGCATCGATTTGATTAATAAGGTTTGATGCTGAATAATTATACGGCAAATATGTAGGATATAGAAAAACCACAGATGTGACCACCAGCAAAAGCCTTGTGGGAGAAGGGGGTCAAAGGGAAGCAATGGCCATGACTGAGGTGATGAATTCTTGGCTTTCCTCTTATGCAATTAACAAGCAATGCTTCTATTAATTTGCCACCCCCAGAGTCTTCACTGGTCAGATGTGTCAGGGTCAAGGGGCACAGGGGCAGAGCAGGGGTCAGCATCACAGCAGCCCTGAAAAGAAATGGGAAAATGAAAGAAATCCAAATTAAATGGTAGAGTATACTTTTAGCAGTGTAGCAGGGAAGGGGGGGGAGGGGGGAAGGGGATGGAGAGGCATCTCTTTAATGTTAAGACTCCTGTTTTAGAATAATAAAAATGTTCTCTGCACATTTAATTCAAAGTAATCAATCTGAGGTGCCGCGCATGAGCATCCAATAAAAGAAAATCAATGTGGTCTCTACAAGAGAAGACAAACAATGCCAGCTTTTACTAAAGGGATTATAGGTTAACATTTATTCAGTGTATTGTAATCTGATGTCAAGTGGTATAAAATCAAGCCAACAATCCATTACCACCCGTTATAGGCTAGGTGCTGATCTCATGCAAATTGACTTTTCATAGAACTTATTAAATCATTTCTGTGTTCTAGCTATGGAACATTTTTATACAGCTACTGAACTTCAATAAATTCTATTTCATATTTGTACTGAGGAATATCAAAAAGACAAATATTTGTCATTTCAAAGCACAGTTTAAATTTTTCCATGGTTTCCTTGTGCTTCCCATCTTTAATTAATCAAATGGAATGTAGTTTGTCTTAGACTAGTAACAGTAAAAAAAAAAAAAAGAAAAAAAGCATTAATTTGAGAAATGACATAAAGCAGTAGTTCTCTGACTCTCCAGCTTGGTCCTGCAATCCTCACGTGAGTGTTATCAATTTTTAAGTAGAATAAATTGACAAAAAAAAAAAAGAAAAAAAGAAAAAAGAAGTGTTTTTTAAAGGATGCCTATGCTGTTTAGAGGTAATCACAATAATCTGTAACAAAATGCTTTGCAGCAAAGAAGGATCCCATGCAAATGTCAGCTCTGCAAAAAAATCTTTGACAATGAAAGGCCCAATCCTGTTCCCGAATAAAATCAATGGGAATTTGCCACTGATGTTGGTCAGGCTGAAATGAGTCCCTTTAGTAGCCGCAGTAAAAGGGGTAAAGCCTTCTCTAGTGATATATCGTAAAAAAAAAAAAAAAAAAAAGGATTTGTATCCTTCATATGTATTTTCCAGGTGTTAATTCAGAGGAATATAGGGGTGTTGGGCTTGTGGCTCAACACCCCAATTTGTCCTGTCGGTTGCTGGTAGCCACTTACTCTTATCAGCTGGGATGAGGACAGGCACAGAGCTCTTTTCGCTCTTTTCAAGTCCCAGAAAAAGTCAGTTATCTTGAGTTTAACATGATATAAAATAGACATAGCAGTTGTCACAGTTAACGTTATTTTTGCAACAGCCTGGTTCCTTGTTAGGGCCGGGTCACTTTTATGTGTGTGGAAAAACATTACCACATGTTTGAAAATATTGCTGATATTCTGCAGATTGTATTGGGCTGCAGCTCTCTGCTACTTCAAAACACTTCAGAGTAAGACAGAGGTAGGAAGGGAAATTGGACGTGACACTATTTTTATTATAAAAGCTAAGTTTGGTTTTGCCACCCTAGACACAAAAGAAAATTTTAGCCAGGAAGTGGGCTTTTTCTTTCTTTTTTTTTTTTTTTCTTTCTTTCCCTTATTTTTTTTTTATACATAACCTTGCGGTTCTAAAAGGAAATCGAAACCCTGAAGTTCTAAATGTCACAGCGTCACTCATCCAGCATGCCAAACAGTCAAGGCAGTGCAAACTTTGATTATTTGAGTAATGGAAGATAAGAGAGAAAAATGATTCTGTGGATTTGGCAAAGAGAGAAAATTAAAGCAGTATTATTCCTTTCCTTTGCTCTGTTAATTATTGGATCATTTTACAAGCTGGCAAACAAACTTCTGCCTTTGTTGCCCCTCTCTAAAACAGGAAAAGTTCGTTTTATTGCAACCTCCTTTCAGCTTTCACAGAATCAGAGAATGCTATGGGCTTGGAAGGGACCTCTGGAGATCATCTAGTCCAACCCCCTGCCAGAGCAGGTCCATCCAGAGCACGTTGAACAGGAACTTTTCCAGGCAAGTTTTGAACGTCTCCAGAGAAAGAGACTCCACCACCTCTCCGGGCAGCCTCTTCCAGGGCTGTACCACTCTCACAGGAAAGAAGTTCCTCCTCATGTTTAGGTGGAACTTCTTATACTCAAGTTTGTGCCCATTTCCTCTTGTCCTGTCCCTGGGCACCACTGAAAAAAGACCAGCCCCGTCCTCCTGACAGCCTCCCTTTAAGTATTTGTAAACATTGATCAGATCCCCCGTGAGTCTTCTCTTCTCAAGACTGAAAAGACCCAAGTCCCTCAGCCTTTCCTCATAGGAGAGATGTTTCAGGCCCTTCATCATCTTTGTGGCCCTTTGTTGTAGCCTCTTCAGCAGTTCCATGTCCTTCTTGAACTGGGGAGCCCAGAAATGGCAGAGTGGAGTAGATAGTTTATATCACACCCACACACCAATGATCTGAGGTCCTTCTGCTTTTTCCCTTACTGAATCACAACGCAGGAGGCCAAACTCTGTGAAAAACAATATGAAAACAAGCAGGTGGTCAAGAGACAAAAAGCCAATTTGGGGATAAAAGGCCCTCCAGTTGGAAAATGCTATATTTTACATTTTCTGAATGACTTATTCTGGGCTTTCAACAAAAAGGGGGAAAAGTTTGGTCTGGAGAAGGAGGGCATCCTAGATCCTGATGCTCTGAAAAGCATCCTGCTCTTGCATTTTTTGAGCTGAGGGGCCACCAAAGGTGAGTGGTGGGGTTCTGTATAACTGCAGCTGACAGAGGGGGCTTAGATAGATGCCCCCCAGTTAAAGGTGATTGAATACGAAGGGCTGCACAGCACTGACTGCCCCTGCTGTCCTGAGACCTCCATTCATTATTGTAACGGGACGAGAGCGACGCAGCCGCTGCGGAGGACATGGTCGTAGTATCGATTGGGCTCCTCAAAAGTCTTCTCTTAGGATGCAGCGTGCAGTCGAACATGCACAAACATCATTCAGCTCCCCTGATTCTGTCATGTGCTCCCTGTACCTCGAACTAAAGCAGCCTCCAGACGCGGGGAGATGCCTCTCTCGTTGAAGGCAGACAGGGCTCTGAGCCTGACTCGAGGGGGTTATGCAGATGTGGTGACCTTTCTTTCCAGAGACCAGATTTTACACTCAAATTGCCATTAAAGCCTGGCGTTCCCTCGAGGCCTGCAGTCAACTTGTGTGTTTTCTCCGTGGAGGGTTAAAAGCCAGTGTGGCACCGTGCCCACGCTGCATATTAAACGGAGCAGAGCATAAATAAATGGCAAACCGCCCTCCGACTGAGGGAAATGGCATCTTTTTCTTTCTTTTTTTGTATTACAGGCTATTTGCTGTGGTGATAAATGCAATATCTACCCAAGCTAGTGAGAGATCCCTTGCGGCAGCCAGCCGACGGGAGAGGAAATGCCACGCTTTTTCCTCACTTCTTTCTAAATTAACTAAAAAACCCAGCGCAGACAAATCCAGCCTCCAACTTGCACCCGGCACCAGCAAACGCACCTACGGAGCGCTGAGTTAGAAATGGAGGGTGTTAACTCTTCCTTTAGGGTAGGGTAAGCAGAAAATGTCCATGAGCAACTTGCACTTTGGGCTGTGGTGCCAGCTTGGTCCACCACATGCAGCATCTCCATGGTCCTCCCGCGTGGGCTACTTGGAGGCCCTGGGCCAGAATAAGGGCTTTCTGCACGTATTACAGGGGGGTCTGTAGACAATGGAGATAAAATTCCAGTCATGCTAAAGCTTAGAAGGAGTTGTGCTATCAACTTAAATGCAAAAAGTGATTTAATCGGGGATTTTTTCCATTGTGGGCCTTCTAGTCGTCCGGCCCTCAGCGCTGTGGGCCACGCACGCCTGCAAACCCACAAATCCCAAATTTCACCTCCGAGAGCAACCTGCCAGCAGCAGGTGTAGAAAATACAATGGCCTTGGGAAGAGAGGGCGTTTGCAAAACTCTCCCCCTTTGTAAAACCAAACCAGAGCCATCTTCCTGGGCTCCCGGAGGGATCTCGAGCCTCGTGTGGAGCTGGTGTGGCAAAAATGAGCTTTGCACAACAGGCCATGTGTGAGAGCTCTGCCTTGCTCCACGAGGGGTGAACATCCATCAGTCTTTAACAGGAACAGACAATTTGGTCTGTTTCAAAAGCAGCAGCTTTGTAAAGTAAAGAAAGGAAAAGCTGCAGACTTCGGGGAATTAAACTTGAATGTTATGCTTCCCTGCGTAAAACCATATTTCTACAGCTGCAAGTGGTAATGACCAAGTATTTTTTTCCTTAAAAATTAGTTGAAGATGACCTAAAAAAGTTTTCTCTAAAACAAAAAGAACATATTGTTAACTATGAAGGCCTAATGGCATGTCAGACAAAAGCTGCACCCCCACAGTTCAGTGGGCATTTCTGAAAACCCATATGATGAGACATATTTCTTGACAGAGGTTTTGGATAGAACATTTAATCAAGATGTTGAAAGAAATTAGATGCCTTTGCCCATAAGTTAAACATGTTTAGAAACTACTCAGAAATCAATTCCTAGTGCCAAAGCAAATTTGCCGTATAGGCAGTATAGGAAATTGGAAATGTATCTGCCAGCAGCAGGTGATCCGCAGCGGTTTATCTTTGAAAAATAGTATCATTTTTAAAGGAAGGCAACAATTTTCAGTTGATTAGAGGAATCTTTTCTCTCTGCTGCCTCCGAATTACTGCCTCTTCCTTCAGTTATTTAGAGCGTCAGAAGACAATTCCTAATTATTAAGGCATCCATTTTAACATTAAATACAATAAATACACAGAGACCCATCCTAACAACTCAGCAGCAACAACAATCTGTAGGTTGTGCCGCTGGTCTTTGGTATGATTACTGACCTCCACATTAAACAACGAGTTTTAAATGAAAAATAGCTGCCGTAAATGCCACCGTGGCTGCTGGTTAGCAGAATTGGGTGGGCAAGGACTTCAATGAGAAGCGGTACCTGTGAAGGAAATACCCTGTATGTACTCACAGCTGGAAGTTGAGTTAATTAAAGTATGAATGATATCTACTCTAACCCCCTCATAAGCCTGTATTACAAGCTGCTATTTGATATAAGGCTGCTTGATCTTGTCTCAAAGCTAAAAGAATCTCCATTTTAATATTTCTTGCAACACTTGAAGTGTTTGGGTCTCAAGGAAGGTGCTCAGTTAAAAAGAAATTCAATGTCAGGCACGTACCATTTTGCTGCATTGCTCCCCCCTCCCCACCCCCAAAAAAAAAAATCTACCATGGGACAATGCAGAAAAAAATAGCAGAATTCCAATTATATTTTAATCAACATAATTCCAGGATGGAGCTGGTTATTAGACAGGACTGAAAAGACAGTAGCTTTCTTGGAAATGACACTAACATAGTCCATAAATAATTTCATTATATGTGTGCTGGATAAACTGTCTTTCCTTTATAATGAGATAGAAAAGCATTTCAGATGTAAGTTACCCATCTTTTTGAACTCGGTCATCCTGTTTCTCCAAGAGTCTTACGTACACTGTGAACTGCCTCCTTCACCAAGCAGAACCCAATACATGTTGCATTTTGCAAGCTGTTGAGAAAAATGAACATTTTCTGTACGTGTCACCATACTCTGAATTGCCGATGAAGTGGTCGCCTCTGAAAAAAGCAGCTTCAAATCAGCCAGAGCAGGAGAAGTCTTTTCCCCAGATGCACACGTGCAGAGATCTTTTGTCCTTTCCCTGCTGACCCTTCATCCTGCTGTCTCCAAGTTCTGCACAATTACATGAGAAGCTGCTTTAGCCATTCTGGAAGGTATTTTCTCCCTTTTTGCTTATTATATACCTCAGTGATCTCTTCCTCCAGTTGCTCTTCAAGCCATTGCCATGACATTTCAGTTCAACTTCATTTACTTATCACAAAAGGATCTCGGTGGAATTTTCTGGCAAGTAAGAACTATTAATAATAGATTTCCTGTCATATTAAAACATCAGTAGGCTATGACTTAATACTGAAACGGAAGGTCAAACTTTATGTTGACTTTTTTGTGTCCATCTGTTTGTTTCAGAAGCTTAAGGTTTTCAGCCGTACTGGTGGGATTTTTTTAAAAAATAAGATTCTTTTAGTTTGCACGAGAACCTCCAAACTTTAAAAAATGGAAAGTTTTTCTTGCTATTTATCTCCCTGAAAATAAATCTTAGAATAAAGGAACCCAGAGTATTTTTTAGAATTGCTTAACTTAGTGTGATTTTGAAAAAGTATTTGTCTGATAAATAATAAAATAGATTCTAAATAACCTATTTGGGACTAATAGGCAGGTAATATAGGTATTTATTTGACCATTCTTTTATAATGCATTGCATTTATCAGGCCAGGCTCCTCTGAAGGGGTCATCCTGGTCTGAGATAGAGGGACATGAGCCACAATCTATCCAGAAGCAGGAAGGTGTCCACATTTCAGTAGCCAAGTCCTTTTACTTGGTGTGAACCTTCCCATAATTTGCCAGAGTATCCTGTAGTTCCAGCAAAACCCAGAAATTTTAATGAAACTTTGTGGCCAAACATTGTATGAAATCATCTGGATGGGTAGAAGATAATGGTACATCTTCCTCACCAACTTGGTGGAGGCTTTTTTAGCCTGCAGGACAAAAGAGACGTATGTTTAGGTTCTCAGAGACATGTTCATTATAAATTAAAACTGAAGCTCAGCTTTAAAACACCATAAATATTTCTCCAGAGCTGGTAAACAACAAAATAAAAGAGAACAAAGCACAACTGGGTGCTACAGATGAGATTTTTCAGCCCCGAATATAGTTGCAGCAACCACAAATCAGTCTTCACTCCTTGGAGGGCTGTTTCATGAGCTTAAGGAGAGACAGGTAGAAAGAATAGCACCCGTACTCCTTCTGTCATCAACCCAATGTGGCAGATGCCACCCGAAGATGCTTTGGGAGGAGCATCCAGCTGATCCCTGAGAAACAGTTCCCGGCTCCCTTCTTCCCCCCCAGCCCCACACCAGCAGGATTTCCATGAGATCCTGCGGGTTCCTGGGGGGCTCCTACAATTCACTGAGTAAAAAAGAATTATAGCATGAGAACAGAATCAACTTGAGATGATGGAAACACTTTATTTTAATTAATAGGATTAAGTACTTCGCAGTTTCTCGTCCTGAGTGTTAAAATCCAGCATGTAAATTTCTTTTTAGTTTCATATTGATCCACCCTTGGATAATGAATATTGTTATATCCATATAAAAAACTATATTAAAAATTACTACAAAGGTGTCCCAATGATCTCAGCACACTTAATTGTCAACAATTTTAAAATGAAAATGAAAGAGAGTACCAGAAGGGTACAAACCTTAATGGAGTCACGGTGGTATTTCTTATTTGTTGGACTGTTAAGGGTAGAAAAGCTTCCTTCCTTGTCTTGTCTTAACGTGAAAACAGCCAGCCTGATTTTAATGCATTAATATTATAAAATAAACACAAGGCACATTGTGCCAGGCTTTCAGAAGGTACCATTATGGCTGCATTAAAAGCTTCTGAGGGCTTCTGTGTTGCAGAAGTACTAGTCCGCCCTAAATATGTCATTATAACCCATACAGGTAGCACCGAAAAAAAAAAAAAGAAAAGACAAATAAGGCAGATGATGGAGAGAGTTCTGTGTGCTTGCTAACTTTTTAACCCCATCAGGTATCCAGAGATGAAGAGGGCAAGCTAAACAACATTTGGGAGTAGTGTTATAATTAAGGATTTGTAAGCAGTAAAATGTGTCCCTGCAGATGAAACAACAACCTTTAGCACCTGACACCTGAGAAGGGCTCAGAAAATGGCGTTGACATGGCTTGTACCTGGAGCACATCATGTCTGTTCCTGCCGTGTGGCTTTTTAGGACTAGCGGGTTGATTTTGGCAACCTTAAATCCATAAGAAATACTGGTTTTATTATACCTTTTACAAACATTAGACTTCAGCTATCAGAGCTTTGAAAGCTTATTTATAACGGCCCCACCTACAGCCACTAACCCTCCTTCCTTACCTAGGACATAATTAAACTTCTCCAGATCCCCATTAACCTGTTCCTTTGATCTCCGCAGTGATGATATGCAAAGCCATCCTATAAGGCCTCATCTCTTGCTATTGGTTAGGATTTTTGATAACTGTATGCAGAGTTCTGAGGAAGCAAAATCTATTGAAGATTTTCTCAAGCTATGGACAAATCCAGCTCAAAAGACCAATTTAAAAAAATCCACATCTCGAGTGAAGTGTCTTCATTAGGGTCTAAGGCCTAAAAGAAAATACCAGTCCAGGGAAATGCTGAAGGTCTGTGGCTGACCTTTCTTTGGTTTTAATCACTGAACCTCCCGACAGCTTAATAAGTTGAAGGTGCTGGATCACAGTCTAACTTAATAAGGCCCACAGCAGAGCCTTGGCCACCTTTGATTGCTCCCATAAGTCTTAACACATCTGGTACTCTGTCCTTGGGTGAGAAATGTTTTCCATAACTTTCCTCATGTTCACTACCCTGCATATAAATTGTTTTTATTAAACCAAGAATGATACAGCACTGTATATTTGTGTGAGCTTTTGCAGTTTTCAGCCATCATCCTACTGAGAGAGATGATTGTTTTCTCTGAAATAGAATTAAACACAGTTTATCACAAGAATCTCCTTAGCTTTTTTTCCCCCCACCACTTGTTTTACTGAGAATCACATGGGTCAACCTAACCTTCAGCTGTGACACAAGATTAAAGAACTGGAGACTGCAACAAGTCAAGTACGAATCATCTGCAATCTGCCGCATTTGTTCTTTTCCAAAAAATAGAGTGCAAAAGGGCAAGCACAGATTTGGCCAGAGTGCTGGCTTTTGAGAAAAGAGAAAGCCAAAATCCATGCTAACTTGACTGCAAAAGGTGTTTGGGTTTGGTTTTTTTTTTCCTATGTGTAGCTTAGCTATAATGTAAATTAATATAACGTGTACTTAGAAAGTGTGGCAAGAATGAGAAAAAAATCACTATTTTATGTTGACTGCTGCCTACAAGAATTGGACTGTACTGTACACACATGTATAAACACACTTATAGGGGAATAATGATATTCACAAAAAATCAGAAATCACTTTGCCTAAATCCATTTTTCCTGCCAGGTCTAATCTTGTACAACCTTTCAATATTTTATGTTTGCCTATTGGGTTTTTTTTCTGCTTTATTCAGAACCTTTTCTGGTCACCGCAGTAGGATATCTGAGCAACTTCAGGCAGTGTTGAAAAAAACAACCTGAGTAGCTCCAGTAATCGGTTTTGTCTCCCATCCTCCTCCTGGAAATAAGCTTGTAAAAGTAAGTTTTACTTTTCATAGGGTTTGGGATGCTTGCTGTTTTTTAATGCTCAATGTAGTTCTTGTCTTGGAAAACCAAGGTTGAGATGCATCTTGCCCTGGAAGCCCAGGCTGGTGAAGTTTGCAAAGGTCCTCATTTTGTAGGATTTGGTTCCACAGTTTTGTACCAACCCTTGAGAAAGTTTTTTTTTGTGCACAGGTGAACCTTAACAGTTAGATTTGCAGATTTATGTACACATAAACCAAAAATATATTCATTTGAAGGAATAGCAGGTTGGTAAAGGCATATCATTGTTCACTTTTTCATTCTTTGCTGTGACATTATGTCTCAAAACTGGATTACTAGCAGTTAAGGAAATGTGCAGTTCTAACCAGGGAACTGTAGGCAGGATTGGTGGAAAATACCTTATTAGAAAATGAATACCTCTGAATTAAAGTTCCTGAATTCTGAATTCAGGTATGTGGGGTTCATAGTGCTTTCGGTAAGACAGAAATGGTTAAAAAATCATGATTAGTTTTTCCTTACATTTTTCAATTATTGTCAGAAAAATATAATTTACAAATGACAGTGTTTCCACAAACCAGGGGAATATAAAATTCAGAGGATCTGCTTTTTAATTGATCATATTGTTGCCTGGGTGCTGTTTTAAGACAATCCCTTCATGCATATTGAAAGGACAAAGAGAAGTGACTTCTCACTAAATTTTGCTACATGCCCTCAAAACCCTAAACTGTTGTTAAATATGGGTTTATGTGAGTAGCCACATGCTTCTAAAGGAGGAATTCTCACTTATTATCAACATCCCATTAAGATGAAGAGGCAGGAGCAATAATGGCAGAAATTACATGACTGTACTGGGTCTGACCAATGGTCATAGCCCATTTAGGAGTGGCCATAAGGGATGTCCAGGGGAGAGAAAGAAGAAAGCAAATATATGTGTTAGTTCCCTTAGTACCCTCCCTGCTTTCACTTACTTTCAACTCAGAGACTTCCTGAGTTGGAAGGGATTTTTATGCAAATGCTATGTAAATTCTACATAATCCTCAATAGATTCCTCCTCCATGAAGTTGCTCAGACTCACTTGAACCCACCTAACCTTACTGCTTCCCCAGTGTTCTCTGACAAGAAGAGGCCTTTTTCCAGCCATAACTTCTTTCGTTTGCTCAGAGTTTTGCTTCTTTGATGCTTCTACTTCCATGTTAGAAGAGCTGGTGAATAGTCGGTCTGTATTCACCCTCTCTATGCTACTCATGGCCTGGGGAGCTCTACTAAATCTCTCTCGCCCTGTGTCCTCTCTTTTCCAGACTTCCACTTAGTCATACTTCATATGGAAGCTGTTCTGAACTGCTGATTATCCATTTGCCCCTTATAAGCACCTTTTGCAATTCCACTACATATTTTGGACGGAAAAAGACCAGAACTGCAAACAGCATTCAAGAAGTCAGTGAGCACAATGACAGTATCTGAATTTTTAATCCATTTCCTAGCATTTGCTTTGCTTGTCCAATTGCCACCATGCTCTGAGCTCACATTTTCATTGAAATATGTCAGCAGTGCCTCTCAGAGACATCATTCCTGTACGGTAACATTGACATAAGTAAGTAAAATAAGTAAAGTAAAACTGGGATTATTTTTTTTCATGTACATCAATCTAGATTTTTTTCCATTCAGTTTCATATACCATTTCTCTGCTCAGTCACATGATCTTACAAGGTTCTTCTGGAGTCTCTCAGTCAAGTATGACCCCTACTGCACTGGATTATTTCAAAACATTATTTATTTCAACATTTCCCCCATGCAACAGTAATTAGATGCATACGTTTTTGCATCATTATAGAAACACAGAAACTTCAGGTTTGGAGGGAACTTGACAAGTGCCTCGGTAAGTTCCTTCGTCCAGGTCAAAGAAGGGTCAACAGTGAGCTGAGAGTAGCTCTCCCAGGGCTTTGTTGAATCAGGTCTTGAAAACTTGTAGCGTTGGAGGTTCCACAGTCTCTCTGGAAAACCAAGCCCAGAACTCAAGCCTTAGTTATAACTCTAGTGAAATTATTCTACTTTTATACAATGTCAGCCTCCTGTTTCAATTTATATCTCTTGTCCCTCATTCTCCCACTATGGACCTTAGAAAGGAGACTGGCTTTATCCTCTTGGTAGCCTCATAGATTCGCCAGCCTGTATTTCCTTGGACCAAACCTCTTTACCTTTCTGCAGACAAGTGCAACTTTGCCTTTCTGTCCCCTTTCAAAGCTCTGCCCCAATTTCCATCACCCTTCAAAGATAGCAGAGAGTGTCCTCACAATCAGAGTATTATAGAGTCATAGAATGGTTTGGGTTGGAAGAGACCTTAAAGATCATACAATACCAGCAGCTATCTCAACACCCTTAATCATGTTCCATCTGGTCCCAAGGACCTTTCTGGGCTGAGATGCTTAGGAGATCCCTGACTCAGGGATCTGACCACTTCTGCTAATGCCTCTTCCTCTCCCCTTGAACCTTCTCTCCAGGCCCAAACTGCTGGGAGGAAAATAACAAGGCATAGATGGTGCTGAGTACTTCAGCCTTCTTTATGTTGGCTGTCATTAAATTACTTACCCCATTCAGCAACCTGTGTCCATAGAGGTTTTTAATCTTGCCCTGGACATCCCTTGTTAGTTTCAAGACTAGCTAAGCATTGGTTTTCCCCTGTTTCCACCTCCTGTCTGTGTCCTCTTTGTGTTGGAGCTCAACTATGATTTCCCTGTTTAGCCAAGACAATCTCCTCATAAATCTACTAATTTTCCTGAGTACTGGGATACATCATTTTTCTGTTTGGAGGAGGCTGACCTGCCAGCCTTCCTGAGCTCCTTTACCCTTCAGAGATGCCCATCACAGGAGCCCACCCACCAGTTCTCTGAGTAAGCTGAAGCCTGCTGAGGTCTAGGTTTTCCTTCTTGCCCTTATCAATCCCTCTGAGATTGTGAACTCTCCTGTAGCATTGTAATTACAACCAAAGTTGCCATTGATTAGCACACCCCCACCCAGACCCTCCTTTCTTGTGATCCAGGCAGTAACACCCCTAATGGGTCCAGTGTAACATCTGCATGAAGACGTTATCCTGGATAACACCTGTGTGGCATGGTGTTCCTTTTTCAGTAGATGGTTGTCTCATATTTGGGAAATTTTGCAGGTCTTCATGGTCAGCATGCATTTATCCCCCATCATTGAGCTGCTGTAAAGCTTTTTCCCAAATTTAGACAGTTTTGTGTGTTGAACTGTAGTGTTGCAGCTCACTGAGACTGACTGGGACATCTTCTTCCCCATCAGGAGACACGTGGCCTCCTGCCCCATCTATAAGAACCCTTCCTTCTATTCTGTCCCTCTTGCAGAGCTTGTGAAGAGGTCCTTTAATGACCCTTTTACACCTACCATCTGCAATGTGCCAACCAGGAGGATTCTACAAATGCTGCTTTGGGTCCCTCTAGCTGAGAAGGGACGCTCTAGCTCATGGCTGAATGAGGCCAAAGCAAGACGAAGGAACTCTCCTCTGCTAAGAACAAGTTTTTGATACCCATTCCAGTTTGCTATTAACTCAACTATCCCCCAACTGAAGTGGTTAACTGGTCAGCCCAAGGTCAACCAGCTCTGCTCCATACTCATTTTCAAAGGGGGCCCTCTTTCTCTCATTGAACGTTGCAATCTTGTTGGTTTATAACATGCTGCATTTAGGGGTAAGGATAACAGGCAGTTTTCATCAGGCTCTGGGAAAAGTATTCCACTAGTTTCAAGGTTTCGAAGATCTTTTTGCTGGGTCCAGACATTAGACAATTACAGGTACACCCTGCTTCAGCTGACACAGCAGCTCTTGCAAGAAAAAAATATAAAATCACTGTCTTTTGTGTTATTGGACATTATGCTGCCAGATATAAACCTTCTATGAGAGCTTTTTCTCAGCAGTTCAGTGTTACTAATAACCTCAATGTTATCATTTTCAATGCAGGTTTTATATTTTCCTATCCTACCAAAAATGAGCAAGGTGAAAACCCAATGGATACAATTCCTGATCATTTATTTTATAATGGTTACCTTACAGAGCAATTATTCTTATAATTGTTTGACTGATTTTCCTTTCTGTCCTTTTTATTGATGCTTGTCACCATTATAAAATTCACAGCTCGTCCAGACTGGAGTTTCTGAATTCTGTAATAAAGATAAGAACATTTTAAATAAAAAAATAAATTTAAAATTACTTCAGCGTTAGTTTAACTAAATATTTCCTGAGGGTTCTATGAGTGAAGCCTGTGTAATTCAGCAGCAGGCTTTAAAGGGATATATGTGAAATAGTGTTATTTGTAATCAAGCAAAGGACTGGGACTGGCTCCCGGCCACATGCTTTGCCTCATGTTCGTTGGACAGTCATTTAGTTTCTTTGGTCCGATTTATCCCAGCCTAACTTCGGGGATATAACAGAGGCATCTAATTAAGATCATAATTGCTTTAGGTTCTCTTGATCGTCAGTGGAGAGAAAGGCACCTCTGAGAGGCAATTCAGATTTAAAATATAGGTTTATTTGCCCTTTGATGTGCCTGTCTTTCTCCAGTGACTAGCTGGGAAGATGAGGACAACTGAAATTCTAATTAAGTGCCTCTGTTACATACCTAAAATTAGCTAAGATGAATCTGGATTTCTGTGCCTTAATTTCCTTTTGTAAAACAAAATTAAATTTTACTTCTCCTTCTGTGCATATATGTAGCACCGGGCATCACTGTTATATGAATTTTAGTGATCATTGTAATCACAATTAGTATCAACAGCAGATTTACCTACCACAAAGTTATCTTTCCTCAAAAAAAGCTGAGTCACTAAGATTTGATAAAGCTTTAATGATTTTACTTTTTTTTTTTGAAATGTGTTATGGGTTGTGCCACGTTGGGAAGCAAACCTGTCCAAGGATTTGAGGAAAGCTCCCCATTCAAAGTCCCCTTAGAAATACCCAAAACCAGGTGACTCACAGCTGAGTTTTGAAGAACCTTGAAGATTATATTAAACACTAACCTACTCCAACCTCTTCCCTTCCCTTCCCTTCCAAGACAAAAAAATACCAAAAAACCTATCCCCACAGAAAAAAAAATATGATTTTTTTTCACTGTTGCAACGCTGCTGCTGTTGCTCAGAGCCACCACCCATGGCCAACCACAATGGCACTACTGTCCTGTGACTACTGCTGGTCACCTGTCCCATGCCTTGCCTGACCCTCTTACAGGGGTGGTCTTACCAGGAATGCTTGTGGTGATGCAGAAATAGGGACACAGATGAGCAAAGGAGGGCTCAAGATAATTCCTCGTACATCCTGCACTGCTTAGCTCCACAAAATGCTCCCTCTCCTCTCTCCTTTTGCTCTCTATTAGCAGCTGCCAGATTAATATATTTTTTTTCTTTTTTTTTAAGTCAGGGGAGTTAGGTTGGAGGATCTCCCCCGTGCAGCTGCAGATATGAGACAGGTTTTAGCGGCTGAAGTACAAAGGAGGGGAAAAAGCTGTTTAAAGAAAATATTACCTGGCTTCCTGCCATACGGGAACTTTTCCTCTTTTTGTTGGAGGGTTCAAGGCTCTCTTCCTTTTGTTCTTTTGGGTTTAATAAAGCCTTTTTTGTACCCCTTCCACTCCCTCTCCCTGGGGTGGTCTATGTGGCTGCTGATTGAGGTCAGCTGCAAGAGATGTAACGGTGCAGCAGCCTTAATCCCGACGTTAGATGGAGTTAGGGCACTCGGTAGGCTGGAGATGTGATTGTTTTCCTGGTGGGGCTGACCTCCGCCAGCAGTTGTTCTGGTCACCCGGCGTGAGCCCACCTACTGAAGGCATTAGAGGAATGCTCCGCACATGCTTTCTGAGCAGAAACAGCTCTTGGTTGTGTGAAGGAGGATGGGGTGGGGGGGGACACACGTCAGTAGCCAGGGGAAGATCACCGGCCTCCTGCAAGGCTCAGAGTGGATCTTTAGTCTCCTGGACAGATGGAGGCTCCAGGGTCCAGAGACTTTCTGCAGTCCACAGGGTAGGACTATTGCAGTACATGGCCCAGAAGTGTCTGAAAGGGACAAGAAAGGATATTGCTGGTCTGAAGCAGCAGATTTTTTATTATTTCTGTTTCCCACCCCAAAGAAATAACTTTCTCCTTGAGCAGATGCATTGACAGCCAGCTGCAGATAGAGCTCTCCTGCTTAACTCGCAAAAAGGGGAAGGAGATGATCTATTTGCAAATCTAATCAATCTAATCAACCATTATGGGCTGAGAGAGTTGACGGTGTTCAGCCTGCAGAAGAGAAGGTTCCAGGGAGACCTTTATTGTGGCCTTCCAGTATCTGAAGGGTCCCTACAAGAAATCTGGAGAGGGTCTTCTTACTAGGGCATGTAGCCATAGGACAAGGGGTAATGGAAAAGATTAGGTGTTAGGAAGAAATTTTTCACTCTGAGGGTGGTGAGACCCTGACCCAGGCTGCCCAGAGAAGCTGTGGCTGCCCCAGCCCTGGAGGAGTTCAAGGACAGGTTAGAGAGGGCTTGGAGCAACCTGGTCTGGTGGGAGGTGTCCCTGCCCAGGGCAGGGTGTAGCACAGGGTTGACTTTAAGGGTCGTTGCAACTCAAACCATTCTATGATTCTATGATTTCTTTCTTAATCAATAAGAGCCAGATTAGGAAATTAAAAAAAAAAATCTTCCTTTAAGGTTCTCATCGGTCCTTGGGACTAGAAACACATTAATGTGTCTCAGCTCAGACTCGGGATCACCACCCTGCTGGAGGCACATGTTTCCAGCAGCTTTTGGGCACGGACTAGATGACAGATGGTCCCACAGCACAGTTCAGCTTCCTCTCAAAGCCCTCTCTTAGTTAACAATGAGAAAGTCAAGCTGTGCAACCATTTTAGTCTGATGACAACTAAATACGGAGGTATGTGTCAGCTGCATAATAGTGACACCAAAGTCTGAGCACCCTGGGAATGCATGATGATAAGTGGAAAATCAATATACTCCACACCCATCTCATCATATTCACAAAATATGTAATATATAACAGAAAGGGGGAAAAAATCATAGGTTGGGCTGTTTCGCAGATGTAGCAAGGATTTACAGTGCCGGATCTCACCTGGGTCAATTATTTAGGTAGATACCTGTGGTGAAACTGCTTATTTTCTTTCTTTCAGACACAGGAAAGATGCAGGATTCGGAGAAGGGAAAATTAACCTCACACAACCCGACATCATCAGAGAGAACCAAAGAACTGGGCAGTTCAGCGGGGAAGAGGACATCACTGTGGTGTTTTTCATGGACTGTGGTTGGGTTTCACCAACTCTGTTGCTGCTGAGGTCACTCTGTGGTCACTCTGTGACCAAATCTTGAACCGTGAAGTCATGAAACTGTTGTGGGGCTACTGGTGAGAGGAGGGTGGAAAGAAAAGCAGTTCCTCATCATAGGTCTGACTTTGGGAAGAGGAAGACAGAGTTTTCCTTTATTTGTTGCCCCACTGCAGACACATGACTTAGCAGACACCACTACTCTCATTTATGAAAAGTTTTATAACATGCAGATCACCAGAAATACTTTCCACTCCCCTGCATGGTGTCCACCCCACCTAACTGTGGGACTACCAAGATGCAGGAGAGCAAGGCTGCCCTCATGAAGTTCATCCATCTGGTGGGTGAATTGCCCCATTTCTCAGCTGTTTGCTGCTAAGTTTTTTCCTGAAGATATATTTCCTGTATGCAGCAGCTGCTTCCTTGTGCCCCTATGAATATGTGGACAAGAATTTCCTGCTGCCAAGAAGCACCTTACAGTTTATTCAGAGCTCCTACCTAGGACTCATTAACATTCCTCACTGCTAAGATGGGAAAGTTGTGAAATTCTTTCCAACTCAGAGCCACCAATTTAAAAGTTTTGGGTTTGGTTTTGGATTTTTTTATTAAACTAGTGATTTAATTGGAGTATTAACCTCAGAGCTGTTTTTTTTCCCCCCCTTGGCTTCAGTGTGCCAGGAAATCTAGTGTATGATAAATATACATAGCTCTGAGGTCATTGTTGCTCGGATTTTGATGTGTCTGCTGTTCAGCTGTTGACTCCAGATACATCAAATCCTGATATTTAATAAGCACTGCTGCTGATTTAACGTGGGGACGTTTAGCATAGTTTGGGAGATTGTGAGTCCAACGACATTTAAGCGGTTAAACAAAGCAGCTACTTGGATCAGTAGTAAATACTGTATATATTTGGCAGGGATGGGAGGGGTCCAGTTTTGTACTGTGTTCTTGATATTTTGAGTGCAACACCTGGGAACGTTGCAAAGGTGATGCAGTATTTATGGGTGCTAAACTGTGCAAAAAAAAGAAGGGGGATCTATGGGGAGAAAGCTCACAATGAAGTGTCCCCTCAAGAGAAAGCTCAGGATGAAATGTCCCCTCAAGAGTCTTTATTTCTTAATTACTGCTCTGTACTGTTCCTCTTGTCATAGCTTCCCAACTGACTCAGCAAGCTCATTGATATGGCAAGCTCATGGCAAGAGGAAAAACTGACCTGCTCTCAAGTGAGAAGAATCCCAGCACTGAAGTTATCAAAACCATGGATATTTGCTATTTAGACTGTTCCCTTGTTCTCTGGTGGGCAAAGCCAGGTGAAGTGTGGACCTCAGCGACCAACATTTCCAGAGCTGTAGTCCCAGCTCTGAAAATTAGTCCTCCCCTACCCTTTAGACAAATTACTTTTTCTCTCCACCATGGTTTCAAAGCTTTTTTCAGAAGTGCTTGTTATGTCGACTTGACATAGACACCAGCCTGGAAGCTCGAATGTACTTTTCACACAGCATTTTTATTGTTGTGTTTCTCCAGTAATCTGCTTCTCTACACAATTTACCCAAGTAATTAATTCTATGCAACGTTACTGAGAAACTTAAAGGAGAGGGGGATCGATACAAGACTGAATCTCCACACCATCTGCACACAAGAGTATTTGGGGCGGAGATCAGCATAGTGAAAGGATGTCACTGAGTTGTGTTATTTGGTATTGACGTATTGGTATCACCTAAAAGCTTCAGTCAAATGTGGAGTCGCCATTCAATTTGACACTATCTATAACAAAACAAACAAACAACAAAAAAAAACCCATCAACAACACATCTCCAAAGATCTTTTAGTGTTAAGTACACATTGGAAAGCATTGCAATATAAACATAAATTAATAAATTCATAGACTCATCTAGGTTGGAAGGGACCTTTAAGGTCATCTAGTCCAACCATCAACCTAACTCTGAATAAAACAAAACAAAACAAAAAAAAAAAAAACCCACCCCACATTATTAAACCATGTCTCTAAGCACTCTGTCAACCCGTCTTTTGAAGACCTCCAGGGATGGTGCTTCAACCACTTCCCTGGGCAGCCCATTCCAGTGCTTAATAACCCTTTTAGTGTAAAAAATTTTCCTAATATCCAATCTCAACTTTCCCTGAAACATTTTCTGTACAAAACTGCATTTCCTAGGCTTATGCCTATTTTCAGACAAAGGACCATCAGGGAGTTTAGCCTGTGAATCTGCATTAGTGTTTGTTCTGTCCCAAGTGTTTACTAATCATAAAAAGAGATATCTTCTGTGCAGACTCCAGCAGTGGGATACAGCCAACCCCTTGTCAGGACCCTGCAGAAGAGTTTGGTCCACATGTGGCACAGTATGAGGAATGTCAGAAGACAATTTGAATACTGAATTTGTTCTTGAGTAAGGAAAAATCGAAACCACTGTGTTGTGTTTTCAAAGGAGCTCTTTGAAGCCCAGCTTGTTTAATCTTGTGGGGTTTTGAGTGCAAACATGTGGCATATTTATACTTGCCTATTCAGTCAAGTGTTTTGTAAGATAGAATTTTTTGGACTTTTCTACTACTGGCATTGGATTTTGCTGCAGAGGCCCTGGTAATTCTGAAATAATTTTGCATCTCTTTCGTAATAAATACTAATTAGCTATTTAATAGTAAATGAGTAAATACAAAAATATAGTGTTTGGAGCTGTTTCACAATTCATTTTGAGCAGGTTTCCTGTCAGATCCTGCTTCGGACAAAGAAACAGGCAATGGTCATTTTCTACACAGACATCTGCAAAGCCCAGATGCAGGTTTTGAAGGCGTCAATTGATATAATCTTTATAACCCTATAGGAAGACAATTGCTCTACTTCTTTGCTGTCCAATACTGTCTTGCTCATTTCCCATTGAAAATTGTCTTTCAGGGTTTTATTTTATTTTTACGTAATAAGATCACTCTGAACATTTCTATGTAGGGAACTTTAGATGAGAAACGTACCAGTCAACAAGCAGAGGGAGAGAAAACAGAAACCACAAAGACATATACGCTCACCCTGTAAATGTTGTTTAGAAGCTCCATCACTTTCAGTGAAGTGTCTCTCATCCTGAAGTTCTCATTTGTTCTTAGCACTAGGTTTTTGTTTTTTCTTTTTCCACCCATAATGAAACTGTTCCTCTTTCTCAAGTTATTCTTTCTGAACTTGTTCTTTAAGCAACCTTCCCTTGTTATCGGTAAATATCAAGCATTTGAGTCTTCATCAACTTCTGTAGTAATTTATAGACAAAGACTATGAACAAAAATGGAGAAAGTTCTACTCCATTAAACTATGAACCAAACAAGCACCTACAAACTGAACTACAATATGCAGGATTTCTTGAGTCTTTTGTTCTGTGAGATCAACAACCTAGCCCTTCTTTAAAAATTACAGAATAGCAGAATGTATTCAACTGGTCCAACAGCCCTCTTCAAGCAGGGATACCTAAAGCCAGTTGCCCAGGACTGTATTCAGTCAGGCTATGAATATCTCCAAGGATGGAGACTCCAGAGTTTATCTGGGGAAACTTGGTCTAGGGTGTGACCCACCCACTTCTCCACAGCATAAAAGCAATTTTTGGTTTCGAAGGGAATTACATGTGTTTTAATTTTTTGGCGCTTGGCCTCTTGTTTTGGTCTTCCTAGGTTTTTTTGAGAGGACTTACTTTACTGGAAGCATTTATCATTTGCTTACATAGCCTTTTTCCAAGAAAAGAACACTTTGCAAATAATGAATGCAAAACATTTAATTTTCTAGAGTTCTATTAGCAAATATGTGCTATTGTTAAACAAAACAAAAAAAAATGGTTTGGCCAACTCAATGTATGCCAAATCTGCCCGTCTTACCAGTATAATTCACGGGCTACTGTCCTTGTCATTCACCCAAATAGATGGACAACATAAGAATGAGCTTCTATCTTCTATCAATTTGTATGTGACATAGGAACCAAAACCTAAACTGTTTGAAGGAGATCATAAATGGAGTTTACATAACTATCACAAGGGAAAATACTTCTCTAATAGTATGTTGATAGTAGAATTAAACACGCTGCTGTCAAGAACAAACAAATCTCATCATTTATGTTTGAACTGTCACCTAAATATCTCATTATTTTGACATTCTTCTTGTGAATTCCAAGGGTACTCAGGTCATGGGGCCTGATTCTTCTCTTTTTAGTGCCCTAACATCTTAGTTTCTCTCTGATGTATGATGGGATTTGCTGGCAGAAAATACACCTCTTCATATGGAAACTCTGTATGCCTCATTCAAGTAGGACATCCTGGAGAGTGATAGAAAAGAAAAGTAGAAACGGGAGACGATGGATAGAGGGCAAAAGGGAAAAATAAGCAAGCAAGTTAGAAGGTGGCAGAGTAAATGTAAATATAATTGGAAAGGAAATTCAAAAATAATCAACTTTCAAAATTGAGGTTATAATGTTATCTTAGGCTTATGGTAGGATATAAATTAATTCATACCTTCTTGTGATTTATGATGTCACCGTTAAACCCTTAAATAGCATTAAATCCATGCAATTCAAAGTTGCATAGCATTTTTTTTTTCTGTATACTATGTGTAACAACTCTGTAGATATCCCTCTATTCCATGCACAGTCAAAAAGGCGATTTTAAAATAAAAATTGCATCAGACTAGCCACTTACTGAGCGAGTAAAAAGCAAAAATACATGATCTGAATGGAAATCAGGTGAGGATCAAACACCTCTGTAAGTTTGAGCTTTGTCAAGAGACATTATCTAACAGCAAGGTGCATCTGCACAAAATACAATGTTCCTAACTGTTCTAGCGATTTATTTTTAAGTATTGAAGGACAAAGTATTTGTAGGGTCAGCCAGAAGTCATCATTGACGGGAAATATGTGAGATCACACAGAGATTAAGGAGGAAATACATTCAATTCATCCAAACATTACAATAATAGGATTAGAAAATAATAGGATTATAAATACTAAACCTTTGAGGATAAATTCTACTGTTGAGGAGATCTGTGACTGGATCTCTTGATTGTCTGCAGATCTCTTTACATCAGTAGAGGAACAGGAATCATTTGGAGCACTTCCTGACTTAATTTGGGTGGTGTTTCAAACATGTGATTTTATTTTTTTTTACCAATTCTGACATATGATGTAGCCTCTCCAAAGCTCTTTCCAGGCATATTTTCCTGTAATTCTATGATAGCTTAAGTGTGAATTATTCGTGTAAGGAGCTCTGTTCATCACACGACACACACAAAGAGGAGCAGCATAAAATAAAAGCTGCTACTTAACTTCTTTTTGTGAACAAAGACCAGGGTCGTAATACAAAAATAATTGTTTCGTGATGGATTATCTCATACAAGGGCTATAATTCATTGTTTTCACTCTTAGACAAAACTGTATTTCGTATATGATTCTGTTTTTACACTGGTTTTGAACCAGCTGGCAGTGTAGTCAGGCTGGGCTATTTTTTTCCTGAGAAAGGCCAAATGTAAAATTATACCTTCATCATTTTACAGTGGGGCAAGTTCCAGATTTCCCCTCCCATCAGGCTACAAGGCAGACCACACAAGAGGAAAATGTTGTGGACCACGGTCACAGGTTTGATGTTTAAATCATACTTGTTTGATTCTCAGTGCCACACTGGTGCGAGTCGCACTCCTTGGCCATATATATGTTTATTTTGGGATCCATTTTAAACAGAAGCAAAGTGGCATGGCATGGCAATCTGCTGCTGAATTTGATCTGTGAGTTCTAATTCTGCTGACTTATTCTGAGTTCAGAATAAGTTTTAAGGACAAAGATCTAAGATTTACTTCGGGACACTATATTAGTATATGAGGTTGTTCATCCATTTATTTAGACACGCACAGTTTGAGTTCTTACTCTGTATCAGTTACTCTTCTAAATGATAAGTTCAACTATATATACATATACATATATATATATATACACATATATATATGTGTGTGTATATATATATATATATCTCTCAGTGGAAGATAACCAAAACTGAAGAAATGTGGACTAACATGGAGCAGTAAGGAAGTGCCCAGGGGACAATGTGGTGTTGGAAGATCTCGAGCTTCCCTCGTGAAAGCAGCAAGATTGGGGGATGGATCCTGCATATGTAGCCAAGGGCACGGAAAAGCAGAGGTGTTAGAACTCCATGCACAACCAGAGAAATGTTTTGCAGAGACATGCAATAGGAAAACAGTGGTGGGTAGATAGAGACCAATGAAGTAAAGGTAGTGCCTTCTTTATGGAGCTGCAAGGAACAATGGTGAGGCCCAGAAATCATGGGGGTTTTTAATGACCTTGAAATTTTCTGGAAAGTCAATATAGCCCAGTATGAGTACACAAGAGATTCCCGGGGCATGTTGATGACAAGGACTTGATACAACAGACCAATGAGCCAGTTAAGGCAGAATGCATTGCTGGACCTGTAACCCACAACTGAGGAAGAACTGATGGATGATGTGAAGGACAACAGCAGACTTGGTCATAACGACGGGGTGATTGTAGCTTTTAACATCCCAAGATAAATGAGTAGGATAAATAAGAAAATTACAACCCTGGACTTCAAGAGAGCAAACCTTCTGGGAAACTTGGGAATCTGCTTGGAAACACCCATTGGCACCTTGGAGGCTTGGTCAATCTTTGAGGAAAACCTCCTAAAAGCACAAGTATGGTCCATACTAGAGTGCAGTAAATTGAGCAAGCGTGGCAGAAGGCCAGCACAGATGACCAGAAAGGTCCTGGGTGAAACCGAAAGCTGAAAGAAAGTCATAAAAACCAGTAGATGACCCAGATATATAGAACAATTTCCCAAGAACGGAGAGATGGAGATAGGGAATGGCTGGAGAAGATTCAGCAGGAGCTGAATCTAATGATCAATGCAAAAAGAAAAGAGGAGGACTTCTGGAAATTAACAGTAGCAAAAGGAAGGCTGAAGAAGACGGAGGAAGAGACCTGCTGATGAAAGACTTGGAAAAAGCCAACATGCTCAACAACTATTTTTCCTTCATTTCTTCTGGCAAGGTCTGCCTCATCTGCCACAGAGACAGATGTATCTCAGCAGCTTGTGTCCAGTGGCTTCTGAAAGCAATATGTTATCACTCAGCATCATGACAAAGGGCTGTCTCTATGCTGACATGATTTTCTTTGTTTCATCACTTAAACGAGGAAGCCCATGAGGAAAAAAAAAAAAAAATTTAAAATCTGAGGAACTAGAGGGCTATCCATTCTGGTAATAGCTGCATGCTGAGATTGTGTATCCATGGGGGACTATGCAGCAGTTTGGATGCAGGAGGCATTTGTTTGTAACTGGAAGGGTACCAATCCTGACGTATGGGAGAGAGGAGAGACCATTCTGAGAGATGCGAGTGATTAATAACGACTGTGCATCGTTGTTGTTCTGGTTTGGGGTTTCTCTCTACACCAGTGTGAATAAAATATGACATTTATATTAAGTGCGTTCATATATCTGGTAGAACATGGCATACTGTGCCAGAAAGCATGAAAAGGAGAAGTTAGGGATTTGCTAAACCTGTCAAGAAATGCTCATATAAGAAAAAAGTAAATTCATATGAAATACGTACCTTTTTAGGCAATGTTTTCAGAAAACTAGAAGAAACTAACCATCAACAAATTTAGAGGAAGCAAGAGCTTTTTTATTTGGTACTCAGCTTCAGGAAGTATGAAAGGTATTGGTCATGCTTGCAGATGTTTTCTAAATTGTCCTTATGCAAGATCTGTCTCTCAGCAGTAAAGCTTTCTCCAGAGCAGAGTGGATTAAAGAAAATATTTTTACTTTTTCAATAAGTTAGGCAGAATTTTATGCCATCTTTTATTCACAAATCAATTTAAACAAAATTCGTAACGTTGCTTTTTAGGAGAAAGACAAATCGTATGAAAATGGGGAAATAATTTTTAGTGGCATTTCCAAAATGAAAGATTTTGCTTTGACCTTCCTAGATCCACAAAGATCTCTAACTACCAACCACAAAATTGGAGTTATGTGAGGTGTATCAATGGTCCTTCACCTCCCCAAATACTGTGGCCTGACACGTAGGCAATTTACCAGGAATTCAAAGGTCTCAAAACACATTCACGGGGTGTGTGATGTGAGACAGGAACCTGGAAGGCAGCTTCTTACCTTGCATGAAAAAAAAAAAATTAGTCTCTGGACAGTAGGACTGACCTGGGTTTGTAATTCTCAGATTTCTTATGCGTTATTTACTGTTCCAACCAATAATCACTTCTATATGCAAATTAGACTACATAGATCCTAAAACGTCTTCTACCCTAGTATTTGAAGCACCACCTGAGAGGTTCCATCCTTGGGTTAAACCTCTGTTAGACACCAAAGGAACCCATGTCTCATTTCCACCAGACAAGTGTGCTAATCACTAGCCTGTAGAGAAACATAAAGCCAGATTTATCACCTTCTTCTCCTCAGTTTTGTAAAACTCCCTTTTAGTAATGTTGCCCATCATTTCAACAACTTCTTTTTTATTAAAAATGTCTAAATTTGTACTGTTACTTTGTCTTAATTTTACCCCAAAGATTTTGTTTTATTTCAAAATTTTTGTTTATTTTTTAATTTACTTTTACCTTAGAAAAATATATTTGTTAGTCACACATATCTCCTTCATATGCAGTCCAGAGGAAGGACTCTCTTATTGCATTATTAATTGTCCAATGCAGCCAAGAGAGAAAATGGATCAAAAATACTGTTCTAAGTGCTTTAAAAAGTTGAGTTCCACCAAAGAAATGTAGATGGCCTACAAAAGTATGAATGGTAATCCATTGGCCTTTCCCCATTTTTGACCTTATGCTACAGATGCAAGTACTTCATCTTACCTGTAGCATCATTTCGTACACATTGTTACCATGCCTACGTGTTGTGTACAAAATTTACAAGGGATGGTAAAAATTGCTGTCCCTCCGTGCGAGTGGTGATGCACATCACATCTCTCTCTGCAGATCCTTCTTTTTTTTGCCATTGTCCCTGATACCTAATTCAATATATGTGGGGAATACCAGGCTGATGATGAGATGCCCACTGCACTCTTTCTCCATCCACCTCGTGGCACAGACCCAAAGCAGCATTAACTGTGGCTGAAGAGCCTTTCTCATTCTTCTGAGCTGCAGTGACAGAGGGTAACAGGGATGTCTGGAGAGAGTATTAGTGATCCACGGGGCAGAGAGCAAGGAACACAGAGGCACACATCATCTTTACCTGTGGGTGAAGCTGGGTACGCACACAGACTAAAAAAGTTCGGCAAGATCTGCTCCAATAATTTATATCTGGAAGAAGAAATACATTATTATAGTTATCCTGTATTCTGTTAGCTGACCGTGGGTTCACAACTTCACATTTAAGCCAGTGTTTGTGGTGTAACTCAGAATCTGCCGTTCAGCCACAAGTACCACACGGAGTCCCAAGGCGGGTGGTGGGAATCCTGGCTACAGACAGAGCGAGCTCTCAGCTTCTCAGGGACACAGGCAAAGGCAACAGTAGTACTGCTACCCGCACTCCTTAAGATTAGATCTCTTTCTGAAGGAGAAACATGCCCCAAATCGGGGCAAAGGAACTATAGAAATTCAGGAGAAAATGGAAAAAGGTCTATTGTTCGCTTTCTTCGCATACCTATGAATATTTGAGGTCAATCTTCCATGTATTGGCCTTCCACTTCTCCATCCCTCACTTCCCTTTTCAGCATGTGTTGCAATAAATTCAATATTCTTGACGATCTGCTCCACTCATTCATCTCTGGAGCGTTTTATGCAAAGTGGGCAACGACAAAGTGGGCTAGAGGTAAAACTGGATGTACAACAGCTCCTGCACCTCGGTACAATTAAAAATTCCTGCTGAACCTGACAGCTCAAGGAAAGCTCAGTGCCAGAGCACGTTCTGCTGTTTTTCCAGTGTGGAGGCATTAGGGATTTAAGGTGCAATGCTCTCCTTCACACCCAGCAGCAGGGTCCAGCACAACTCGAACCAGAGCTGTGGGCACGGGTGGAATGAGCTCTGGTGCCGTCTTGTTTGTCCTGAGCCATTCCTAGAACCTCCAGTTGGTTGTAAGAACATGCCAGCATGAAGGATTTATTCCAGGGAGAGGAAAAGGACTGCGTGAACAAGGAGGGAAAACCTAGTTGCTTTTTCCCTAACACTTCCGGAAATGAACCTAAACTTCTTTTTTTTTTTTTTTTAAGTTCAAAAATGTTTATTTAAGTTGCACTCTTTTGTTCTTAAATTTTTAGCCCTGTGTTACTGTTCTCTGAATAAAACCACAAATACAAAGTACAAAAACCTTGGAAAAAAGCTGATCCTTTGTTACCTCGAGTCAGGACAAAAAAAAATTTACAGAGAGATTAGCTTGATCTACAGGATACCCAATTATTTTATTATTTTTTTTCCACAGCCTCGTGTACGTGAAATGAGGCCCTGGATTTCCAGAGATTTTGCCAAGTGTATAACTTTTTAAATTTGATGCAGGTCTTTGATTCTCTGCATTAGTGCAGTCAGTGGTTCTAAACAAGTAAGCCTTACTATTCATATGCATTGTAGTCGAGCATTAGATCTTCCTAAGCATATTCATCCTTTTAATGCTTAGTCTGTAGTATTGTGTGTGGTCAGACAGATAATGAGTTATTCAAAGACAGAGCAAAGATAAAGTAAGTGAATCTTCCAAACAAACACATACTTTAGCTTGTACGATATGCATATTTTGGAGAATATCCATTTTTTAATAACGGACTTATTGTCTGAAAGTATTGAGAATAATTTCTTCCTATTCACGGATGAAAACAAACATTCTTTGGATGATCTTTCCTTGGGAAAATACGAAGAGCGAGGAAAACTTTGATTCCCCGAATGGGAGGTTCCAGAAATAGGAGTGGTTTGGAATTTATATGATTCAAACTCCCAGTATAAATTAAAGGATTTTTAAATTCAAACAGTCTAGAGAACACTTCTGAAATGGCCCATAAGTTCTTCCAGGGGAGAAAAAAAAAAAAAAAAAAAAAAGATGTTAGTGCTGATTGACAATGAACTATAGAATACTTTCACACTTTCAAAGCAAATTGAAGAGAGCCAGTATTTTAAGGGACAGCGTGTATTCCACTTTAAACAGGGGATAAAACAAGTCTTTCAAATGTTTTTGTAATGTAGGCTTTGCTAAACATCTACCCTTTCGAGGCTTTGTTAAAGGGAGCTTGTTTACAAAGTCTGAAGCTGATGAGAAGCAGAAGAAAATTAAGAAATGTTATCTAGGTGAGTCAGTCCGAACAGTCAGCTGGTCTCCCTCAGACATTTACAGAGGGCTCAGATAAATGGGCAGAATGTTTAAAACTGGGTTGCACTTAATGAAAGTGCCTTGTTATAAGTATTAAACACCCAAAGACAACACAAAGCTCTTCAGACAAGTACTGAAGTCTGAATAGCAGCTCTGCATTGAAAAGCTAGGATTGTAAACCAGCGGGGAACCAGAGCAGCATTTCATATGACTTAACTCAGCGCCCCAGCCAGGGCAGTTTTTCATGTGTGTGCATTGATGTTAAATTGAAAGGAAAGGAAAGTATAGGTAAATATCTATTTAACTTCGTCATTACCATTGTTTTGAATTTAGTTTCTGTCTTCTACAGCTCATTTTCCACATTTGACCCAATAAATAAAAACATCTTTCCAGCTACTCATTTTTATATATATATATAAAAAATAAGAATATACACAAGAACATCAAAGTAAACATGCATGTATGCATGTTTACGTGTAATTGTAGAAGGAGAACAAGGTTGAAGTGCCATAATTCTTCCTAAACACACAGCAGAGTAGTGTATTTTTATGATGGTTTACACAGAAGCATCAAGTAAGATGCATGGATTTTTGTTCGTGAGTTCAAAAAAGCCTATCCATCTTTACTTAACCTCTGACACAGAACATAAAATATAGGTTAAAAAAAAAAAAAGACCTTTTAGAATGATAAATAGGTAAGGAAATATTTGGGCATTTCCTCAGAAATACTACGTATTATTTAAAGGGAATTCAGGCCAGTTCTGATAGCAGTGAGAAGGGACAGTGCTGGCATGCCACTAACATGTCAGAGACTTAATAAAAGAGAACGGTGGGGTTTTTCTCATGGAAACAAAATGGTTGGGGTTTTACAATGTCCCTTTCTGGAACGTGAGATTTTGCATGTGATATACCAAACAGTCCATGCAATCAATTTATTCCCTGCCTCTCTTTTATGCTGTCCTTAAAAAACCAAGTTTTGTGCACGCTCTTCAGTAGGCAAGTCCTTAGAAGTTAATTGTTCTGTGTGCTTTTGCAGGTTCTTTATTCCCGCAGAGAACTCCACAGGTTTTTGGAGTAGTTGACAGCCAAGATACATAAACTTTATTGTTGTTATTGCCCGTTTGATGAGCCTGTGTCCCTAATGGCTGCCTACTGGCTATTCACATGGAAAACAAAAAAATGGCAAATTATACCAAAATATGAAATAAGACTCCCAAAGGGGAAAACTCAATCTTATTTCCTTTTTTCACCCAAAACATAAACCACTTGTGAACTGAGCTTGTCCCAGTGTTTAAATGCTTATCACAGAGAACCCTGTCTGTCAACAGGTCCTGCCTGGTTTCCAGGTGCACAATCATCGTACCAGAGGAAACAACTTTCCTCATATTTTCAGACGTGTTTTTATTTTTACTTTAGGAGCAAGACAGTGACCTGGGGAGCACTGCAAAAAGCATTTCTTAATGGGAGCCTGGTGGAAAGCAAAATTGCAGGGATGGATCATAGAATCATAGAATCATAGAATTGTCTGGGTTGGAAGGGACCTTAAAGATCATCTAGTCCAACCATCAACCTAACTCTGACAAAAATCACTAAACCATATTCCATATTCCATGGACCATAAATCCATATTCCTAAGGACTACGTCAACCCGTCTTTTGAACACCTCCAGGGATGGTGCCTCAACCACTTCCCTGGGCAGC
>JAOQGH010000019.1:78247233-78277740 GCA_025769975.1 Gallinago jamesoni
AAAGAAAGAAAGAAAGAAAGAAAGAAAGAAAGAAAGAAAGAAAGAAAGAAAGAAAGAAAGAAAGAAAGAAAGAAACAGCTACAGAGTGAAAAAAAGCAAAGCTCATGCAGGGAAAAACCTTCTCAGCAGCCCTTCTATCCTCAGCCTAAAGGTCAGCTGGACGAGTGCAGTGCTGTGAGGTCACTGCCTGCAAGTCTTTCTGTATTAAATTAAAATGATAAAAAAATGGACAGAGCCCTTTGCAGAATGATAACCCAGGTTCAAGCGCGCATTTTGATGCTGGGTTTGATTCCAGCGTGAATTTTCTCCCACTGACTAAGGGCCTTTCGTCTCCCTCCTTTACTTTTGTGGATCAAGAGACATGCAAGGCACCTCCTCGAGGGACCAGCATCTGCCCCACAGACCTTGCAATCGAACCTTCCTTGTCTGCCATCTCTAATTCCTGCAGTTTCTCCCCGAACTCCCACCACAAGGGGCAGAGCTGAGGACACAGCCAAAAGGACCATAAATAAAGAGGTTTTACACTTCTTCTTTTTTTTTTTTTTTTTTAATTTCTTTCTTCTCAGACCCAGATAGGAATTTTTCAGCTTTGTTGTTGCTGAGGAGAAGCTTGGCACGTTGCTTTTTTTTTTTTAACTTCCTCAACATCTACTTGTACATGCTCTACCACCTCTCACCTCAGGGTGAAGTGGATGTTTTTCACATCAAGCAGAAAAAAAAGAAAAAAAAAGAAAAAGAAAAAACAAAAAAAACTCAAAACAATACCAAACAAAAAAAAACCCAACAAATAAAGAACCCAACCGAACATCCCCGTATCATGCTACATTACAATCGTTTTCAGCCCTCATGACAGTAGGCAGAGAACCCTTCGGTTGGGCGCTGCAGTTACTGTTAATGAAGGCTGTTACGGGGTAATTGATACCATATGTTGTCCGTGCCCCACCACCGCCACCGCAGCGGTGGGAAGGGAGACATCCTTTTGCCGTTGATTAGGACGGATCCCCCCAGAACCCAGTCGCGGTGGGGCGCAGAGGGGGTCTTGATTTCTGTCCCTCTTAATTGCTCTTGAAAGTCTGCACTGTGATCTTCTTCGGGCATGATGATATGGTTGGGCTTTTTGGTGGGGTTTTTTTTTTTTTTTTTCCAATATGTTTGGCTGTACCTAATTAATAATTGTCCTACAGTACATTGCCCTCTTCCACCAGCTACAGCCTGAATTCATTGATATCATCTCCTTAAAAGTTTGAAACCCCCCAGTGACAGGAATATTAATGTGCCAACACTGTCATATCTATTTCAGCTCATACATATGCAATGTCTTTGTTTTCAAAGATTTATGTCAGACTTTGCTGAAGTGAGGTATTCTACCATTTTAGATAATAGCATGCCAAAGTGATGTTATCAGGCACATTCAGCACTCACTCAAGCAAACGGGAAGGAGCATCCATTCCTTCATAGCTTAAACACAGAGAAACTGTTATTTATCCTTATTTGATGAAGAAATCTTTCAGGGGGAAATGGTGTATTTTTAGAAGAAGATTATGGTCATCCTGTGGATTATCTTTTAATTAAGAATGGATGATTTGTGCCCACTCTGCTGTAGCAAACGTCTTGCTGCTAATGAAGTTTAAACAGACTTACTTTATTTAATTACAGCTAATCACTAGGGTAAAATGTGGAATTGTCTTTGATCCGCATGTAGAGTGGTAATCCTTGTGGCAGATAGCATCTCCTATTCCCTCAAACTCTTTTCAGTTTCTCCAGGAGGTCCCAGCTTAACTAAGGGTTAATTGAGATAGCCGGACTGGTGTGATTGATGTATTTTTGCTCGGGGATGCCATCCTGCTTTTTTTTTCTTTTTTTTTTTGGCTTTTTTTTTTTTTCCCCAAGGACTTTCTCCCTCTCACTCCCCCTCTCCCTGTGCAGTCACCTTCAGGCCGTGTAACGCGGGTAGATGCCTCCTTGTTTGACATGAGGGACCTGAGGGGGCCAAGGTCCTGCTGGATCAGTGAGTGGAAGAACAGAAACTGCTGGAGGGAGAGCAGGGGTTAGAGGAGGGCAGCAGAGACCAGTGTAAAGCAGAAGAGGGCACTAGTAAACTGACCTATTTCAACCACAGCCCTCGCACTCCGGGGCCGGTTACAGAACAAAACGATTGAATATTGAAGGCAATCATACCGTTTGGCGAGGGAATAGCACCAAAGGTATTCTATTTCATTTTATTCTTGGTGTTTCTTTATTATTTTGGTTTATTTGTTTTGATATTTTAATAATTTGGTTCAATGATTTATTATTTTCCTTTATTTTATTTTATTTTATTTTATTTCTTTATTTCATATTTCACTTCACTTCACTTATTAAAGAAGTGATCCTCATATCCAGGAAAGTCACTAAAGCCTATGCCTTCTAGCTTTTTTAAATGTGGCAAGTAAAGCCTGTGGAAGTTAAAAGTCGGTTAAAAAAAAAAAAAAAGAAGAAAAAGAAGGAAAAAAAAAAAAAAAGGGAAATCGTATTTGATATAGGGAACTTGTGGTCTCACAATTTTGCCTTGTGCTCACAGCCCTTCCCTAACCACTTTCCTTGCTTCCCCAGACTCAGAAGTTTCTGAGGCTGCTGAAAACTGTGGAAAGAGCCATCTGGAGAAATCTCGCTCAGTAGATAAAATCCCTCACCAGGGCTAAAGTTTGTACAACTGGTTTCTTGCTGTGCTTTGCACTGCACAACAAATGTTGATTTAAAATTACTGGACTCCACTTTTATCGTCTAAACTAATTTTGTCACTTTGTCTTTCCATTTTGTTTTTCTTCCTGATCTACGTTGTGAAAAATATGCCTCCATTGTCTGAACACACTCTGTTTTCTCCTTACTTACCCTGTTAAAACAAAATAACATTGTTTATTTCATTCTTTGAAGGCAGGATGTCTGGGCTTTTCCTTTTGTTTGTTTGTTTGTTTGTTTGTTCCAAAGAGCAATTTGAAGTGGAAACATTTATCTATCAACCCTGCTCAGAAATATTAGCAGCCTTAATTAGCTGGGTGAAAAAAAGTTTTTGGCTTTTTATTTGCGGGAACTGTGAGCCTGAACTCGGGGTGAGAGAGGCAAGAAGACGGGGAATGTCTCTTTTTTCTTGGTTTTACTTTTTTTTTTTTTTTTTTTTTGGTGCAAAATTCAAGTAATTAAAATGGGATGGTTTGCAGCCAGCTGCCGCGATAAGGCCTCCAACATCTGCAGTTTTGTCTCTCCCCCCCGGGGGATGCGGGGCTGCGCGGGAGTCACATCCTGGACACATCTGCATCTGCAGCCAGGGCTGGGACCCTCTGCTTCTGTGGTTCCGCTGGTGAGGGGTCCTCCAGCCCACCCTCCCTCACCACCACCACCCCCAAAATCCCCACCTGAGACATCCCCGAAGGTGGCCTTGGTTTCCATGTGTCACAACGCGTCAAGATGCTCTCAGTTAAACTGAGTTTAACATCCAAGGCCCCCTTTTTCCTTTTTTTTTTTTTCTTCTTTTTTTTCACTTTTTTACTTTAGAGTCTCTTTTTTCCTCCCTTCCCCTTTCACTGTGGATCCAGACTAAATTTTCGGTCGTGAGATTTATTTTATATATCGACATCAGGGATGAAGAGAATGAAAAATATTAAAAAAAAAAAAAAATAATTAAAAATAAAGTTTGGGAGGAGGAACAGCACCTTCGTTCCTGCTTGCATGGCAACAACAGCTGCATTCACATGAAAAGGCCAGCTTGTTAAACATCATGTAACACTGAATGTACTGAATATTTTAAAGGTCAGGTATTGACAGGCGCTGAGCTGCTTATGTTTCCCTAATGACCCCAATTACATCCAAGCTGAGTAAGTAGTCAATAAACAATGGCATTAACATATGTAGAAAAAGTGTTTATTTTACATTTCCAAGACAATTGGCAATCTCCTGCTTGTCATCCAAAGGCAGGAGGTGGATGGGGGGCTCTGTGATGAATGAGGGCAACAAGGGAGGGGTGGTGGGTCTCAGGAACCTCTGAGAGATTTCAGGTGGGCTGTCTCACACGGGGGCACAGGGTGGATTTCTCCCCGTGGTTTTGCACAAGTAAAGAATCTTAAGGAGAAAAGATGAAGTACTTTTACTTATCATTCCCCTCCTGCGACACAACACACGCTCTGTCACATATGTGGCAGGAACGCATTCAAAGGAATTTTGAGGGGTCAGTTAAGCCTTAAATTAAAATAAAATACTGACGATTGGCATTGCTTACATACTCTTGGTGCTGCCTGAGGAAACTAATCATCCCTCTCTCTTGCAGGGCGCTTTCTTTTCCTCACTCTGTGAACAAAAGTTCTAACCATGTTTGGAAAAAAAAAAAAAAAAGGATAGCAACTTCACAACCCATTGCCTGAAACACACGTCAATAGTAAATGAGGCAATGGGAGACCCCACATAACACGGCATAAAGCTGGGGGGCTGGGGTGGGGGGAAGAGATTTCTCGAAAGAAATTGCAAAGTATTGACAAATAAGACAGCACCCTGCCCAAGCTGAAGGCCAAAGCTCTCCTGTAGGTACGTGGGTATCTCCATGATGATGGAGGAGCTTGACTGCTCTCCCAGCCAGAAGCTAACACCGTTGGGACAGCGGCCAGGAGGAGAGGGGCATGTCCACCGGAGGGGTGGGAGGGAGGAGAGGCTGGTTAAACCCCCCCTCTCCCCCTTCCTCATGAGGCCCCCGTGCACATGGTACTTCCAATTTCCACAGTGCTGCCAGAAGGATGAGAAGAGGCAAACTCATTGACTTTGCAGCACGGTAATTTTTACAGGCTCCAGCTGACATCAGTCGGTCTCGGTGTTGCACAGATCAGAAGAAGATCCAGTTTTTGCACCAGAAGGTTTTCTGTAAAAATAAACTACGGCAGAATGTTAAGTATTATC
Source organism: Gallinago jamesoni (assembly GCA_025769975.1). Lineage (NCBI taxonomy): Eukaryota > Metazoa > Chordata > Aves > Charadriiformes > Scolopacidae > Gallinago > Gallinago jamesoni. The sequence goes on from JAOQGH010000019.1 coordinate 78,252,154, forward strand.
CCCAATTTTACAGCTAGAGAAATGAGCTCAGACAGACTAAATCTCCCGTTCAACAAAGACTTAAGTCTGTGCTTAACTTTCATGGGACCACTCCAGGGTTTTAAATTAAACACCAATTTAAGTGCATTGCTGGATCACAACCAAAATCACAAAATAAGTCTACAGCAGATCCAGGGCTTGAAATGTGAGTCTCTGAGTCCCAGTCCAATGCTTTAACTCACAGGAACATCCTTCTTCAATTTAGGTCTTAATCTGATGACTTTTCAATAAGAAAGAAACTTTCAAAAGGTTTAGAAATTCACAGAGATCAATGGCATATTTGAAGCTTTTCTGAACCTGTAAGAAGTGCATTGTTTTGGGGAATTGAGGGGGAGACCAAGTTAGTATTTTATGTTGGACATCTTTCTCTCTCTTGAGGGAGAAAAAGAAAAGAGAAGGACTGTAGATTAATTCTCATCCACTTTCCGTGTCCAGAAAAGCTTGTCATAGCTCTGAATTTTCTCATTTCGTTCAATATTATTTTTTTTTTCCCAAGAAATGGATAAGCAGGATAACATGACTTAGTGATGCTTTGTCAATATCAATTTATTTGAAGACAATCATAAAATGTTTCCAAGATAAGAAAGCAGTGTTTCAGCCTGGTTCACTGAGCAGGACGAAGACCAACACCCTCCCTTGTACCACCAACGCAGTGCGGTAGTTCTTCATGGGTGGTTTCTGACCAAGAATCTCTTTGGTCTGTTAGAAACCTGGACACGGCAGTCAGCTGCTGGAGAAGTTTGAGTTGAAATTATCATGGCTTTTTTATTTATTTATTTATTTTCTCCTGGCTTCTGAAAAGCTACAGGCACAGCTTGCATTTGTAGGGTTGGCTAGGAGTGCTGTCACTCTGCTCGGTTAAAGGACCTTATTTCACTGCTATGGCATTTGCATGACCAGGGCATCCTCAGAGATTCGGATGCTTCAGCATCAAGGCAGCCATCGGCAGGTCGAGTCACTTCAGGCCCAAGTGGGGATGACCGTGGGGCAGGGATGAGTAGACAGAAAGGTGAGGGCAAAGTCAAACAAGTAAACAGGAAAGGAATTGGTTACCTCTGATTATCGGCCGGCCTTGAATGAGTGGCAAATTGATTCAGAAAGAAAGAAAGGAGTGGGCACAATAGGGAGCTGAATGTTGAAGCAAGGTCAAAGTAGGAAATCCAGGCTCTTGGGGTGCTTCTGCATAATATGCCATTTCAAGTGCAACTTCTAATAGCAAGCATGAAGCCAGCTCTGAAACAGCTAATGTCCAATGAATCAGTCACCTTTTATTTAGTTTTATTGTAAACCGAGTAATTGTCCCAGTTTGGGGATTGATGCCACGAAGAATAATGAAGCTGGTCATTTTGAAAGTTCACAATTTTCATTACCATAATTGCCTTTCAATTTTGCTGCCAGTGATACATATCCCCGCGTTATTGTATGAGTGTGCTCTTCCATTGTTGTTTCTGGTGTTCTGGGAACAGATGGCCTTTTACAGCAGATACATTATGAACACCAGAAGAAGAAATGACTCTCCTAAAGAATATTTAGTCTAATACTAAAATAATTACAGGAGCGATATAGGGAAGAAGTTTTAGGTGGATATTATTCTGCATAGAGTTTAGGGTATTATCCAAGAGGTAAAGCTTGGAAAGTGATCAAAAAACCTGAAGGAGTGATGTTTAAGAGATACAGCTCAGTATCTTGCATTAGGCATGACTGGCAGCATGAAACAGCAAACAAAATGAGGAGGAACTCTCAATTTGGAAGAGTGACACTGCCAGAAGCATGGCAGGAAAGAAGTTCAGGAGGGAGAGAATGGCAATAGGAGACTTGAGGCAAAGAAGTCTTACAATTGTGCAGAAGAACAGGGAAACAAGAGTTTAAGTAGTAAAATGTGTGGTTTGGACAGCAGGAAAAGAGGAGATTGTTCCATTAATTTTTACTGGGGTCTGTCCACTCCTGTCCTGCTCATGGGGTGTTTTTTTTGACTTCTAATCTGCAGCATGGCACTTCTAATCGCTTTTTTGGGATGTTAATGTTCCTTTAATCCTTAATGAGACCCCACACACACTGCAAGGCAGTGCTCGGGGTATCACTACCTCATTTCTTCGCTGTTGTCTCCTTCCCCCTGGCAGTGATTCTTGGCTTGCCCTTAGAACTGGGTGTAGCTGAGGAGTACATCGGATGTAGAAGCTGGGAACTATCAACAAACTCCTGGTAGACCCAAGAGTGGCGTTTTCGGAAAACCCTGAGCCTCATCAAACCCGCTTCCACTGAAATCCCAGTTCAAACTTGCGTTGCTCTTTCTTTTTTTCCGGATTGGGTTGGGGTTTTGGGGGTTGTTGGGTTGGGTTTTTTTTTTTTGCTATAGCGTTCCTGCTACCTTTCTTTCTTCACGGCCATTCTAATTTCTGGTGTCACACTCGGCACGTTGCTTTCTGCGAAACTTCACCCGACCAGAGTACTTTCGGAAAGAGGTGTCTGATGGGGCCGTAGCCCCCAGTTCATGTTTCTGAGCGCGGCGGCGGAGGGTCCTGTAAAAGGCAGCCACGGCTCCTGAAAGGGCGTAAGCGGTGGCAAATTTAGCCATCACCCTGCCCGTGCGGCTGCCACAGGAGCACCAGGGTATGAAGGTCAGGAGCAAAGTCACGCTCTGCCGTGCCTTTGTTTGTAGAAACTCCCTGGGCTTACAATACACGACCACACCACCGCCGAGGTGCTGCAGCCCGGGGTGTCGGGGAAATACCAGTTTCATTAAGACTCTTGAACCCTATCGCGTTACACTTCAGAAGTAGTGACCAGCTTATTTAAAACAAAGAAGCTTTGACCTTTCTCCCCTTTTTGAAACCAAAAACATATGAAGCTAAAGTGACTCATTTCCGGCTTTAAACAAGCTCTAAGAAACATTTTTTTTTTTTCCCAAGTACAGTTTGTGCACTTTCTCTTCTTCCTCTCCCTGCCTTCTCTTTCCCCCCGTCCCTGCCTTTTGCACAAATATCTCATTCCCTTCTTGTCAAGGTCAACGTATTTATTACCTATATTCACTGTGTAGTTCTTTTTTACTTCTAGCTTTCTTTCTTTTTTCCTTCCTTTCTTTCTTTTTATCTGTGTTGTTTATAACCATGACCCTTGATCCTCCAAGTCTTAAAACAGCTTGGCTTTCAGCAGCTAAATCTGACAAGGTCAGCATTTTTCTGTTTATTCTGAGAATACTATTTACCCTCTGGGGTTTTTAAAGCAATTCTATAAAACATCACTTGGAAAAAGTTTGCAGCATTCAAAGACTTCCATAAACCTAGTGCCCAGCAAAGAGTAACTTTTAATTCTGATTGCAGAACTCAGAACAATTAAGTTTTGATTTTCCCTCTCCCTGAAAAAGGTGCCTACACAAATGTATTTTCCAAGAATATCGTTAAGTATTTCACTCTAAACACACTAACAACCTACTAGTAGTTAGCATATTCTTTTTCATCAGTGTCAGTATAATAAAATCAGACAGACTGTACAATCAATTAGTTCTTAGAACAACCTTATTGTTACGTAGCTACAACAGGGCTATATTTATTTCTTTTTCAATGGAAATAAATGTACGTTGTGTCAGCTTTCTGTCAAAATAGCAAACAATCCTGTAATCTTTAGAAAGTCAGGAAATGACAGAACCAGCGATACAAAACCAAGGTGTCCTTGGGCTAATACCCAGACTCTTTGTAAGTGATGTTAAATTTATACCCATTTAAAACAAGCCAATTTAAACAACCTGACTGCCTCAGAAGATTTTCAAGAAGGTGGTGGTTGTTCAAATGCAAGTGTCCCCAAGGCCATGGAAAAAAATGACTGCTGTTTGTGCTGGTTGGGAATTGCAGAAAATTACAGATTTTCCCTCTGCGATTTCCTTGCCTTTTTCCTTTCCTCTTTCCCGTCTTTTCCCTTCTTTTCCTCTTTCCTCCAGTTCCCTGTTCATGGGAAACCAAAGGGGACGGGGCTCTGCAGTATAAGCAGAGAGCGGAGATACAAAGAATGGCAGAAAAACATCTGCAGCAAAACTGGAGGATTTCTGTGAATGAGGGATAAACGCTGCTGTTGGAGACCTCGCTTCGTGGGCCTCCAGCATGCAGCTTGTGAGGACACAGCGGAGAAACCTGCCAGGCCACCAGGAAGCAAACCTTCCCAGAGTAACCTGCTAGAGAAAAAAAGAGATGGATGGGAGGATGGAGAGAGAGAGACAGGCATACAAGCTGAGAAAGTATCTTCCCCAAAACAAGGTGCAAAACTTCAAAATCTACGGCCCCTGGAGGAAAGAGCTGCAGGAATATTTTTGCAGTGAACCTGGGATTTTTACCCAACTCAGTTCCTCCACCGCGAGCGTTTCTCGAGAGACTGAGACCTCCTCCACCCCGAGAGCTCAGGGCTCATCTATCTTTCATTTGCCCCCCCCTTGTGCTTTCTGCAGGCGAGGTGAGATCAGTAAGAGTAAACATTTGAAGAACTGCCCTGAATTTTCCATGCATGTTCTCAGCCTGAAGGTAAATTCTTCTGGAAAGTTTGGGAAGATTCTCTTTGGCTGATTTTGAATTAGCCACCATAAAATGATTCTCATATTTGGAGGTGTTTTATTTTTTTGGCTTTGATAGTGTCGAAACTGGCTTATTTCAGATGAGGTTGCTTTCTGGAAGGAATGCATGCTTTGTTCGGTTTGAAAAAGAGGTGGAGGAGAGAGAAAGGAAGCCGAAACCAAGTAAAAGTTGCATAGAAAATATTAAAAAACATATCATTTTGCTTGCTGAGGGACTGAATTTCAGCTGGCACGGGGCTTGCATGTGACTATTTAAAACACACTGAAAGGAAAGAGGAAATCAGGGTTACATTTCAGAAATAACCTTCTACCACTGACTTGCTGTGAGTTCTTGATAAATCACTACTGGCTGATATTTCGTATCTGTGAAACGGCATTAGGATGCTCACCTCCTTTACCACGGTGTGGTGAGAAACCCGTAGGTGTCTGCACTAGGTGCTTTCAAAGTCCATTTTTTTGCCATCGTCATGATTCATGGAATAAAGGAAAATAGTTGCATGCTTAGCTACCGACTAATATGAAACCAAATTATGGTACAAGTAAAGAAATTCCCCTTGGGGAAGGGGGGGAGGGGGGGGAAGCCATTTTGGGTTAATCAGCACAATTTGAGGATGTTTGAGGGAACGGTTTCGTCTGACGTACCCCACACCAGCGAAATCTAGTTCACCATAATGAGGCCACAGAAACGTGCCTGCACAGAACCTTTATTCTGGTGGAGAAAAATTTCTGGTGATACACAAGAAAATGTTGCATGCAAGGTAGAGGGCTATATTAGAGTTGTTGTAAAAGCCATGAATTTAACTTTAGAAGAAACCAAGGTTTCTGCATGAAAATTTTTCATCAGGAGCGTTGCAATAACAAGGTTTTAATAATTATTTCTTCATGGTCTTCCTTGAAATGAGCACATTCCACTGGTTTAGCATTTTATACAAAAACATGGTCTAGACATGTACATGTACCAGTGGAATGAAATCATCAATAATCACTATCTAAAATGAATTACATTCCAAAAGCACAGGCTAATGATTTATCTTTTTTTCATGGGACCGATCTCTATCAGATTGATTTATGTAGCAGCCAATCATGTTTCAGTAAACTCCAGCATGCACATGCATCTTTAAGTGATGATAAGCTGGGACTGTCAATTTCTTTGTACACCAGAAGCCAAAAAAAAAAAAAAAAAAAGAAAGAAAGAAAGAACCAAGCTGCAGTAACTGTGGTATGCTTCCCCAACAGAAAAGCGTGCAGAAAAGCAAACTTCTGTTATTGTCTCTTACCTTCCATGTCAGACACATGGACAAATTAATGTAATGAAATAGAAAAAAATGCATCCTGAGAGGGGAGGAGTAAAAAAAATATACTTTCCTGTGACAGATGATAAACAAGCCTATTTTTCACTTGCATGTTTACATTATTTACTTTGATAGAATGTATTTTTTTTTTATACATTTACATTATTTGCTTTGATAGTAGATGCTTTTGTTGGTAGTTGGAGTGATTGGCAGCTTCAAGCTGTTCTGTTTAATTGCCTTTCCGCTATGCAAAATTCTATGTTTGGAAGACACCATTTCACAAATAAATCAAGTGTGTAGATGTGTGTGTGTGTGTGTGTGTGTGTACAAGAGAGAGAACTGGAGAAAGAGAGAGAATTTCTTCAATTGGATTCACCGTCTGTCCTGTTACGTATTTATCTGCATTCCCTTTGGCCGTGCATTGGTTTGTTTCTGTGCGTTTCCCAGTTCCTCTGCAATGGAGAAAAATGGTGTTGGTTCGGATTAGGACTATTTGTAGTTCTCTGTTCGTTCCACAGGAAGCAGGGGATGTGATGGAGTCTCTAAAAAAAAAAAAAAAAAGCAAAGAACAGGCCAGTCGGAGTACATCCAAAGTTCATCGTCTGTTTTTGCATAAAAAGAAAACAAAAGATACACATAGAGGAAAATAAAATATGTTGTCTCCATTGTATTCTTTGTTTTTCTGTGCTTTATACTTGGGACAAGTTCTTAGAGGATATTTTTCAGATTTTATTTTAAGTCCTAATTAATGGAATTGTTTTATCTCCCTCTTATTTCAGACCAGAGGATATGGAGTCTTTGAAGAGGTTTTTTTTTGTTATATGTTTTATTGGCAAAGACAAGTGAGTTTTTTACTTTATTAATTTACGAGAGTTTGGAAGCAAGAGAAGGTGCCTATAGCACAGGAGTGACTCCTGCCCAACTCTGCAAAGTGTTGCTGCAAACAAACACTTAAAAACCTTACCTCTGGTGACATCCCCACGTTGCAAATTAGCCAAGATCGTGCTGAATTTACTACTCGTTTTCTTTTCTGAAATTATAATGTGATGTTCAAAAAGTTGTTTATTTCAGTAGTGGCATTATTTTCCTTTGATTAGCCGATGTGAACAGTTTTAGGGGTTTCACGAAGAGCTTTAGGGGTTTCACGAATCAATAGGCATATGTTTTAAGTGGAAATATTTCTTAAAGTGCTGTATACAAAAGTATTTTTCCTTACAGAAGTTCTGTGAAATGAGGTATAATGGAGAGACGGAAGCTATGTTATGTTATTCTGTGTTGTGAAATGTAATAAAACACATTGAATAGTAGAGGTCCAAGACCTTTAAGCAATCAAGAATTACAGAATATGTTGTTTCCCCATCTCAGGCTAAATTGTACAGGATATAAATCATTCAGGCTAATAGTCAGCAGCTCCTTTTCTTTTTTAACATCTTAATAAAAGCTGTTACAATGTTTTCAAGTAAAGACTTTTTCTTTTTTCTTTTTTTTTTTTCCCACAGAAAAAGGGAGTAAAACAGGATGAGGAAACTCACCAGAATATCATTCAGTGAACTGCATGAACAAGATCCAGAAAAGTCTGGGTATTTTCATTTAAAAGTCGTCTTGTCTCTGTTTGAGAAAACACCCAGGGTACTGCTTGGGTGCTGACAGTACCACCGTGGATAAGACTGTGTGCTCTTTAGGTACAGAGGGCCGTGCAGAGTGTTCCTACTGTACTTGGTTTATCTCACAATGAAAACGCGTTAATAAGACACAGAGAGGATAGAAGGAATACAAAATAAATATGCGAACAAAAATCAGAAATGGGAAACGCAACTCAGGGTAGGAAGCAGTATTTCTTTCCTGAGAATATTAGTGTCTGTCTTTAATAAACGTTGGTTAATAACGTGTTATTGATACCATACCTGGAAAAGAAATAAAGCAGAGGCTGATCAATGCAACTGTGCACATTTAAAGAAATCTAACATGTGCCAGTTCAGAAATTTACCTTGGAAAAGCAATGCACAGCAACGAATACTCATTTTTTTCAAAACATATCAACATGTCTAAGTAATTCTGACAGATTTAGGGTATTTCCCTTCTCATCACCCCTCAACCACCTTCTAGACTCAATAGACAAATGAGGCGAGGTGAAAGCCAATGACATAACAGAACACAGATAGCATGCATAATATATTGCATTAGTGTCCTCTGTGTGACATTAGAGAGCTGTAGATGTCTATTGGACAAAGAAATAAACAATAAACATGCTTTGGTGTTGTTTTTTTTTTTTCCCCACAGTGAAACAGCAGAATAAGAGCACTAACGCTTCACACAAACATTATCACTTCGTGCCATCCCAGCGAGATAGCTGGGAACATTTTGACCCGTATAACTTCTGTGGCCTTGATCCAAAGCCTCTTGAAGCCAATTAAGAATCACCATCACCCTTAGTGAAATTGGACCCGGCCCACTGAGAGATTCCTGCCCCGGGGGAGTACATGGAGACTTTTTGAGGGCCACCCTTGCGTGTCACTTCAGTTTATCACAAAAGAAAAAAAAATTCCTCTCTTCATTAACGCCGTGTAAGTTGGCTTCCCTTTCCACTAACTTTGCTCTCTCTGTGTGTCAAACTCTTTCCCTCAGCTCTCTGCTGATCCCTTGCACCAAAGACGACTGCAGATATAATGCAATATTACTTCTCATAACAGTCCCTAGGAAGTTGGTGTTTCCAGAAGTCATTCATGTAATTTTTCCCCGCCGCAATACTCATGTGGGTAGTTTATGAATGACGACAGCTAAATTAAAAGCTATCCTATCCGAATGGGCTAAAAGACTGGCAAAACTCGGGAAACTATAAGCTAAACAGAAGTGACAGTTATAGTCCCCTTTCACATAAAAAAACTGTAAACTATTTCCTGTTGTGTCCCATTTCTCAGCTGGAATGCACTGCAAGGAGCAGGAGTGGATTAGGGAGCTAAAACGCTTCTTCATTATTTTTTTTTTCACGGATGTACAAACATAACGTTGAGCACTGAATTTTACCAGTGATTAATTTAGCCTAATAACTTCGAACTTCCTAATTGGGTATGGTTACCTAAGCAGCAAAACTCAAGATAAACATGCCTTCCAAAGACAATATCTGTAGGCTTAAGTTTAAAAAACACTGACTAAGTGCAGTATATCTGGAAGTATATCTTTAGGAATGTGTTTCTCATAATTTACCTTGTTCAAAAAGAGCTGTCCTTGATGAGCTTGCTATCGGTATGACTTAGGAACAGGAGCAAGCATTGCCCACTCAGCCACAATAAGCTGCATTCGGGTCTTGCAATGGTTTCCAAGGCAGATGATGGCTGGTGGTGTCTGTTCCCACCTGGGTGGTAGGGATAATGAGGGGCCTGGAGCATCTGTCTTCTGAGAAAAGGCTGAGGAACTTGAGTCTTTTTGATCTGGAGAAGAGAAGGCTGAGGGGGGATCTGAACAACGCCTATAAATACTTCAAGGGAGGGTGTCAAGAGGATGGGGCCAGTCTTTTTCCAGTGGTGCCCAGTGACAGGACAAGAGGAAATGGGCACAAACTTGAGTATAAGTAGTTCCACCTAAACGTGAGGAGGAACTTCTTTACTTTGAAGGTGGCAGAGGCCTGGAAGAGGCTGCCCAGGGAGGTGATGGAGTCTCCTTCTCTGGAGACATTCAAAACCCACCTGGACATGTTCCTATGCAACCTGCTCTGGGTGGACCTGATTTGGCAGGGGGGTTGGACTCGATGATCTCCAGATCCAACCATGTGATTCCAACCCCATGTGATTTTGTGATTCTGTGACCAGGACCCTACAGGAAGACCTCATCTACATGATGCACCAGCCACAGGCTCCAGAGGGTGCAGATAAACCTCTGGGAGGATTTACAGACTGGTCTCAATGCACTTATGCCCTTCCAAAAAGACATGCTTTCCAAAACAAGTTTTCAAGAACACTTTTGAAATCCTGGTAGGCACCTTTCTTAAAACACAGCCCTGATTTATTTTTTCCTCCGATGCAACAGTTGGTGGAATAGGAAGCCAAATATTTATTAATGTCACCCTACCTTTCAGTCCACTGGAGGTGTCACGCTCCCACCCAAGGGACCAGAAGGTCTGTGTGAAGACAACCCTGCCTGACCCTGTGCCTTGCACCCTGTGACACACAACGACAAGTTTCGGTAAAACCACGTAGGAAGAATGACACCCCTTTTTTTCCACAAAGTGGAAAATTTTTCCAAAAATTCATCTCCAGCGTGGTATATTTTTGAAGCATTGGTTTGTTTGAAAACCGGCCTAATGCTGTATTTTTATAACATTTCAAGAAAACATATTTTAGTTAAATCTCTTGGGCTTGGGAAGTAACTGCAGTCGGTGGAATGCAGCAGTTAAATAAATTTACAAAACAATTAAATGCAATTATGACTCTCTTTTAAAGAATAAACATGCCAAGTGTCAAAAAACATTCCAGGTCTACTGTGCTTCAGTTTGAATCAAAATACCATTTGTTCCTCTTCGACGAGTATTTGAGGAAATAAAACGGCACACCTGTTAAATTAACACATTTAACGTGCACCAAAGCTGTTCATTTGTACAGTAAATAAGTTAAAAACTTGGTTCTCACACAATCCACTATTCAACCTGACTGACTGTTGAACCTCCCTAATCAAATACATCTACATGATATTGTAAGCCACATTACAGTACATTATTAGCTTGTAAAATGAAATTGCTGCAACGTTATGTACTGTATATTTGAAGCAGTAACAAATTTACCAGTGATAGATGTGCTAATGGGTACGTTGTATTGCAATAAATATAAATTCAGAATAGCAATTGGAAAACATTAACATTTTTATATATGAGTTTAGGCGTTTATGAGGCTGATCCAGCACGCAGTAAAAACTGAAGAGGTGTTCTTGCCGGCTGCCATTTCTTTTTTCGGACTGTCACGAGTAAAAGATAAGTGGTCTTTTCCCTGCTTTTATACCCAACATAAGAGACTTACAAGCAGCCGAGTTTTGGTAAGTAGCTATCATTCCTTTTCTCTAAGAAAAAGTGCCCTGTGTACCCGATCTGCAGGTCAAACCCAGGCACCACTTACCAGTAATTTTCTGTGGCCTTGCAATCCGTGTTTCTTCTTCTGCCCAGCATCCTCTCCCCCCTCACCCCCCAAAGCCTTTCCCTCCCATTTTCCTCCTGAGCTGCTAATGCCATCATTAACTATCCAACAATTGCTGTTTTAAAAGAAACAAAGCCATTTCAGGAGAAGGGTGAAAGATAAAGTGGTGAGAAAAAAAAAAAAAAGAAAAAAAAAAAGAAAGAAAAAAGAAAAAAACCCAAACCACCAAACAAACAAATGAAAAAACCCACTAAAAAAGCAGAAAACAGCAGCCAGCAGAAAATGGTGGGAGTGAGGAAGGAAGGCAGGGGATGCCCTACCTGTCCACACACCGACCTGCAGGAAAACGGTAGCATTGGTGGCCAGATTTTGGGTATTACCCGTGTTGGTAGCCACAAGAATGACGAGGATGAGGGTGCATGGTGCAGGAGGAACATCAGGGCCAAGCCACAGGGCAAGGGATGTGACTTTGGGCAAAAGACTTGGGGATGGGGAAGAGGTTGCAACTTGTGATATTTAACTGTCATGTACTATTTCACGTTTTTGGTGGTGACACTGTGGTGGGATTGAGTGCACCCTCAGCAAGTTTGATGACAACATCAAGCTGTGTGGAGCAGACAACACAATGGAGGGAAAGGATGCCATCCAGAGGGACCTGCACAGGCTGGAGAGGTGGGCCCATGTGAACCTCATTGAAACTCAATCAGGCCAAATGCAAAGCTCTTCACATGGGCCAGGGCAGTCACAAACAGAAATCCAGGCTGGGTGGAGAATGGATGGAGAGGAACCCTGAGGAGAAGGCCTTGGAGGTGTTGGTGGATGAGACACTCAACATGAGCTGGCTGTGTTATGGCAGCCCAGAAAGGCCCCCGCATCCTGGCCTGCATCCCCAGCAGTGTGGCCATCAGGATAAGGGGGGTGGATTCTGCCCCTCTGCTCCGCTCTAGGGAGTTCCCCCTGCCAGTGCTGCCTCCAGCTCTGGGACCACCAACATTAGAAGGACATGGACCTGTTGGAGCAGGGCCAGAGGAGGCCACAGAGATGCTGGGAGGGCTGGAGCCCCTCTGCTGGGAGGGGGGGCTGAGAGAGTTGGGGGGGTTCGGCCTGGAGAAGAGAAGGCTCTGGGGAGACCTTCAAGCCCCTTACAGTCCCTCAAGGGGCTCCAGCAGAGATGGGAAGGGACTTTTGATCAGGGAGCAATAGGAGGAGAGATAAAAGTTTTAAACTGAAAAAGGGGAGATTTACATTGGATCTCAGGAAGAAATTTTTCATTCTGAGGGTGGTGAGACACCATCCAGTTTGCCCAGAGGAGCTGTGGCTGCCCCATCCCTGGAGGGGTTCAAGGGCAGGTTGGAGGGGACTTGGAGCAACCTGGTGTGGTGGGAGGTGTCCCTGCCCAGGGCAGTGGTGTTGGAAGCAGATCATTGTTAAAGTCCCTCCCAACCCAAACCATTTTATGCTTCTATGATACAGAGACCTGAAGTTAGTTAAGAACCATCAGCATCTTCATGTGTCCAGACCCTGCCACGCAGGATGGTTCTTCGCCTGGTGTTTTGCAGATGTGTGTGTTTTATTGAGCAGTGATGCTTTACCAGGCGATACTGACATGGCATTTAAAGCCAATATTCTCTCCATGCACTACCTTTTTGTTCCCAGCTTAGCAAAGTGAAGGGTGTGTTTGAGACTCAGATGCCACAATGCATTTGTGATATCAGCAGAAGAGTGTCAGAATGCAGATGCAATTATAGCTACTGGAACTGGCAGAAATACAATAAAGTGTTTGGGTATTATAATTCAGCTTAACGTGAAGTGCTTTTAGTTTGCTTGTCACTGAATATCCTTTTAATTAAGAAGTCTTGATACCAAAACATGCAGCGTTTGGGTAGAGACCAAAGATATATGCCACCATTATTCTAACCTTGTAACGATGATTATAGTAGAGAGTCACCTACCTTGTTGGAAAAAGTAAAGCACAGAGGATGATGAATTAATCAAAATCTGAAATCTCGCACACTAAAAGAGCCATAATATGCTATTTCAGATCAAATAGACAGATGTTCCTTCCAGTGTGGGACTGGAAAGAGTATAGAGGGATCTGTGAGGAAAGATCTACCTGGAATTTGTCCTAGTTTAGTAATCTTATCATGTGAATTTCTTCACTTCAGTGGACTGGGTTTGAAGTGGATATCCAATTATTCATAGGTAACACAGCCTATTCCGCAGTCAAGCAAATCAGTAAAAAATCACTACTGGCTAAGACTTTTTCCAATCTGCACTGCTAAAAATTATTCTTGTAGAAGGAAGAGCGGAACAATTTAGGGAAGTCAAAAAAATATTTGACACTTTCTTTGATGAGCAGCTTATAAATCTGCCTTTTGTCTATTTTTAAGACCTATTACTGCAGCATATGTGAGACTTACAAGTGCTTGTGAATGTATCCGAGCAGGCTGGCAAAGTAGGAAAGTGTCATGACTCCTAGACCTCAGACACACGAGATAAGTCCACCAGAGGGGAGCCCGCGGGTGCCTCCCAGGTCTGGTAGCACGTGGCCACGAGTCATCTCACATGATAACGGGCTTCAGGCACGCATCCCCCCTCCTGGCAGCCCCCGTATCCCCAAACACATTCAGGTTTCCCAAGGAAATTTGGTGGCGCAGAAGAGCAGAAGGGAGCTTTGGTGTGCTGATTTGGGCTGGAAAACCCAGACCAAGCCACAGGAGGCAACCAGCTGGCAACCCAGGCACAGCCAGAGCTTTTGAGCCACGGACTTGAAGTCATCCTCTGTGTCGTAAAGTTGGGAGCTGATTAGTATAATCACACACACACGCAAAAAAAAAAAAAAAAAAAAAAAAGAAATTAAAAAAATTGCTGGATGACATTCTATTGCATTTGGAGGGCTAAGCTAAATAAGCACAGTCTAAAATTATATTTTTTTAGCATCCCAGTGACAACCCTTCTAAAGACAGTGGTTCAGGGCTTAATGTTGCTCTGATCTGGTTTCACATTGATTAAAATATATGTGCTGTATCCTTCTGTTCTTCCTGTATCCTTCTGCCAAGGGAAAGAAGGATAACTCCCTCTCTGAGGAGCAGTCTTGCTCCTCAGCTTCCAGTGATGAAAACTATTGAAGTGTCTGAGCTTTTATCTTTTGTCCTAATGTTAAGACACCTGTTTTGGCATATCATCAGGTCCCATTGGCAAACTCCCAAAAATGATACCTCTTTAGTAGTCTCCTGATAGATGGTTTCCTGGCAAGAACTGTAAGCTCTACGGTGCCTCTTATTTTTCAACACTTTCTTGTTAGAGTAATTTTTATTCTTCTAGCAATTGTCTGTTTCTTTATTCTTAGGTGCAGTGATTGGAGCCTCTTGTAGATTCCTGTGCTTCATTTTCCTGTGACACCATCCAAAGTTGCAAGATTATGGCACAGAATATTTGCTTAAAAAAACCCAACAAAACAACAACAACAAAACCCTTCTCCTAATAATTCCAATCTTCATAGCTACTGGAAACAGCAAGTCTGTTGCAGGGAAAGAATATCTTATCACCAGGTCCAATTATGGGAGAAATAAAAAGTCAGTCTGATTTTTTTAATTACTGTCTCTCGTAACATATTTTGAAAAGGGATAAATTGTCTTTAAGTGCAGCATTGACCTGCCAAATGTACTTTATTTGTAACAAGCGTCCTCACAATACTTTGCTGAAATTTGGTTTGAAAAGCAAACTTCCAAAGATTATCTGACTTTTTGTGCTCTTTAAATCTACCATTAAGTCTCAGAAAAGCAGAGTGTAAACTCTTTTCTCTTTGAAAAATCCCAGCTCTGACCACATCGAAAGTATGAGATATTGTTCAGCATTTTCAGACCTATTTTCCTACTGACTCATCCTGTTCACATGAGCAATGAGTTACAGAAGCACGCAGAAATATACAGATGAAATGCTTCACTTTATTTGGTTCAATTTTAATTCACTTTGCAAGGGATTTTAGGCAAACGTTCAAATTAGTTCTTTTTTTTAAACTAATTTTCTTCTCACAATTAGTACATCTCACAGTCTTGACTTTGGAATACATTATTTTTTCAAGATGTCTCTTTGCTGGCTGTGAACAATTAATTCTTCAAACTATTTAGTAGAGAAATAGTCTGTGGCTTTGACCAGCCAACTCATTTTCACTTCTGGATTTGAACTTGCAGGCCAGATTCATCAATGCGATAATGAGACATTTTCTGTATTTCAATTTTTAACAATTTTCACATGCAAATTCATTAAACTTTAAAAGACGATAAATAATGGATGGTTCTAGTGATGTTTGTTAAATAAATTCCATAGGAAGAGAAAACAAGGACTTCATAAATGTTGAATTGCACTATTGTTTACATTTATAATGGGTTTCCTTAAATGGATAAATTAGATCATTATTACCAAAATGATTCATTATTTATTAGTATTTGCATCTTAAAGAACAGAAATACTCAACTGTTTTTTTCAGTTGAGAAACTGAAAGATTTGTAGTAATTACTGCTTTTGATCAGCCCAGTTCTGTCTCTCTACAGGTAAAATGCAAATACAATAAATTTCATCTTCCGTTCTTGATTGGAAATAACCTGCACATTCTTAAGTGACCAGAAAATTCCATGCCATGTTTCATTTGTTGTTTTCAGATATTCACATGGCTCTGCACCTTAGGAAAAACTGCTTAGTCCTACCTCTTCCTACTTCTTGGATTTTACACATCAATTACTTAAAATCGAAGTTCTTTAGATAGCTTCTTTCTCTATACTCTCTATTTCCATGTCGTTTACCACATCTATAGCCATGGGATGCTTCTGCATGCAGGAAATTAAAGATTCAGCAGAAGTAAGTTACACAAGTAGACAAGGACAGTCCTACATTCCAGTTTCCATGTCAGAAACTCATACTCAACCTTTTCCCCCCTGTAGATCTATATGGTTGGTCCAATCTTAACCAAAGGCCTCTGCAGCCTGTTATCCTCAGTTAGAGAAGTGTGCCTAATTAATAAGTGACACCAGTGAGCACTGTTGTCTGAGTTGCAATAAGTTTGGATGGTGGGAAGGTTTCTTCTGGCCTTTTTTAGGAGCTGCTTCGCTTCTACTTGCTTTACCAAAATCATATACCAATATTACCAATAGAAGAGTAAAAATAATGCACACTACCAGTTATGGCACTGCAGAAGAAGACAAAACAGCAAGACATTTACAAGACCTCAGGAGAAACCCATGTGACCTGAGGCTCAGGTGTCTCTGTCCATCCCTAGGCATCTATGTGATGAACATGCCACCAGCAGTGTCATCTTTCACAGCCATCATAAGAAGGGTCAGCACCTGCCCATGTGCTGCTCAAGGAGCAACTCTCCTGTAGGTGAAAACTGCTTGTTAAGAGAAACTCAGAGCCAAAGCACTTGGGCTGTAAATGTTGTGTCGTGAGAAGCCTCGGCCACCTTGGATTTGACACATTGACCAAAGACACATCTGCTTTTGGGACTATGCACGTGTGCATCCTGGCTTACCTGAAGCTCTTGTCCTTTCTGTGCTTCCTTGAAAAAAAGATCCTTGCAGACAATTAAAGAGCAGAAAGAGCTGGATCCTTGAGTAGGACAAAAAAGACACTTGAGTAGGAAATGGCTTTGGAGCCTGATGTTAATCTGCAAGGCAATTGAGGAAATAAATCAGTTTCAAATCTTGGAGGAGATCAAATTAACTTAGTTCAAATATTCCCAAGAGTGTTCAACAGACTAAGAAAACAGAAGGAATCCTATTTAATTAGGCTGAAGAAAGGTGCTCAGAGCTTTGTAGTCACTGTGCCTCAAACAACTTCCTCTAATGAAGGATGCCAAAAGAAGTTTCATGGAGGAGTTACTGATTCAGGTGATAAGCCTGTCACTGGAGCATCCCCAGCCAGTGGGACAAAGCCTGCTGGACACATTTCCTTCTGTATCAAGCTGCTGGACCTCCATGAGTCTGTGAAATGGGTATTTCTCCGTGGCAAGGGTCAAGAAGACACAGATGAAGTAATGCCTGTTTTGGGAGGCACCCCATCTTTGAGTAGCACGTACTCAACCATGTTCATTACTCCATTTGAAAGACACATATATTGAAAATAATTCCTCTTTGAGACATCTTAACTACTTTGGAGGAGTAGGACACCCAGATTTTGGCAGACCTGGAACAGTCAGTCTATCACCAGAGGATGCTGAAATACTCCATGACTTAAGAGTGTACAGTCAAGACCCACGGCAATGGTCTGCTCAAGACTTTACAAATATTTGTAAACAGGTAAGACCCAGTTTGAAAGTGAGAAAACGTTGCCTTAGAAGAGGCATTGCTTTTCAACCCAGTTGCTCTGACCTGTGGTTCATCTCAAAAGAAAGAGATTGTTCTGTGCTTGACACGGGGCAGAAAAGGTGACACGCAGCATGGATCTTGATCAGAGTCCATGACAACATCAGTAGGGTGTTGTATTCACCCATACAAAATCCTACCCTGACCGGAGCATTTGGATATTTCCACTGTTTCATCAGAGGACTCGCTATCTCTTTTGAAACTGATCACAATCCTGTTTTCCCACTGAAATGTACCAACTGCTCTAAGACCCTGCGCAATAAATGGCTTACGTCTTGAGGCACCACTCCTTCACCCTCTCCCATATCCCGGGGAGATCTGCCTTGAAACGAGTGCTCTGTCAAGACCTCCCGTTTAAAGAAGACTGATGACACATGTGGGATGCTATTGGCACGCAGCACCGCAGTGCCTGCACAGTGTTTCAGCCTGGTTCAGCTCCCCAGGAGCTGGAGCCCCTGCTCCAGTGCCTGCGAGTCTGCTGCACCTCTGCTCCCTCCGAGAAAAATAAGTTAAAAACGTGGGGAAGAAAAAAAAATTTAAAAAAAATTAAAAATTGTTATTGACCTCAAGGAGTGTAAGATGTCCTGGTCGGGGAAAAGTCTCTATACCCCAAGCCAAGCTAGACCAAGGCAGCATGGGATGATACACTCTCTCTGAGATTATACACTGTTAATTCACCACCTCGGCTGCTCCGGAGAAGCCATATGTTCTCATGCCCTCCCACGGGCGGTGAGAAGGCAGCGCAGAGCATCGCACGCCGTTTCGGGGGCAAGGCGGCATCAAGCTGCCTGCCACCCTCCTGACCTAGCTGCTCCCCAGCCTCTGGGGCACCCACACCAGCTCCCCCCCCGCCTCTGCCTCACCATCAGCCCAAACCCCACCACCAGTAGTCATTTTCGGAGAGAGCTCGCCCCAGCCTGCCTGCGTCGCTGGTGCCACATTTCGTTTGCTTTGCGAGGGATTTAATTTTGGCTTTTGGGAAAGAGGAGAGGAGCCCCCAGTTGCGTGCTCCCTCCCTTCCAGAAGGCAGAAAAACGCGGCTTTTGGGTGGCTGTTGGCTGAGAGAGACTTAGGAAGAAGCAGCTCGTTTTGCTGGCCTGGCTCGCCAACTGCAGAGTAAACACAGGCGATACAGGACGCAGAATAATGCAGGAAATTACCGCCCGAATAAATCGTTAAAATAAACCATTAGAAATGGATGCTCTGAGTCAGGTATATTACTTAGTATAATCCTGTTTATTTGCAAAATACATCCAGATGTCTTCTTTCCACACTTGTAATGAGCATCAAAGGGCATTTTCCCAGCCCAGAGCTCCCACGTATGACACCGCAGTCAGCCCTCTGCCCGACAAGATGCATCTTTTAGCTTTCTCTCGGGGTCCTGCTCTTAACTAACTTTCCAGACTGCCTGACAGCCTCTTTGCTGTAGCAGCTTTTTGGGTTGCAAAAGCAGAGACCTGGGCTCTGATCTGCAGTCACTTTCCTTACCTCTCTCCTACTCGGCACCTTCATCTACCGTTTGCTGTTGGGTTTGGCAGATGGGGGGACGGGAAGGGGGGTTAATTTCTCTAGGGAACAAGAAAGTTTTAAAGGGATTCACTGATTTAAAAAAAAAAAAAGTATTTGTGGATTTGAAACTCGTGCAGACAGTCAGTAGTGCCATCACTAACACCGTGCTGCTACATTTCCTGGCTTTCAGGACATTTCTGGCCCATCGTGGAATAGAAAAATGTTCAATAAATGTGCTGTTGGTGAAAAACTGCTTTTAAGGCATAGACCATGTAAGGATTTCCATCTCAGATTGAGGTCTATAAAGTTTGTCCTCCTAAATAACCAAGGAGCATGACTGTTTGCCCTTCATGTGTCCTTCAATAATGAAGTGCAGGGGGTGAGTAACCTCACCACACCACACCAATACCCATGTAGAATCAGACCCTCTTGCATTCCACAGTCCATGCACTGCTTTGCCTTCCTCTTAATTCACAAATCCTGTCCATACCATCAACAGCCTTCACTCTTGCAAATGGCTCTGCCTGGGAAACAAGGTGCTGACCCTGCTCGAGCACCGAAGCTCTTCCATCACCAAAACCCTCAGGGCAGGAGCAACCGTTTTGGCAAAGCCTCTCACGGTCTTTTGAACCACATTTTAGCTCTAGTCCCTTTCGTGTTGGTCCCAGTGCTCACTGCACTGGGTTGGGTTATTGCCACTGATTTCTGTGAGCTCCCAGATCGTGCTCTTGGTGAACGGAGCTGAAGACGTTGGTCAAAATGGACCGTGGGACAATAACCACAGATATGGGCACTGATGTCACTTCTGCATAATTAACCCCTCCATGCACTGTTGCCTTTTGTCTGAGAATATGTGAGCATTGATTATGGAGTCGGAATGAATCAATGGAATTTTCCATAATATGCAAGCATATTAAAAATGCATCGACATATCCTGGATTCTTTAACCAGATTTATGCAACTCATTTTAGGCTGAACTCCTACTGAACTCTCTTCCACTTTTGCTGGAGTAAGAATGGAACACCAAAGTGTGAACACCTCTATGTACACATTTACGAGTTTTAAATATCAACAATTTTCACCCTAGAATTTAATGTAAAAATGAGACAGAACGACCTATTTTCTATTAGTAAAATCTACAAGACACTGAATGTTTGATCTGATTATTTTGGTTTTATGTTTGGGACTAAATAAATAAATGGGTGCTATAGGTAAAACAGAGATTTGCATGTGCAGTTCCCATTACTGCTAGTGGGAATCGCAATCCCAGAGACTCTTCATGCATTCGTAGGAAAGCAAAAGCTCTGCCTTGTTTTTCTAGCAAATGTAGCATATACTGTGAGTATTTAACACAGAGATATATGGCTTTTCATAAGTTAAAGAGGAGTTAAAACAATATGTGAACCTTGAGATGAAAAAAAAAAGAGAGAGAAAAAGCAACAGAAACAAGGAGGAATCTGACAGTTGAACTGAGTCAACTGCATAGATTAGATAGGGAGAGGAAATTAGAACTAACACAAAATGCTAACAAGCACAGAACAAATAAATGGATAACAGGAAGGGAACTGAACCAATATAAACAGCTGCAAAGGGTATTGTTGGCAGGATTTCAGGCCTAGCAGTTTGAAGAGGATAGAAACATTTCATTGTTGAGCAGTATTTTTTAAAAGATGTTTTACCTCAACATAATTATATTTGAAAAATATTTTCAAAATCACAAGCTTCCTGTAACCATGGGGCTGCTGAATTAGCCTGGGCTTTCTCTAGGTCTTCTCTCCACTGGGGAAGGAAAAAGGAGTTGTATTTGTCTTGTTCTCAAATGTCAGACTGCAAAGAGACCCTAACAGTACCTATGTGAGATGCCATGCCGTCCCCTCACTCTTGGACACTTCTCTCCCAATTTCATGGTATCTCCATGTTTTGTGGCTTTCTCACATTGCTCAGTCCTGAAGATGTTTCAGCCTATCAGAGAGGTCGGGTCCATCAATTCAATACCACAAGTTTTATTAGCATTTTTTTTAAGAAGTCTTCTCTGTGCTGGGTGAGAATTATTTTTTTCCCAGTCGTTCCAATGATGCACAAGACTTTAGGTTCCCTTTGCAGGTCTGCAGCTATTGATGGTTTTTCACAACATGGAACTGCAGACATCTCCATCAACACTTATGGAGATGGCAGACAGGAAAAATGGCAGTTTCCAAACAGCAGAAACAGAAACCCTGATGAGCTGCTTCCTCTGGACTCAGCCTGAGGTGAGGCTGCAGTCTTCCAGCCAAGCAAAGGCACTGGCTGCTGTTGGACAAAGACTAAGGAATTGCTGAAGTAATGCAGTATGACTGACTCTAATTAATGATAGTCACTAGGAAGCCAATATTGGTGGCTATTCTGCTGTATCCGAATATTCTCATAATATTCTGTTAATATGTTGTACAAGATTTCAGCTGAAGCAAGCAAAGCATGCTTAAAGCCAAGGCTGCCACAGCCTTGGGGGTAGACCTGATGCTCACTTGCAACACACTAGTGGAGCAGCAGTCTTCTAGACATTAAATTCAAAAATTACTTTTTTTAAGGTATCAGATTAGTAGCTAGACATGTAAACAAGCCATATGCTTAACACTTTTGTTCAAAGCTTTTTCATTTTTTCTTTTTAAATTATTTTTCCCCCACGCAACTCTTTTTCACAAAGTCAGGAATTTCTGTGAAGACAGACCTCTGCAGACACTTCAGGCTGGTTATTCGATTTCATAATTGTTCCTTGTTTTTATACACATATTAAGTTTATTAATCAATAACCTTATTAAAATGCTTTTGATTTCTACTACTGAGTTTTTTTCTTTACTATGCATCCTCCTGTTAATACCAATGAAGGTGAACTTCTCCCAGGTTTTATTTCAGAGGTTTGATCTTTCCCTAGAAGAGATTGCATTTTAACTTCTAATTGAATGTATTCAGATTCTGTGTCATATATTTCTTTCTGCGTTTTGGTTGTTGTTAGTCCAGGTAATACTGTCCTAACAACATAGAAGCCCTCAGTGGGCTCTTTCCAAAAATATCAGGCAATTGTCTGCTTTTAGAGGGCCTCTTGCTGCTATCTGCCTCTTTAGGTGGCTAACAGAGTTTAAAAAATCTGGATAAGGTCCCTCCTCCTCAAAGCCCATTGATAGTTAAATATAAAGAAGAACAGAATGTATGCAGTGTTAGAACAGCTTCACAAAGAGTATATGTATGATACTCAAAATTTGGAAACTATTCTGCTTTGTTTTGTCTTGTAGGCCAGAGGACACATAAGAAAATGTACTTCATAGCTCTGAAATTATGATCAATTTTTTTCATATTCCCCAGAGAATTATCCTTTTGATTTTCTTTCCTTGAGTGTATATGCTGGGAAACTCAACAATTTAAAGTAAGCCTCTTGGGTTCTACCACAAAACAAACAAACAAAAAATTTTAGAATTTGAGGAAACGTAGTAGAACTGACTCTCTTTTTCCTGCTGACTCTGTAGGAATGATCACTGATGATGTCGTAAAGCACTAAGCAGTCACCTCCACTTAGGAAAATAATAAAAATCAAGCAACCTGACATGCATATTAGGAAGTCTGAGATGCTTTGAAAGCCAAAGATGACGAGACTCCCTCTCCCCATATTGTAATGAAATGAGCATAGGAATGAGAATCCAGAATAACTGAATTCTAGTTCGATTTCTACTCCCCATATGTTTGAAATGTACCTCATGCTTATGCAGCACAACATTTACATGCTTAATTTTTAAAAACCACAGCATTCTAGCAAAGCTTTATTCCTGCGCGTTGCTCATATGTATATGTAAAACTTGTTTCTCCTTTAACAAAGATCACTGGAATCACAGCACTCGACACAAAAGTGAAAGATATTCTGTGTACACAGACCCAGGCGGCGCTGTTAGAAAATAATCTTATTATGGGGCAACGCTGGTGCTGTATTTTCATCTGATTGTTATGCTACAGGGTGATGCTGGAAAAACAAGTGAATACATGATTGTGGAAACAAAACATTTTCAGGGACTGCTTACTCCTGCAGGTTTGTGTGTTCGTGGGTATATTTTTAGCCATGTTTTGTCTCCCTTCTAGCCAAAACTAGCTCATGACAGTTCAACCACTTTTTTGGGAAAAGGTCGCTTTTTTTTTTCATGGAGAATCACCATTCTCTGCCCGTCTGCAGTGCAATGAGAACAGTGTGGCAGCATTTGGGAAACTCCTGTTCGGGGAAATCATTTAGCCCTTTCTGAACAGTTAATAGTAAATGCACAGGCCAAAGCTTAGCATTGGAAATTGGATGGGTGATGAAGGATGATGAAGGATAAAGGTCTAGCAGCAAAGCATTGACCCCCCGACTGGGCCAGAGACCTGCGCAGCTCTTTATTGCATTTACTTTGGGATGTTTCTAGCTGAAAAGAGGAACCTAAAGGGCAAGACCAGGCCTGAGAAACTGCAGCCTGTCCGGCGTTACCGTGATGGTGCAGAGGCAGAAAGGAAGAGTCTGAACTGCAGCAGCGTTTTCACAGAGACACTGTCCTCCAGCTGGTTCATTTGACGCACTCGGTAACAGAATCTGGTACAAAAGGAATATTTAGGGGGGGGAAAAAAAAAAAAAAGGAAAAGAAAAAAAAAAAGCTCTTTGGTAACTCTGGGCTTTGTTTCAGCCTGTAACTAACTCCAGTTACAGGAAGTATACAGTGAAAGATCAAAGTAAGAGACACTAAGTGAGCCTGTTGAAATGAAGTGTTACAGGCATATGTTCCTCATCTCACAGCTCCGTCGACTGGGTGCTGTAACAGCTGGGATACAAGAAAAACGTTTCAGGCAGATTCAGCAGAAGAGCCTGTACTTCATTTGGCCAGCTCGGAGCCTGCATCTTCACCGAAGGACTGCAGCAGCTCCACGGAGGGATGCTTTGGTTTTTTTTCTTTGTTTTTTTTCTTTTCTTTTTTTTCTTTTTTTTTTTTTTTTTTTTTTTTGCAGCACATGGGCTACGTGTCAGGAGTTTATTCCCCCCAATTGCTTATACGTAAACCAGCACACACCTCACTGGGTGGCAAGTGGCCAGCGTGACCCACAAGTCACCGGCCTTGGGATGCACATCCTGCTCCCAGCACCAAGAGCATCCTGAGCTAGAGGGCTGCGGGATGCAGGTCCTTGGTTACCCTCCCACCTCCCAAAGAGGGAACGAGATCCCTCCAGGAGGCCACATCCTCTTTACAGGGGACACAACACCCCTGAGCGCACTGTCAGCCTGTGCAGTCACAGCAAATTAGGGCGATTTGTGCACTGGCTGAATTTGCCAATTAATTGCCTTGGCCATCAAGAGCAGCAGGGTCAACTGGATGAGGCTGGGGGCTGGGAGAGGGGGTTCTCCTGCTCATTCAGCCCTGTGCCCTAAGGCAAAGGGAGCTTGTCCCTCTGCCCTTCCCGAGTCAGCTCTGCCCCTGGTCCAGAGGGCCAGCATCCTGCGTGGTGACCACCAGGCTCGCCCAGGCGCAGGGTTTACACTGGTTTCACCAGATTTTCAGAGGAAAATGAAATCATGGCATCCTTCTGCTGCGGGAACTCTGTACTGCGCAAGCATCTGTTTTGTGAGGTTAAAATATACTGGATATTAAAGATATTCGCACCACACCTGGTGTAAAACTGTCTGAAAAGCCATCAGGCTGCTCCAATACAGCTGATTGCTGGTATACCTCATTAATGACTTCTGGCATCTAGTAATATTTGGATTGTAAAAATCAGGTGTGCACATGCTGTCTGTCTCCACGCTACAATATCTATACGTTTGCATCGGAATTTCTGTCCAGACTTTCCTATCTGGGAAAGGCACTGCAGTGGCAGGAAGGATTTTAAAGTGCAAATACATGTACTTGAGGTGGTTAATTTCTGTACAGTATGAAATCCTCCGCGTTAGAAGCCACACTGCTGATGGGGGCTTTAATATAAACTTACAGGTGAGCATAAAGAAGGTTAGATAAGACAGAAATTGTAGAAGCAAATATAGTCCAGGTATTTAGAAGATCAGAGAGTAGCTCATGCTGTGTTGTAATATCTTCCTGACTTTTTGCGGATCCTCCAGACTATTATGTGACAGCTTAACTTCTCACCAAGTAATATTAATCACTTCTTAATCAAGGTATATTGGTTTTCAGCTTAAGACTGAAGAGAACTATTTAACAATATAGTTTTTTTTAAAATGGCGGGATAATTCTCTGGCAGGGGTGGGAAGGGTGAATCTTTATTTATCTAAAGAATTAATATGTTTTCAACAAGCAAGGAATATTTTTTTTTAACCCGCCCCTCCCCCCCCCCCCCCCCCAAACCCAACCCTGCCTGGCTGCCTGAAATTAAAATCTGATCGCAGGGACCCAGCACACTAAGAGCTCCCATTGCAGGCAGCGGGCTTTGTAAGATGTAAATTTGAGGCGAGTTTTATTTAAATGAAGTCCAAATCCCGGTTTAAAAACAATTCTGTTACCATAGCTAATTGCTGCATGTGACTAGCACCGTTAGTTCTTCTGTATGCCTCTTGGTTCAGCCTGGCTCTGTACAGTAAGTGACTTGGCAGGGCTGTACCCGCGGCGCTGCCAAGAAACCAGCAACATTTACTTCTTGATTTCTGAAGTGAATCTGTATTTAGTGGAAATTTTTTTTTTTTTTTTTTTTTTTTCTTTCTGTCGGAAGTAACAGAA
>JAOQGH010000019.1:78285712-78332873 GCA_025769975.1 Gallinago jamesoni
TCCAGTTGTGGCCTCCCCAGTGCAGAGCAGAGGGGGAGAATGACCTCCTTCGACCTCCTGGCCACACTCTTCCCTACACAGCCCGGGATCCCATTGGCCTCTTGGCCACAAGGGCACATTCTCCTCAGAATATACAGGAATATAAGGAATACCTCACCACAATTAGCAAGGGGCAAGGGCAATGTATAGCTACACACCACCAGGACTAGCATCAATCTCTGCATCCGCAGCCCAATCGTGCAGCAAACCCTCAGCTGGCCACTCTAAGGACCACAAAGGAGAAGACACAGCGTGGGGGGACTACGCTGTGCTGGTCTTATCAAGGTCATGCAATTTATTCCCGGAGGCTTTTAATTGCGGGAGGGGGAGCTCTTAACCAGGGGGAGAAATGGTTCCTCTGAGCCAATTCCTTCTTTTGATTTTTAGAAGAGAGTGCTCATGCAAATGTCAGGAAAGGGGAATTAATACCTCCATGCCTATTTCCAGCCACAACCAGGAGCATGTGTTTGCAATGTTCCCAAAAACTGCCCGCCAGCAGCAACCCAGGCTACTCCTGAAACTGGCAGCCCTGACTGGAGGAGGAACGTACATTCAGTCCTGAACACCCACCCCCACCCCCCCCAAAAAAAAAAAAAAAGACTACAGATTTGAGGTTAATGCCATGCAGATGTCCCAGGGGGGATCGTGATGGTCATGAGAATGTCATCTGTACTACTTCACAAGCCAAAAAAGTCTAAACTACTCTTTCCTTTGCTTGTAGGAGGAGGCAGAGTTTCATGGCCGGACACTTGGCTGTTTGTGTCGCACCAGTGAGGAGCAAGTCTCAGTGACACGATCTGCTCCATCTTTAATTTTTGGCTTTTTCCTATAAATTAAAATAGGTGAGGAAAGCGATCAGAAGGAAAAAGAAAAGAAAAATAGGAAATCAAAAAAAAAAAGGGGGGAAGAAAAAAAGAGAAGACCAGCTGCATTCCATGGAAGCCACCACAAATGGAGAGTGACTGTATGAAAACATCCTCAGGAGCAATAAACTGCTAGGTGAGAACTCATCGGATTTGAATTCAGTAGAACAGATATCATATCTAATTTGGGACAGAGATCCTGTTTTAGAGGAATGTTTCCGATAAAACCAGGTCTGCTGTCTGTCCAGGTGAAGGAATGGGCACATGTAAATAATTCTCAGCATCCCGCAGAAGAAGTACAGCCATACTTTATCCCTGATCTAAACCTGATCCTTTGCTTCTTTCTCTGATGTCGCACCCCTGGACTCCACCTCTGGCCACTGATGAGCCAACACTCCGCATTTACCCCAATGTACACAAGTAGACTAATGATACAAAGCCGCCCAATTTCCTTTCTGGGGGGAAAATACTGAAATTTATATGTCCCTGGTGAAAGGAGCATAGCCCCTTTGTCATCTCTGCCATTTTACCTATCTATACCCCTCTCAAAATTCTTCAGTCTGACCATTCTGTTAAACAAGTAAAAATTTCCCATGTGCAAAGTAAGGCAAAAAATAAAAATATATATAAAAAAAAGATTCCTCTTGAATGTCTTAACATTGCATCAGCTTGGGTCTGTTCATTTATCTAGGAATTTATTCCTGATGAAGACAGAAACAGATGTCTATGAATCTTAACAACTGTGATGACAAAATGCTGTATCAGTGCTTCACCAGTTTTTTTTGCAAGAAAGCATTGAGAAAGTATTTTTGCAAGCTCTTCTGTCAGGAGCACATGTCCTCAAAAGAGAGACAGCTGATTGTTTTCACGTACCTGGATTCCAAATTTAACCACTATTATGTTCTTCAACACTTGAAATTCTTAAATCTTCAATATACATCCTTCTGGTGTAGCTGGTGAAACAGAGCATCCTTATTTCTCCAAGAGAGGTTTATGGAAGTTGGGGCCGCTGCAAGTAGACAGGACTGAAAAAGTAGTGTGTTATCTTTCCTTTTTGCTTGATTCTTCAGGAGAAGAGAATTAAGTAATAAAGATATATAAGATGAGGTAAAAGGACAGAGGAATGAAGGAGTGTGACCAGCAAGATGAAATCCTAACGAGATTATCAACACGTGGCGTGGATACAGACCCCTCAGAAGTGGTGTGACCTACCGAACAGCCACGTGCTTCCTTCTTCTTGGTGGCAAAATAAATTAGTAGAAATGGGATGAAACTTAACAGTACAAAGCGCAAGTCCAGGCACATAAATAGCTGGAATCTGTGGGTATACAGAGGAAGCTGCAAGGAGCAAGCAGCGGAGGAAGAAGAAGACCTCAGTTGTGTAGCTCTGAAAAACCCAAGTGTGCTATAAGATCTGAAAAAGGAAAGTGGAATATTGATACTTCCACCCGGAACATCAGTGAAATTATCTATAAAGCCCTGTAATATACTGTTTTTGCACTGCTGAAGAAAATAAAACCAAACTGAAGGAAACGGGGATTAAGTTCATCAGGGAAATAGATAAAATTGGAACGGGGACTGAGGGACCAGACCTGTTTAGTGGCCCATTTGCCTTTTCAAAGCAGGGTCCGAGCGGGGCTCGAGTGGTTCCCTGTGAATTTAACTGCATGTGCAAATAGCAGGGGGAGAGAAAAACCGCTTAAGCCAAAACACCGAAAGAGAAACACATTTATTTCCACTGTGCATGAGCGCTTTTACAGCAGAAATTAGAAGTTTCTAACTATCAAAGCAGCAAGCCTCCAGAACTGAAACACAAGACAGAGGGAGAAAAAAAAAAACAAACACAAAACCCAACAACAACAAATGAAAAATAAAATAAATAAATAAATAAATAAATAAAAACCAGAAAAATTATTTTAAGCAGGACTTGTTTACTTTCAAGAAGGCATTGCACAACGCCAAGTGGCAGCAATATCTGGGTCAGAAACTCGTATTTTACCCACTGCTCCCCTTTTGGGGTATAGTGGTTGGTTTGGGGTATTTTTTTCCCCCGGATGGTTTTCGGGTTGAGCTGCTGTTTGGGTTCCCCTGTGCTTTGCCTGGCACGAGTGCCTTTTTGCCCCCGTACTCATTTTCTCACTTTTATCCTTATAGCTTTAGGCCATGGGAGTGAGCATCCATCTCAGCAAACCTAAATAAGTCAGAGGCCAACTTTTGTGCCTTTTTCCTGGGCAAAAACCTGTTCCAACCTTCACGCACGACATCACCATCGGGCTGCGGTTTCGACGACCCTCTTGTGAAAAGAGGCTCTGTGGGGCTGCAGCCGAATTAATTGGTGCCACGTTGCCCAAATGCCCCCTCCAGGAAAAGCAGCCCTCCCTGTGAGCTGCTTCACAGCTTTCTGATGAGGGCTGTGCCTGGGGTATCATCACCTAGGTTGGAAGGGACCTTCTAAGATCATCTTGTCCAACCAATATAAAAAAAAAAGAATGCCTGGGTCCCCAAGGAGCTGGCAGATCAGGGAAAAGAACATTTGGTGTACAACTCTTTAAATGTATACATTAGGCGTTTTCTGTCCTTTGAGGGACAGATAGGGAAGGACAGACAGGTTTCACAGTGAGGTGAAACCCTACTCATTCGTAGGGTGGTTTCTGTTCTTCAGGCGTTTGTTTCTTCCCCAAAACTAACTGCAACATGACGTTCCCTCTTCCCGCCACGCTCATGAGGCAGGTCTAAGAAAAACCAGGTGGTGCCAGCCAGCAAAGCCCAGGAACATTTTTAATCCCGTCGTGATGCTGATGATACAGCCCGGAGAGCCCACCGTGTGTCTCCTGTCTCGTGTGTAACTAAAGGTCTTTTGTTGCCCGCACGTAGTATTCGAGGAATTCAGATCCAAACACCGCTATTTTATCTCAAACTGAGCCAGAGAGCTGTTTACACAGGAGCTTTAGCTTCAGAGCTGCCCGGGAAAGCTAATACTTTGCAGAAAGGTGTCTGGAGACCAAAAGAGATTTTTTTTATTTTTTTTTTTTTCAAGTGTCCGGCGACACGCACCCTCCCGGCTGCGGCGGGAGGTGATGGTCGGGTTCTCACTACCAGCAGCTCAGCCTTTAAAGTCCAGCAGATAAAAGCAGTGGTCAAGCCTCGGAGACTAGATATTCCCGCGTGAAACATAATACAGCATGAAATGGAGAGAAAGGAGATCCTGTGCTTTCAACCAACAGCTCTTTGACAATGAGGCTGAGTGTAAGCAGATGTTGTTGCTGCATAAACAACCAAGTCCTTTGTCCATACCGGCCTTAAGAGCTTAGCTCCTAATGGAGGAGTGGATGGCCTTGATTTACACAGTTCAGCAATAAGGCTGGAAATACCTTTTTATAGCCCTAGAGATAACTATCTTCTTAACACCAGGCATTTTGTGACCACTTTATAACCCTTAAAGACGGCAAATTTACTGCGCAACAAAGCAAATGTTTAAGGGATTTTGCTAACTAGGTTTTCCACCCTTGTCAGAGGCCAGGTCTGAGAGCCAGCTTTGGAGTTTGAAGTGAAAGCTCCAGACCTCGAAGCAATTTGTTGGAAGCGCTGTGAACTTATGAGGCCAGGAGGTGAAATACAGAGAAGTTCTTTGAGTCCCTTTTTTTAACCGTTCTCCCTCTCTTTGCACCTCGGTCCTGGCTTTTCTGGTTTTTCTGACACGGTGGACAGGCCAGCTGTCCCCATCATGGGCTACCACAGCTTCCATGGATTTGTTAACACGCATCTGAGGTCCACGCTTGCCCAGGCAAAGCTTCTCAGGTCCACGTTCTGGCTAAAAGATGGGCTGAAGTGAGGGAGGAGGGCAACATCCATCCTCTGGACCTGTTCACCAATGGCTTTGCCTCCTGATCCATCTCTGCTCACGGGATGTGGAGATCACACCATCCCACACCAGGAATTACCCCCTCTACCCTCAAAAGCTGATGTAAAACCACAAAACGTGTGTGGCAGCCCTGGGTCCTGGCTGGACAACCCTCTCTGCAGGCAAGGGAAGGCATTCTGTCCATTTTATATCTTGCCTATTTTGCTTTCTGAGCAGACCAGGGCAGGAGAGATGGTTGCACTTTCTCCTCCTGCTCCAGAGCACACGTTGGCTGTTATTTGTTTGTCACGGTATTGCATGTTTAGACTCCAAAACCATAAGTTTGAATAAGAGAGCTGCTTCCTTTTCCTAACAAATGCGGGTTGTTTATAAAAACAAACCACCGAGGCAATAGGAACAGAATGAAGGCAAGTTTTCCGAGCAAAACAGCAATATTGTCATGATTAATCTTTCCGACTGTTGTGACTGATTCCAAGACTTGTTTCCCTGTAAGTCTGTGTTGATTTTCTGATGATAAATGCACATTTCTGACCGGAACACAGAGTGAAAATCACTGTGAAAAAGCACTGGTAAAATACTATGCAAATAACAAGTAACTGGTAACCGTGGGTAAAAATCACGGTTTCTGTGATATTTATTACTGCAGATATTAGAAATATACTTTATCGGTTTAAGTGTTGTACGTTTCCTTTTTCAAACATGACAGAAACGCACATTTCTGATCAGAACAAAGAGTGCAAATTATTGTGAAAAAGCACTGATATAATATTATATAAATAACAAATAACTGGCGACTACAGGTAAAATCGGTACCTGCGATATTTATTACTGCATGTATTAGAAATACACTTTATCATTTTAAGTGTTCTGTGTTTTCTTTTTCTTATCCAACAGGATGAAAAAATATTTACCTGGTAATAATATTGAAATAGAATTTTTTTAAAGGGAAGAATTTGCTAGAAGTTGCTTAATATGTGGGTTCTTGCATGTGTCATTGCCACTTTAATAAGAGATAACAAGGTTTAAATAAAAGAAGTTGTAGTGTTACTATAAGCAAAATGGGCTTTAAATGATGTTTCAATTTTTATTTCAGTTTTCTTTTCCCACTCTTTGCCTTATATTGCTTTTTTAATTATAGAAACTTTTCCGCCCTGGATTAAATAATGCCCCTAACTTAATATATTTGCCAATTTAAAGAAGTCATGCATAAATCAGAGGATGAGGATGTAAATTCTGAGTCGTCTGAGTCATATTTCACCGCCATTTTTCATAAAGAAATGCATTCATTGTTTATTTTAAATCCTTTTACGAAGTTTTCAGACAAAACAAGGTCAAATCACATATAACACCAGATCAACGAAGAGCAAAGGTCAATGGTTCGTAATGCTGGTTTTTAAAGGTGGCAGGTCAATGTGCAAAGCCATAGGATTTTTGAAAATAAAGAAACATCTTGCACCGGGGATACTGCAAAAGAGAGGTCCTGTTTTAAAGCATTTATTTTAAAAGACAAATACCTCCCTAACAACAAGCCCTTGATGTCTCTGACACAAGAGACATGCAAAAGTCATTAAGGCTGTCCCAGTGGAGCTCCTACAGTTGCTTCACTTTAGGGTGGGTGTGAGTATGCTTAAAATTAAATTACTTTAAAATAAAGTTAGAGCGCTAAGCAATATCCTGCTTTTGACTCAGCAGGGTTTCCCGTGAGAAAAGAAAGTGGGCAAAGAGAGCTTAGAAAGACAGACAAACATATTTACCCCTAGGTGGAAGGTACAAATTAAATTAGCTCGCCACAAAGGGGAGATGTTTTCTCCTTCTGTTCAGATGTCATGGTAGTGAGGAAACATCGTCTGGGGCCAAGAAAAATGGCACAAAATGCATTCATCTAAGCTACCATTCATCCTGTTCCAAGGTCTAAACAGAGCACATAAAAGAACGGCGCTGCTGAAGCACTTCCTCTCCTTAGTTACCAAACGGGGACTTGCGGAGGAACATGGGAGCAGAGGGTGGGGATATTTCCAGCATGGATTTCGCTATTGTGGTGGGGATGATGGAGGATGTCATAGACCTGATGAGGCTGGACGGGAAACGCCGTGGCCCTGATCTGATCCCCTCTTTGCCCAATCCCCCTGCCCCGGGGGGAAAAGGGGGGGAAAAATCTTCACGTTGAGCTGGGTGCCGTGCATTGAAAGGTGCACTGCAAAGTTTTCCCCCCTCTCCCTCTCTCAAGCTGGAAAACAACAGTGGCACTTCCTGAGAGTCAAGTATATCTTTTATTGTGCCTCATTAATATGCATGTTTTTGGCACTCACTAGGGTTCAGCTGGTACACTTTCCAGTATCTCATTCTTTATTTATATGAGACTGGGAGGTGTGACCTATGGAGCCAGTTGGCTGTCATGAATTGGAATATTCATTAAGCCTTGTGAATTATGCATTGGGCCGCTTATAACACCAGGATCCACAGTTGATCCAGCCAGGACTCGTAACGGCTTCCCATTAGGTGGAATGATCCACGGATTGGTAAAAACATACATGTGCTCTGTACCCTGCAGACACCACCGTGCCAGTAATCCAGGGAAGCGCCTGGGGATTTCGTGACTCATGGTTGACAAAGTCGGTCTAATCCTTGTTTTGGTATTTATTTGAAGAGTTTTTAGAGTTGAATTTCTGCTCTCGCAAGTCGCAGTCGCGCTGTGCTCCTCTAGATTTTGAGCCTTCCTTCCAATCGCTCAGCAGCCTGTACAACAAATTGTTTTCTCATCAGGCGTAGAGGTTTGGATCTGGCAGGAAACCCTCTTTACATAGATACCGAGTGCTACTTTTTGTGCGCAATTCAGTGTTCAGAGAGAACTCCCAAGAATACAGATGTTCACAAAAGGGAAACTCTTGCTTGCCTGCAAGGTCATTTCTTATTTCATTTGGATATGTTAAATACCACACAGAGGCTAGATTTGATTTTCAACTGTTGCTTCTGAGTTTTGTGTGTGCATTAAGGTTGTATTTGTCTTAGTGCTTAGGAACTAAAGTTGCGTACAAAGATTTTTATCCTCTAAAGATGGTGGTCAGCATCTTATTAGTGTTTTGAAAAATATCAATTACATATTCTTCTTAAAGCCTATTGTTTACCTAGGGTAGACTTAAAATGGAGGCAAGCAGTTAAAATGCATTAAAAGAAAATTCTGGGAAACTTGGCATGTGAAGACTAATGAACGATTTCAAAAGCCTTGGTCACTTTAATAGTATCAACAGGTCTCAGTGCAGAAAAGTTGCCTTGTCACCTTATGACCTTTTAGCTTGATATTTGGAGTTGCAGTATGACTCATGCAACTCAAAACTGTAAGAAAAGGAGAAAAAAAAAAAAAAAAGAAAAAAACCTCAAAAAACTTCCACTGAAAAGTCTCCACGTGGATTTTCCGTTTGCCATGAGGTGGTAGGCACTAGATTTAAGTGGCAGGGCTTCTGCTGCAGCATACCTGCGGGTAACAGCTCCTCGTGAAGCAGCTGGGAGAAGTAAATCTCCTCTTGCGCAATCTGAATCCGCCGCATTGTTTACGATAAGTTCTGCGGCCTGGCCTGAGAGTGGATAGCCTGATCTATGAAAAGGTCACGGGTGAGCCCTGTGCAAAATGGCATTGTTTACAGTTTTTTTAGTGAAGAGATTAGCTGTCATTTATTTCCACATACCTTAACTGAAGAGCTTTAAAGGTTCCCAGCAAGAGCATGTTCTTTTCTCTTTCTCAGCCTGTCACATACTTGTCAGATTCAATAAAATTCCTTACCTGAATTATGCAGATGAGGTTTTGTTGTGTCCAGCACCCATCATTGTTCATCTCCACTACAGCTGAAACTTCTAGCAGCCCTCTTGCTTATACTGCCTGATTTCAGCACTCCTTAGGTCAAGACCTTTCAACCTCGGGGCTTGACTTATGCCACAACCATTTGACAAATCGCCCAGGCCTTCACAAAAGCTGGTTGAGCTCCAAAGTGGCTGCTCTCTATACACCACTGCTTCACTGTTTTGACATTTCCTTCTCACTTTTCCCCTCAGTAATTAGACAAAGGAAGAAAAAGACATTTGTGTCCAAGGAATGCTTTCTTTTAGGGCTGTGATAAATGGCTATCCTTTCCAAGGAGCTACGGACCCACTGCAGGAGAAAGTTTCTTCACAAGGAAGCTGAGTGAGGGCAACTACCCCGTTTCTGCCTTGGGGAGCAAGAAGGTGTGTGGGACACACAGCATCTTCCACTGTAAGACCTGCACAGCACATCTCTTGATCTTACTTAGCTGTGCCATCCAGGCAATATAATGGATTTGGACAAGTTGTCCAGATTCCGTCTTCATTCATCCTTCATAAGTTGGCGTAGGACAATGTAGCATGTTTGGCATAACGGATGGAATAGCAGATCAAGCTGGTCTAAAACATAAATGATGGAAATAAATGAAAGCATGCTTCTTCCATTTTTTTTAAAGAATTATATTTTTTATAGGACGGACAGAAGAGACAGGAACTTTTAATCCCGACTCTGATTCTTTTTCTTTTTCTGGTCGATTTCCCTCTCGGCTTTAATTTCTCCATATGTGACCTACAAAATATGAGTAAGACATTTATATCCTTTGTAAAGTGTTTGGGAATCTCTAAGTGAAGAGCTCTGTGTGAAGCACCAGGCATTATTAGAAGCAGCAGCAGTTGTAGCATCATTCTTCTACTGAATGTCTCCAATTTAAAGCACTGCTTAATTCAGAAGAGCTCATTCTCATCAAAGCACGTTAACCCCTGCTGCCCATAATTTTTCACAAATTTCTCCTGAAATAACACTAATTTATTGGACTATCAATGATTTGACATATTAGTGGAGCATGACAAATTTGAAAGTATTTTCAAGGCGTTCAGATCAAGATCTTTCAGTTGCAGAAGTTTGCATGGTTAAAACAGAACTGGCATTCTAAAGCCAAATATTCTTCAAATAGAGAGAACTTATGTCAACCATATTTTTATAAGCTTCTTTCAGATTATTGTGCTAATGCTTATTGTTCCATTGGGAAGAATGGCTGCCAAACATGTAAAATAATTGAAACTGCATGTGACTCAGTTGTTAGGGCCGCAGTGAGGAATTAGCGTGTTACAATTCATGGAATGGTTAATCTGTCTCTTCTGTTCATGGTAATGCATTAATCAGAACATTACCAAATCACATTACCAAATCACTCAAATTATTTTTATGATCTGATACTACATTAGGATTAATAAACCAACAAAGCTGCCCTTGGAGTTCTGCGCATGATATATGGCTCTTTTCTCCGAGGCTTGTAATTAAGAGCAGGACAAACACAAGAATCTTCCGAGTACTTAATTTTGCGTGGCAGAGGATCAACATGCTTTTCTCTGTTTTGCCGTATTGCCATCTCGTGATACTACCTGTTTCTCGAGAAACAACGGAGCTGGAGTCCCTGACTCGTAATAGGGAAGGTTAAATGCATTTGCACTGTAATTTCTGTAAAGCAAGGGCATAATGGGGGAAACAATTGCACCTAGAAACATTGGCTTGGAGGAAACTGGATTTTCTCGTGCTGTCCTTTTTCACTTCCCGCGTGCATCGTGCGAACAAATCCATAATGTAATAATTTTGGAAGCAATCCTACTATTAAGCCCCCCAAAATGCATTATTTTAGCTTGATTTCTTTGGCTCTGACAAAGGAAAGGCTCTCTAGAAGTTTCCCATGTTAATGTGCTGGACCGGATAGCCTTGTATACCTGAAATAACACAGCCCTCAGGGCTGGTAGCAGGACACATTCCAGCTCACACTTCCTTCCCAGTGCATGCGAATGCATTCAGCAGGGGGGTGGGATGGGGTGGGAAACCACGGGCACCCGGTTGGGAAACCTTTAACTGGTAGAGTGTTATTGAAACCGTTAACCGTGCTGAACCAACCGTTGCAAACCTAACGATGCTGGAAAAGGAGATCAGCCATGTCTGCACCTCTTTCTCAGGCAAAAAGCCACACTGCCATGAGGATCTTGACCTGCCCTCACCTACTGAGCTCAGTCAGATGCAGAATGATGCCCTCAAAGCAGTCTCTGTGAACTTACACGCTTCACGTGTTCAGGGGATGTTCATCAGGTTGTCTTCTTCAGACTTTCCTGAATCTGCATGATCATGTTCTGTGGGACTCAGTGATACTTAACTTTTTTATTAGTTTCCTATTCATATCCTGAATGGTTCACCGACAATTTTTAAGTCTTAAATCTCCATTTATGATTATATCTTGTGGCTTTCATCAAAAGCAAACCACGCAGTGGTCCTAAAGAAGTGCGATTGAAAATAAAATAAAATACCCATCACAGGCTGCCCTGATGAGACAGGACTGAGTACTTTGGCACTTTTAGAGAATTTACATTGGTAACTGTTGTTAATACTTTTGTAATAAGCATTATATCTATTAGCTCTTTGCAGAGCCATAAAAAAACCAAATTGCTGATAATTTTCTGCTGAACCTCTTTCAACTCTCATTCAAAAATGGAAAGAAATTTAATATCTTATTTTTGGATGTTAACATCAGCGACTCAGCCTAAATAAGAGGATGATAGTAACAATTGTGAAACATACCCTCAAAAACACTCTTGGAGAAAAACATCAACCTTCTCAGAGGTAAATATTGCTTTATTTGGTTCAGTGATCTTAGCTGGAAATAAGCAGGTTTCATCCTGTGTTTTATTACATGAAAGCAAGAGATGTAGAGTCGTTTAAGTGCTGGCATTGCCCTATTAGAGCTTTCTGTGATCTCAGGAAAGGAACAGCAAGCAACCTACTTCATGAAGTGTGTGTCTACCCTTCTACTCTTTCACAGAGGAAAATTAATCTCTTAATCTTCTAAGATTAAAAAAGAAACATGGATTTTGAAGAATTCATTAGTTCATCAGCCTGCTCATCATCTTCCTACCTGTTCCTATGATAAAATGAACTGCCTCGTACCTAGATCTAATGTAACTAAACCCAGTTTATACCCAGGTAGTGCAGCTGGTTTGAGCTGGGCCAATGTAATCAGCTCTCATTGCTCTGGGCAGTCTGCAGGAAAGCTACAATTAAAGACAGACGTAAACCTGGCAAAACCAGTACTAGCTCAGACTCATGCAGCTGAAGAGGGAAGAGAGATGAGATGGCTGTGCAATGAAGAGTGGTCACTTATGTGTAAGACACTGGAGTTTGTCATAGAGGAAACCTTTTTTCGCTTTTTTTTCTTTTTTTTTTTTTGGAAAAAATCTTCCATCACTGGGATGGGGCCATGGATTTTTTAGAGAATTTTGTTCGCTATTGTATTAGCTTTGGGACACTTTGATAAATGATAGGGCATAGATTTGTAAGTAGGACTACAGATGAAACTTTGTAAAAGCAGATCCATGAGTCCAAGCAGAGGTGAGCTTCCAACACTTATGAGAGGCACTGCAGAGGTCTCACACCACTTTTTGTCAGAGTCACAGAGGTGTTTTCAGCTTGGCTTGTGTTTGTTGAAACAGTTGTGCATGAGAAACATCAACAGATGGATGGGAAGTGTAAGACTACAGAGTCTTCGAGCAGTTCTTGCCTTCGATCTCACAGCTAGAAAGCAGAGACACCTGTTGAAAAAAATCGGTGTAGACTTTTTAAGCAAGAAAAGTGTGCAAGGAGGCTGGAGGCCCTCTTCAAGAGAGTCTCTGCTTGTGTGCCATTTGTTGGCCTTCAATTTGAGAACTAAAAATTCTGATTGTGTTTGGATCACATAGCTTCACATTGAGGAACCACTGAGCTCTGCGGTGCTCTTTCTTCTGTATGCAACGTGAGACATTAAGTTCTCCTGTCCCTTGGCAGAAGAGCAACACAACATTTGTTCGGTTTTACCTCAAACCGGGACAAGCTGAAAGAAATGAACTGATGTCTCTGTGGTTTCAGGTCTTTAGGTAACATGATGATACATGGTTTTAGTTGGTGTCCAAAACACTAGGAACAAGTTGATCAGAATTTGTGCCTTGAGCTTCATAAGGTTTTGGAATGTTAGCGGAGCCCTACCCATCACTGCAGTCAGGACGGTGGGTGATCTTCTTACTCTTTTGTTAGAATGATATTTGTTTACATTCTTGAGTTTCCTTTTAGCTAGATCAGTCCAGTGAAGATTATCCTTTCTGCTTCCTTTGCTTTTTTTTCCATATTTATCAAAAGGTTTCTCTTTCCAGAATGCCAAAAATTTCCCCAGAGATCAGTTCTGTTTAGTTTTTCTCTTAAATCCTCCTAATGCAAGACAACAAAACAATCTGAAACAATAAATCAATGTAATTTGTAAAAAAAAGCAATGAAATAAATTCCAGACAAGTTAGCTCTATCTATTAGCAATTATTAAAAAATATTTTAACACTGTACATGTAAATAGGTACACCTCGTGTTTGCAGACAAAATATTTCTAGAAAAAGAATCTTTAAGCTTGTTTTCTCTCATAATTCCTTGTATATGCATTTTTAATTTTTTTCTGAGACAGAAGACTAAATATAATTGTCATAGTTTCTTTTTGCATGAGGATTATATTAAATCATGACAAAGAGGTTTACATTCCCAAAGTGGAGTTGACCCAGACGGTTGTCACCACAGTTCTCTGCACGACTAAACACAAAACTCAGCTCTGGAAGTACCTGTTTCTACCCACGCCTCAGTCACCAGCATCAGCAGTGCCTTGGTACCCAAAACCTGTTCCTGTTTTAACCACGGATAGAAATGCTCCAGCCTTGAACACCTGGGCACATTGCACTCTTCGCCTTTCTTTGTTCTTTCAGGATAATTTTTTTGAGTCTACCCTAAAAATGCATTTTTCCACTGATCACACTGGAAGTTCTTGTCCTGGGCCTGCTCTGGCAGCATGTCCAATGACCAGACCTCAGCAGAAGACACAAAAAGATCTGGTTTTCTCTGTGCTGAGAAGAGAGGAGGAGGTATAGTTGTTGGTATGCTAACCACCGAGAGGTTAAGATTTATACAGACAAATAAAAAGAGAAGGCAAAGCATCTGGTCATCTCATTTGGGACCTTGTGTCCATTTCTGGATCTTTGTGTCAGCATCCCATGGGTGAAGCTACTGCTCCTATATCATCGTTGATCCTGCTTGGGTTGGGTGCCTGGACAGAACTTACGTTTAGGTGAGCTCCTGCAGACAATTTACAGAGATCCATTTAAGAGACTGGGAGATTATCTTCTAAGCAACATGCCACAAGAGATGGCACATCGCTACATCTAGTTCACGGTTCAGCTGCAAGAGAAGAAGGTGGGAGGGTGAAGAGATGCCTTCAGTCTGAGTTCTTCAAAATCACACCTAAAAATCCCAGTTCTGAAGCTATTATTTGCTAATCCATTGTAACTGCTCTCTTGAAGGATGTGTTTCACGATTCTTGCCATTGTATGGAGGCACAGATTGCAATATTGGATCAAACTAGTGAGTGAAAGCTTGACATTTTCATTATAAAGATCATCATGGCATGGTAAAGGCCTAAAGTTACATAGAAAGATCTTCATCTTTTTAGATGATGCTTCAACTCTGTGTTAGCTCAGAATAAACTACTTATTCCTGTGGGACCCATACCGAAAGTCTGATGTTCTTATGAGCCACAAAAACTGAATCTTCCCTGTCAGATGTCCTCTAGAGATGAACACAGAAGGTGAGGTGCACCCCAGGGACATCAACTTCCATAACAGGACAGGACACATCTCTCCCTGTCCCCAGTCAAACACCAGGCTGCTGCCAAACATGCAGTGCATACATCATGGACTCCCCATATTCAGGTTCAAAACCATGCATGGACCAAAACCTCTAGTTTGGCCACCTCTGGTGTATGAAACTAGAGTGTTTTTATCCCTGTTGACCTTGTAGACTCAGATTCTGTTATCCTCCTGTATTTCTGTGAATGGCACATATGACACATTGTCAAAGGGATAATGTTTGTAAAGTGTGCTGGCCTAACAGGGAAAAACAATTAAATATAGATGGGAGAATATTGCGGGAGTTAATTTCATCGTGTTAATTTTCTATTACATTCTTTGAACATAAAGAGGGCTCCTTGACACAAGCCATTAATTTGATGGGGTTTTTTTCTCAGTTTCAAACTGGAGTTTTGAATGCCTTCAGTACCTCACAACTGATCCTTCTATACTAGGACCAAATTGAGTCCTGCATGGAGATAAAAGCAGAGGAACTAGCACTATCTTCAGTGTAGTTATTCTTACCTTACTCCGCTGCTCCCAGAAACATTGTTTTTTAACTCAGCTATGCTTTATACTGACATCCTTTATCTTGAAAGATTTGATGCATCTAAAGGACTTACCATTCTTTGCAATCATACATGTGTCCTGATCCTCAGCTGGTGTAAATCAGGGTAACTACACTGACAGCTTAAGATATGGCCCATGGTGAATGTTGTTCATAACAGCCTCTAACAAGATTGCTGTCGTGTGAGTTATTCTTCTCTAATACACACGCTACAGATAACAGGTTTGCTGTAGTTCCCTTTCTAAACCACTGAGAAACTGGAAAAACGCTGCCTCCTGAACGTAGTAAGAGAAATACTTTAAGTGACCAGCATAACCTACAGACAATTAACTGCAACGGATGGTTGGTTGCAATCATTTAATTGCCAAACACTAAATACTAGTCAGTTAAAAGGTTATAAACTGTGATTATTGAATACAATTAAGGTATGCTAGAATAATATTTCCATACAGACATAGTGTTATGCATCTCATACATTTATAAACTATGCTTTTAATGCATAGTGAAGTGTGAACATACACAGTGTCGCAGTTCTACTGACAGCAGCAACATCTGGGTGATTGCATCCTTTAAAACAAGCCTTGTGGAATCGTACTAATTCTCTAATCCGTAAATGGCGTTCTCACTTCTGCCTTTTAGTGACAGAAAGTGAAATGGGGCTATATTCACTGCGAGGGGGTGGGGAGGGAGAATACAAACTTCAATAATTTGTGTCTCAAACCGTATTTTACAATACACACGTTTTAAGCTCTCTGTTCATACTAAAGAAGAAAAAATGCCCAGAAAAGACGTACTGCTCTGGACAAGCTTATATGGGGAAATGCAATTTTTACTGCACTGCCTGCTACGCCTACTTACGTTTTCCAACCTCTTGTTCACCTAGTAAAAACTACAGATCACCAACTATTAAATGCTGTTAGTAAGTGTGGCTAATGCAAAAGCATTTTTATTTAGTTACACTTGGCTGCCATCAAATCTCTAATTTGTGTTGCTGGGTTTTTCCCTTTTGATCTTTCACTGAAGTTCTGGCATGGAGAATACAGTGGAAAAAAAAAAATAAAGAAAATTAAAGTGAAATGAAGGAAAGGAGTGCAGTAGAGCAGAGGCAGGGAAGGTGGAGAAGACCAAAGTGGAAAGGTGTCTTTGAGGCACTAATGTAGGGCTTAAGCAAAATAGTGGTAAATTTCTAAAAATGGCAGTGGGGGAAGGGGGGGAAGCAGTTTTGGCAGGACAAATAAATAATAGAAAGGGGGAAGAAGCAGTTGAGAAAGGAAGGACACAAAAGAAAGAATGTAGAACAGAGAAAGGAAGGGGAGATACTGTAATAAAAGAAATATGAATTGGAGAGGTTTGGAGAAAACTGGGCCATTTGCTTCTGATTTACACACCCTTCTGCTCTTTGTCTGTCTTCGTGGATCTCCAATTTTCAGTTGAATTACAGGAGGCAGAAGTGTTAAAATGACTGTTCCCGATCAACACTGAGATTTGCAGACCTTCCGTGGGAATGCAAACTTCAGTGTGATATTTTACAACAAATCCTGAAATTAAACAAGCCTTAGGGAGCTGACAGCCTTCTCCTCATTTCATGGCTCTGCCGGGGCCTGAGTCACCATTTTAGAGCGTCCTACACCAGCATGCTGAACACTTCACATCCATGATTCATCTGCCTTCTTACTGCCTTCTCACCACACTTCTACCCATGAGCAGACTTCCTTTACAGCTTCCACAATATTCTGTTACTCTATTTAAAGGGTTCCCTTTTCTCACTCTTTCTGGATGTAACCATGCTCCATATCTGTCCAAGAGATTCTCCCCTCCAGATTTCAGGTGATGGCTGATTCCCCAAAGCATGTGAGAAGATGAACATCAGCAGAGATGACATGTCTTTGCGGTCTTCCAAATATTTTATGAGCCTTTGCCATGTTCCTGTCCTGTTCTTACATATTTTGAGATATGAGTCAAAGATCTCCAGTGCCTTTCCAGGAAAGCCATGTGTGGTGCTGTGGAGAAACTCTCATTCCTCAAAGACCTTCAGAAAATTGACTTGGAGCTACCTCGGGCTTCCACAGTGTCACATGGGCAGAGGTCTCTCTGCAGCCACCCAAGGGTTTTCTCCATTTGTGGTGTGTTTCTAAATGACCGTCAAAGTTTCCATTCCAAGTCTCTTGGTTATCATCTCGATGCTGAAATCTTCCTCCTTGTATTTCTCTTTCTTACTCTATCAGCTGTTCAGGTTTCACTGTTTTTTACCCCCTCCTAATACCACGTTTGTTTTGGTGCTGTCACTATGTCACCTCTTTCCTCTCTCATCACATATCTCACAGAAAGGCAATTTCTTCTCCTTACCCTGTCTGAGAAATTTCAGTGCAACCTGAAACTGCTGAAATGGCTTACCAGTTTTAGGGTACCACCTTATTTAATGAAGGTCTCTTACTCCAAATTTACGCTGTGTTGCCAATTCTGGATAGTTTGAATGCTCTCTTTTTCAGCTTCTTTTCCCAATAAAGCATAGAGTTACTCCTATATTTGATTTTATAGAATCAGGTTTTACAGGACTTCGTTCCTATACAACTGCTCTTTTGGCCTACAACCCAATTTTCCTTATGGCTAAGCTGTATTCTGTCCTACCTGCTGATCTCTTCCTCTTCCTCTTCCTCCTTTTTCTTTGCCCTCCCTATCCCTCCAAATCAAGCTTGTATTGAAAAAAAACAAGGGGATCTCTTGGAGAATAAATTATCAAAACATCTCGAATGCTTTCTTTTTGTCTTCTTGGGTCATGATTTTAGGCTATTTTTCAGCCTGTCATTATGATGATTTATTTTTCATCAGAGGATATGTTGCTCTAATTTTATACTAGCATGTAGGTTTTCAAGAAAGGT
This sequence comes from Gallinago jamesoni, assembly GCA_025769975.1. NCBI lineage: Eukaryota > Metazoa > Chordata > Aves > Charadriiformes > Scolopacidae > Gallinago > Gallinago jamesoni. The sequence goes on from JAOQGH010000019.1 coordinate 78,303,635, forward strand.
GTCACTATGACGAAGCCTCCTAGAACTGCTTCCTCCCAGGTGAGATCCCAAAATAACGAGAACTGAAGTAAAACCCTCCTTTTCTTCACAAGACAAGAACTTTACTCACCCCACTTCAACACCAGCTCCATGCTTTTTGTTTTTCTTCCGTCACCAGCAGTGGGTTTTAAGCAGTTTTGAAACTTTGCAGTAATCAGGGCACAAGAAAACTCTTACCACAGTGTTATTAGGAAGTACAAGAGAGATTAACTTTACTTTCTGATGTTGGAAACACTTAGGGAGGGAGTGGAAGGAGACCTTGCTTATCACAACTTCTGAACCACAGTAGATGAAATCTATCCTTTCCCACACACAATTCCTACTTCAGGAAAAACGAGAGTGCCTCTGTTAGTATTACACACAGGGACAGACAGCATCTGTTACCCCAAAAGTGAAGGGAAAAAGTCTCGCACCCTTGCAGTGTGAAGCTGCAGTGAAGTTAAAGCTTTCAAGTATTAATTCCCAGTGAGGCTTTTCTGCAAATAGGAAGTTTATTAAAATAAACTCTCTCTCCAACCACCATGCCCCTCTTGTGATGGAGGAGGTTTCACCCCCTTGGTCAAAGTCTGACCATTTCCCTGATAGTTTGCTAGCCCAGGAGTCATGGACTTCTGCATTGCAAAATGCTCCTCACTCAGGACACCCAGAACACTCTGATTGTCCCATAAAATTGCCTTTCTATGGCACAGTGATCAGAGAAACACCTCTACTCAAACATCTTTGAGTCATAAAAAACCATCAGAAAGAACCCAGAGAGGTTTTACTTGCTGAATAAAGCTCTCTGATGAGGGACAGTAGAGACACTAAACTTTAACTCTTTCATACAGTTTATATGTATGTTTGCACATGTATGTATTTTCCTTACTATATTTCAGACTTTTTTTACATGGATTTACTATATTCCTTCACTGAATATATCAGTTGCCTCATTTAATACATTTTTGAAGAAGTTCTGCTGCCATCAGTTCTCCTGTAGCTTCAATAAGAAGATGGCAGCAAAAGCACCCATCCTGGTCTTACTGGAGTCAATGGGAAGATGTCCCACAGGCTTCTGGGCAGTAGGATCAGGCTTTAATTGGCTATTTGACAAAGAAAAGTAGCATAAAAAACCTGTTATAGAGGAGGCTCCTCTGAGCAAACCTCATCATTTTGTGGTTCTTTTACAGTACACACCTGAGCAGGAAAATTTAGAGCACCAAGAGAATTTGTGAAAATATTAGGTTTGGCTTTTTCATATAATTTCCCCTGTGTAGCCTAGTGTTTATGTATTGTTGATCTGAGCTGAAGAGGTTTTCATCCTCAAATATTGTTGAGTAAGTTGGCTTATTATAAGAAATGGGCAAATGTAGAGGTGGCATTTGAGTTTCTAGACTCGCCAGTCTTTGTGCCTAAAGATTTTATACCTTCAGGCAGATTTGGAAGAGTAAAGATATTTTTAAAGGCTGAATATGTTGGTTTTGTAACATTTGAGGAAAACCTTTGCAGATTTAACCCCTTTTTTATCCAGGGAAAACAATTTATCACCCCTGCTTGTTCCGATGGCTTCCTTTAATTTCTTCCTCTTGCCTCTCAATTTGTGCCTTTCTCAACTTATTTTTTTTCATTTATTCCTTCTCTTAATGGAGACATTTCTTTATCCCTACATCTGCTGTCTAGCCAGGGCATGATACCTTTTTTTACCCTCTGCACATGCAGCCCTGTAAAAATGTGGCAGATTGCAGAGTTCAAGTGCTCCGAAACGTGAAGCGAAACAGCTGCGCCTAATCACTTGCACAAGGAAGGTTTTTGGAGCTTCAGTTTCAGCTCTCATCTGCCTGGAATCCCGTATTTCCTGTGTCCAGATCGAGTGGCAGGCGATGTCAGAGGTCTTTGATATATGGGCATCATATTCGGAGCCGGTGCAGGGGGCCCTTCGTTAACAGCCACAGCACGTTTTTTAATTTGATATAACTTCCAGACACTTTGTTCGCGTTCAAGTAAGTGCAGTTCCCAGAGAGAGAGAGAGAGAGGCACACAGTTTTTAGCAGCCGTTTATCAAGCCAGAGGTAATTCGCATTATTGGATGGGATGTTTTTTTTATGCATCACTCACCCCTGCCCGTCACAGAGAACGTCAGGCACGGAGACGCTCGTGGGGATTGGGTCCATTCCCTTCATTTCTTTAATGCACCCTGAGCATCGTCCCATGAGGGTGGCCTCCCCTCAAGATGTGCTGGAAGCTTCACTTAAATGGTTTTCTTGAGCTGAACTGTCAGTCTTTCCACCTTGAGGCATCTTGGCCACACCACCTTTGCGAAGAGCTCGTATTGAGTTTATTTAGAGTAGCCCTGAATAAAAAAAAAACGGTGCAGGGGACTATGGGATCATAGGATAAGGTCCTCCTTATCTGATCAAACAGCAGCATGATAAATTGTCTTACCTAATGAAGTAGAAAACTGGGTGTGAGCAGCCTATTTCCTCCTGGGTGATGTATATCAGACAGAGTAATTCACAAACTTTCTGATTCAGGAACAAAGGTTAAAAAGTAATATTAATGGGAAACATACAAGAAATGAAAAGCCAGCTCTCCTCCAGTGCATAGCTGGCTTTGAAAACCTTGCTGCTCAAGCTAAGCGCAATTTGAAAAGTATGTGCAGACAAAAGTGACACTTAAAATGGGAATCATGAGAAATTGTGACTGATGAGCCTTCAAAAAAGAAAATATCATTACCAAAGGACAATTAGATGTATTTTATTATGTATTGCCGTTGCATTTATTTATTTAGATGTGATAAATTACTGCTGAAATGGTTGGATTTAACCTTTGCTGCAACATTTTATCAAACTGATCTTTGTGATCAGTGATGCTTTGGAAGAAGGCAATACTGGATGTTCAGCGCTTTCAATCCCAGCTCTGTTTACCAAGCATAAATGCAAATGCTGGCTAAACTACTTTCAGTTCTATCCTTCTGCTGTTCAAGTGCAGGAACAATTATCTCCATCAATATTTAATGGCCTAATCCTAAACAGACAGTTCCACGAGTACAGGCAATAGTCCTGTTAACGTGCTGTTAATTTTCAAGCATAGAGGCTGAAATGGACTATAGAGTTACTGAAAATGAGTAGAAGTACATTTCCCTAAGGTAAAATACACTCAGCAGCCTCTGAATAATGGAATTAGATTCTTTCCATGGTTCTGTTTGGTGGATTAAATCTGTGCAGTCCTCTCCATTCATCTTTGGAATGTGTCTTTTCCAACTTTTTTCCTGGTGTTCTTTGTAGAAAAACCTCAACTACCTCGTTCTCCGGTTGGTCACTGTGGAGTCAGAGAGGGATATAGCACTGAGGAGGGGTTATTTATTTGATTTTTTCCTCAATTTAACTCCATACAAACCTCACTTGTTTCCTTCAATCCCCTGTCTTAATACAAGTCAGTCAGAACTTGCTCTATAGCAGAATTTAATGCCATCCCACCACAAGATGGGAGTTACTGATTTCTGCCACAAAAAAAAATATATATGGTTTTGCCACTTGAAGAGTATCTGCCTTCATAAAGACTTTTTTTTTTTCAAGACAGGTGCAGCCTATTAAACTGGTATCGTGACTGTTTGCTTTATTTCTGAAATCAGACTTTTTAAAGTAAATAGCTGACTGCCACATATATGCATGTTAAAGTTAACTGTTAGCAGAGGGAATAAATGACTTAGAAAGATGCAGGGAGTAACAGCAGTGGAAACAAAAGCTCCTTTTTTATTCGCTGGCTAAATACAGCATACAGCAGCTGCACCGCATGCTAAACCCATATTATCCTCTTTATGACCTCAGTTTTGACCTTAGACGGAGTTTCATGCTCCACTTAGAAGCAGATAGTATTTTTGTTTCTAACCTGGACTTCTCATGAGGCTCTTACGAATGCAAGTTACAATTAGCCTCGTGAAAATAAGCTGAATACCTGAGTTTGAGGTTATAGATTTCTTTATTTATGGGAAGGTAAAGCCACACCATACAAAGTCCTTGAGGTGACTTTGCAAGCCACAAAGCCAAAAGTCAATGTTTGCCTCTTCCACAGTGTATTCCCAGAAGATAAAACCAAGAAGCCACCTGCCTTCACATTAAAATGTAAAGCCTAGCTACAAATCTAGTTATTTAGAGCGTCCTCCTATAGAAGCCACTCAAGAACTTATTTCACATTGCCAGAGTTTTAGGATTCCTCTGAGCTCATCAGTCTGAGTAACTAATCCTGGCACGGTAATGAAACATTTAAGATATGAATATAGGGAATCAAGTATAATAAATAATCTTCATTGTGTAAGTCAATGAAGAGTAAGTCAGTTTCCAAGTTTCTTGGTAAAGGACAGGAAAGCTGACTCTATTTGTATGCCAGGCTGAGTAATGTGATCATAAAACTGACTGAAAATGCCAAGCTTTTTTTCTCGATGTGTACAGAGTGCTGAACACCCAGAAGTCCTAACTGCTTCGGAATTTGCAGGCTGAGAATTTACTTCTCAAAGAAAGTAAGAGAAAGTATAAGGAAAATACCCAACAGTCTGTCTTTACGGTCTGTTGTCAAAGGTGAGAAAACATCTCAGTAAGTCAAGTTTGGGGTTTCTTTGTAGAGTATGCAGATAAATCCGAAAAGGGAACTTCTTGTACAGTTTTGGTTTTCAGGGTTAGGGACCAGGTATTTTAAGTTGAAATGTTGCACTTGGGTGAACATTAAGCACCAAAATCCTTTTGATCTTGCCCTTTCCTCACACAAAGATGAAAGGCGTGCTATATGTTTCCATGACACAGCATTAATGCTATATCATTAATAACCAGATTAACCTCATCTTTGGACCTCCTTCATCCATATGCAGGCTTAGCCTTGATCTGTTCTTGGGCTGAAAATTGCCATTGGGACCAAATCCTGTCAGTTGATAACAGTTTGTATTTTATTTTGCATACAAAAGTGTAAGTATCATGACACATCCATCCAACTTTTCATCCACTTTTCACCAGCTCAGACCTCCTGTGCACCAAGACTCAGCTCAATGTGTTAAGAGAAAAGGCAGACCCTACCCGGCCTGAACTTCAGTGCAGTCTGAGGTTTTCCTGATCTGTGCTACGATTGGCAAGAGTCAAAAGGCTTTTGTGATAAGGAGGGTCAAAATTCATGAACTACCCCTGGAAAAGCTGCTGCAACACAAGTACAGAAAATTATGTATCTCTAACCTGTGACTCTGTTCATCTTCTCAATTGTTTGGAAATGGGGTCCCCATACTGAAGCTTAGGATTGTCACTTTCCAAATCACATATTTTTTTTGTAATTTGAAAAGTATATTGATCCCAAATTGACCAACTGACATCAAAAATACTACTTCCTTCACCAACGTTGTGTTAGTTGTAGATACAGAACTCTTCTTAAAATACTGCTTATTTAAATTTCGTGTATTTTCCAAAACAAGTTTGCCTTTTACAGCTGTAGGACTCTCTTTTCACACAATTCGCAGTGCTGATCTAGAATTTTTTTTATACTTAGCAAATAAAAAAGTTGAAAGAAACTTGTGCATTGTACCCATTACAAACAAAATATTTTGGAGTGTTCGGGGAAGGTTTTGTTTTTCCTTTTGGGATTGCTCTGCTTTGCATAACTATCAATGTGCGAAGAATTATCCAGCATTATTGCAGTATTTGCAATTCTATCCGGAGTCAAACTTCAGAAATACATTGAAAGAGTGTTTTCCTGTGAGAAATCTAGCTCAAGTTTTAGATGAAACTTGGGTAGGATTCAAATTAACTTTGAAGCTTTCCCTGAACTGAACCTCCAAAAATCTTTTGCTCTTATACTGGTGGCTTTCAACTTTTCTTAGGCTGCAGAAATCCCTGAAGAAATTTGAACCCGTTTGGAAATCAGATTCTCTTGTCTTAGTTTTCCATCACGGATTCTTTAGGAACATGGGGTAGACTTCCCACCTCACAGCCAGAATGATAAACCAACAGCTATAGCTTTGGACAATGGGATGTAGACAATAGGGTCTTCTACCAGCCGGCCACCTCAGAAGGCTGAGAATAGCATGAAAACATTGGGAATTTGGGTGGATGGTCTACTGGGAAGAATCCTCTCCTCAAAGAAAGTAATTGTCAGAATTACAAATCTCTGCACTTTATTATACTTCTACTGTATAACATAACCAAAGACATGGGACATTAGGTCTCTCCCTTAATACCTCCTTATTCCCAGTATCAATTTTGTGGTAGTTTTATGACCATCCAGGAGCCCAGTCAATGATCATTCAATGCTGAACAACAGAGAGCCAAGCATGAAACCACCAGCTGACCCCTGGCAATGCCCCTTAAAAATGCCAATTGATCAATAACGGTGCACACGGCCAACTTTTGTTCCCCCGTCTGAAACGAGTTTAGGGTGACCTGTGGAAACTCACAGTAAAAATAACACTCTCCCGTGCTTTGGGAAGACTCTCTGCCTCGCTTTTAAGCAAGCACACACAGAAGGCTAAAACAAGACCACAGCTGTCAGCACTAGCTCTGCTGACCGGTGAGAGATCATACTCTACTCCTCTTACGTGTTTGCAGGCCCTTTTACGTGTAAATCAGTGGTCGGCACTGTATGCCTTAATCTCGGAGTTAAAAGAAATGGGCAAGGAGATGATAGCTTTCCCTGTATTTCATTACAAGAGAAAGATACTTCTATCGGAGGTTGCAATGTGTGCGATTGACTCGAGAAGTGTCTTTTGGATCCCTTCCAGGCTTTCTGATAAATACACATTTTGGCAGCCTTAAAAATTATGCATAATGCCTATGACAGACTGGTCTATCGCTTTAAATAATATGTATAAGTACATTTAAAAACAGATTATTATTTAACCACCAGGGCTGCTCTGTTCTGTAGCTGGTTATAAATATATTTATTAATAACGGTGCACTTACCTGACAGATTCAAACAGTTCATGCTCAACCATTCTTGAGCTTCATGTAAATGTAATTTAGGGCATAGAATATGCTTATTAAAACTGCATCCTTAAAATACCTATGAAAATGAGTAGCTACACATTTGCTAAAACCATTTTTTCAGTAAAGCTTGGCAAATTTTCCTCCTCTTCATTATATCAAATGCAATTATACCCTATTATGGACTAATAACTTGTTAATTTAGACGTATTAAATCAGGGTAACACACACCAAAGAATTATGAACTACTACAATGAAGAGGAGGCAGCACTAAAAGGTTTTAAAAATGCCCTACCCTTTCACCTTCAACGACCAGGGTTCAGTTTCTTGCTTTGATCACGAATGGAAACAAGTCTGATGGTCGGAGATGAGTCTGTCAGAATATTCACATCACCACTGGTAGGTTCTGCTTGTGGAAGACCTAGAGCTTGAGCAACAGGTAGCACAGACACTGAAACTGCTTTGGGTGGGGAAGAGAAAATTAATTTCATCTATATTAAGCTTCATTAGAAAAAAAAAAAAAAAAGAGGAGTTGATTACAGAGTGCTAAGAGCTCTTAAAAGAGCTTTTAATTTTTTTTACGTCTTCTTTAGAATTGATTTGATACTTTCCCATCAACTCTAGAATTTCTGGTGCATAAAAGAAGGTACATAAAAACTGAGAAGGAAATGCCAAACTTTGACATGTGTGGATTGGTTAAAAATTAGTGTTTGCTGTGTTCAAGTTGCCGTTACAACTGATTTAAGACCTTAACTTTTCTACAAGTTTAGCTGCTCCTCCCTGCCCCTCCTCCCCCCCCCCCAAAATAATTCATTACTGATTGTTATTCTGCCTTTGCAATTAATCAGCTTTGTAAAGTGCTTCGTTTGGTGCGTTCGTATTGTTTAAATAAATCTGGAAACACTAACCTTGTCACGTTCAGGGGTCGAGTGTGAGAATGAATCTTTAGAGTACAGAGGGTAAAATACTTCAAGGCGTATCCACAAGAGATTTCATATGGACAATCGGAATTTATTTTCCAAGTGGATGGTGTACCCAGTGTAAGTGAGCGCTGTGGCATGTTTTAAGGTCTCCTTAACCTGTCTGTGCAAATTGCATAAATCACAGCAATAAAGTCTCTCTATTCAACGTGCCGGAGCTGAAGAGCACTGACCAGCTTTTGACCTCCTATTCTGGGCCCCAACTGACCCTAACTGAGAAGTTCAGGCGGTCAATAGCAGGTCACTGGGGGCATCTGAAGTCTTGCTTAATTCCAGTTTGATTGCAAGGTTAAATATAAGCTGCACAGGTACCCTTTGCTGCCTCCTTTAATTCTTCCTGCCCACCACAGCAGATGTGGCTGGTATGAAGCCACCAAGAAGACGGAGCACATGGGGAAGCAGAGGAAGAAAAAAATAAAAACCGAGGTTGCTTTCTCGCTGGCCATCTCCAGTTTGGCCGAGACCAAGTTGGTCGTTTATCAGTATAATGGATCTACAGACAGCCCTAAACAATTGTCAAACATTCTTTTAAAAGCCATTAGTTTTTCAACTAATATATATCTGTTTTGTGCATTTGTTGAGCCCTTCACTTGTCACCGCAAAGGGCCTGTTAAACTAAACAGGGGCCTGATCAGTTTTCAGTGAGCTCTGAGCCTCAGAGTTCACCTGGGTCACCTACAAGATTTATGAGACCCCGGTACCCGGCATCCGACTGGAACCGCGAGTCCGGCGGCCAGCCCGGCCTCCCCCCGCACGCCTGGTCCTGCAAGGCTGCCCCACCACTCCCAACGGCCGCCGGAGAGGCAGCAAAATTGATGACCTGTGCAGACACCAAAGTGGACATCAATAAAAGGAGATGGATGTGAACCGTCAGAGTGACATCGCCTGGCTGCTGGGGTGGCTGGGGAGAGTTGGGTGGGGGGAAGGCGGGGGGAACAGGTTAAAAAAACACAGGAAAGTTATTTATATAAGCTTCAAGGACAAGGAGTTTGTCACTACTTGCTTGAGAATTTAATCTTAGCGCGTTCCTTCTTCTGGTTTCCATCATCCTCTGGCTGACAAAACGGCTGTCGAGGCACTGCAAGCACCAGATAGCTCTGTCCTGGTCTCAAGTGCCGGAAATTGTGTTTGTAATGCAAATGTTAACACAGTCACAACCCCAGAGTATCCTCCAAAATGCAAAGTGGCCTTCTCCAGCAAGCACCAACTCATGTTCTCAGATTAGCGGAGCAGGAGTTGAGGTCCTCTTGTTTCATACGGGTCTTGGAAACTTCAGTCAAATTATGGGGTTTTGGGGGGTTTTTTTGGCTCTTCACCTACGTGAATGGTTTCTTGACACCAAGTGCGTGTCACTGGGAACTGTTTTGCTGAAATTCCCCTGTGGGAGGGATGTTCCTGCAGCAGGGCACGGGCCAGGCACCGCTTCACCCAAAGCAACCTTTACAGGCAGACAGATTGAGAACAATGTTGTTTTCTGCAATAAACATCTCTTCTGTTTCAAAGCACGCTAAAAAAACCAACAAGGAAACGGTTCTCAAAATTTTCTTTCCATTTTATGCTCAAAGTGTTTACTTGCCCTCTGGGACATTTTCTGCATTCTTATGTATTATGTAAATGAGATCTAAATCTAAAATGTGATTTGTGTACTTGGAAGCATTATGTATTCATCCACATAAGAAGCAATGGCAGATGTTTACAGAGAACTGCTCTGCTCTCCACACACACAGCATCCAGCAGCCCTCCTTACCCCAGAATGATGTTCTAAGGTGCAGCAGCTGAGGCATATAAAGGGAGGAAAGAAAAAACATATCCTTAGGAGGACATATTTTTAAGTAGAGATGACAGTAAGTGTGACACAACATCTGAAGAGACTGCAAACTGTTTATTTAAACTGAATAATTTCTGTTTATGACAAAAAATTCCTGGGCACCAACATGTTTCAGCTTCCTACAAGTGATATAAAAACAATATTTAAAAGCTCAACATGGTAGATGTAGGTTTCAATTTATGACATGCTGATACCCTCAGCGGAGGACACTGTTATTAATAGTTGACCAATTATGGTGTTGGAAGAAAATGGAATCTAATAGTTACAAGGCATCTTCTGAAGGTGACGTAACCAGAAGCAGAAGCCATCCTGGGAGAATGGACATGTTGAGTGAGGACTTCTTCACCTCAGGTCACTCTGGAATGTACCAGCACTTTACAATTGCCCGTGTTCTCTGTCCTTGCTCATTTTGTCTCATGACTGAAATACATTAATTTTTTAGCAGCCGGGACAAAGTCTGAGGAAAGGCTTGAACTTTCTTGGGATAAAAGAAACGACAAAAAATGGAGTAGTTGCTTTCTATCACTGAAGATGCAAAAACTTTCTGGAGCAGTTTCTAAAGGATCTCATTTTAAAAGAAATGCAGAAACTTTTTTGTAATCGACGCAGCTGATATAAACCACTACTTTTTTCAGGTTTTTTGCATCAGTGAACAACCATGGATGGATTAATTTTCAACCAAGTCACTCCTGAGAACAGATTGTCTCAACTTCTACTTCTTGAGGGGAAAATGTTTTGTTTCCAGTAGACCCATTGATTTGAAATTTTATAGGGTTTGTTTGCCAAATGGGTACACTTAAGTTTGTCTGGAGCATTGTAATAAAGAGAGTAACATCTTTCATCTTTTAGTACTTTTTTTTTGTCTTCAGCAAGATGATACATGGATGGCAGAGCTGTAATTTGGTGATTCTTCATGTCCTCCACTGCTCCCACAAATATCTGCACTATGTTAGAGAGCACGTTATGGTTTTGGAAAGGTTAGTTGTATTTCTCTCGTTGAAGTACTAACACCATGAACAACTCAAAAGCCCTCATGGGCTTTGTAGCTGCTGCAGGAATCTCAGACTTTGTTTAAGGTCCACCCAGGACCTCACCGACAGTTTACAAGTTCCACCAGATCTCACGCAGCTTTGACAAACCCTCTGGAGGTTTTATGGCCTCCATGGGAGCTCCTGCCGTTTTACAAACCTTGCAGGAGAGCTTGTGTGGGTATATAAATGTATTCAGTAGTCCATCAGGATTTTATAAAATCATCAGGGGCTTCCAACCTTTCTCACGCCTGTCTCCTCACCTCAGGATTCACAGCCTGAGCGTGCAAAACCAACCATCTCTACCCTGACACTTAACACTTTATAAGATCACCAAAAAACTTCTTTTCAACACACAGTTGTTCGATGCCTTCACCCAGCTATTTCTGCTGTGAAAGATCCTAGAGCTCCAGCGTTTCCATTGTTTTTGAGCAACTCAAATTCCACTAAAACAGCAGTGCAGAGTGACTGAAGTGCATATAGTAGAAAATCTAATATCAAGAACTAGAACAATTTACTACAAAATTCAGAACCAGTTTTCATGGACAAAAGCTGAAACAAACCTGTAAGGAAACCAAGGTCAGGTCATTTCATTGTAAGACTTTCACATAAAAGGATTATAAATCTGTGACGAAAGATTTTTGACTTGCACATCATCTAATTCTTTTCAAATTTCCATTTGTTTTAACTTCCTTACCCAATGAAATATACAGACGTCATGAGAAATTGCATTTATTTGCCTGCATAATTTAGAAATATATAACTGCAAAGCTAAAGTTCACAGTATGAAACTATTTAAAAGTTCATTGAGGAAAAATTCTGCAATAATCAGCTTGTGAAGGTAAAACTGCACATTCTAGTTTGCATTAATTTTTAGAGGGATTGCCTGTTGTCAAACAGTAGCAAAATTCTGGAATTTATGACTAAATATTTGTCCTAAAATGCTACCTTTTTCCAATCAGAAGGTGCACCCCGAGATTGGAGACAGTCCCACCCTTTTCCTTTTTTCAGCTTTTCCTTATTTTCATTAAAAGTAATACTCCTCCTTCTCCTTGTTCATCAACGGCTGCTACATCATGCTATGGCAAATCTGCTAATGATTTTTCAGTTAAGTTTAATACCAAGAACAACGTAAGTGTAAGTTTTCAGATGCCTATAACTTCTCATCTAGAGACAATTTATGAAACATTACAGATGAACATACACACAGCACACACACACACACACACACATTCCCCTGATGAGATTAGGAATTAACATCTCCAGAGGAGGCATATGATGTCTGTTAATGTGATATCACACCCCACATATATATTTTTAATGTATGTGAAAATATTGCCTCGGGATTTTTTCCTTTCTCTCCAAGCTTCTCATATTGCACCGAACAAAAATTGCACTGCCATGAGGATTGTGTTATTACTCTATATAGTCAGATATAATAGGCAGATATCATTGTATTTTTGGTGGGGTATTGGGGTAGAAGCAACATTAACTTGTTCATTACCACCGAGTTCTTTGTAATCTGGCTACCTTACTCTTAGGGACTCTGTAGCTGTCATTAAGCACAGAGTTGTTTCCAGCAAACTGGAAAAAAACCCAACTTTTTTTGTTCTTACTCCTGTTTGACTATTGTGGCCCATCAGCCCAGGAGTTAAGCTGGAGAAGACAGGTACAATTCAAATCCACAAAAAACATCTTTTTTTTTCCTCTATTGGACATTTTTTTCACTTACATTTTGGTTGTAGTCATGCATGTTATCTTGCCATCATTGGCTTCTGGGTTTTCATAGGCTGTACTATTGCTGAAAAATCGAATTTTTACGTGCTGTTAATGATGATCCAAACAGCCATGGGATTTCTCAGGACAGGACAGGTTATATGAATTTTAGACAAAACAGAAAAGTAGATAATGACAATACACTCCAGTTCTCAAACATATCTGCCCTTTTCATAGCTATGTCATTTTTGATCACTATAAATTCTGGCATGAGGAAAATTTGGCAGCTTCTGGCAAGAAACAACAATGTAGATCCATTTATGTTTTCTTCCTTTATATCCTGTGATGTATTACATTTCTTTTTTTCTCATATTTCCTTTCTTTCTGGGCATTGTGGCAGACAGATGAGTTGCTGTGTGGTGGCTAAATGTTTTTAATTTTTTTTTTTAATAATTTAAATTTTATTTTATATTTAGTATTTTCTTTAAGATTACAGACACACACACACATGTTCCATGATCAAGATAAGATTTCTACTCTTAATAAAAAGAACTTTGGCTTTTGGTGGGGTTTTTGTTGTCATTATGATTGCAGGAAAAAGTTCTGGAGACTCAAACTCAAAAAACATACAATGTTTTAAATATCGTGGGTTTTATACTGTTTCTCATTATTTTCTGGGGCTGAGTGCAAAAGCTTTGTGACTAGCGATATTGCTGTCTTGTCCATGTCTTGTCCTTTAGATTTTTGTCCTTAAGCTCTTCTGAGCAGGAATTGTAATGTTCTTTATACTTCTGTGCCTAGCACACTGGGATTGACAAGATTTGGGGCTCTATCAGCTGCCAACATATACAAGTGAAATAAAAAGAGCTGAAAACAAAACAAAGAGTCTCTTTAACATCTTTCATCCTTTGAGTGAGGGGATTTAGAAGAGAAGAAAAACATTAATTCCTCTGCTTTGTAGCTATTGCACTGGGATAGTGGATAGGCAAAGAATAAGGTCTCTTTCATTTAAATAACTATCTTTGTGCATGTCTATACTTCAGACTTCATTGCAGTATGCAGATACCCTAATACACCAGCACATGAGAGGTTGTCCTGCAAAAATAGTATTCCCACTCCTCGCTAGCCAAGATAGGTGGAAAAATTAAAAAATAAAATAGTTAAAAAAACCCAAACAAACCAAAAAAAAACCAAAACCAACACAAAAGCAAACTTGGAAGCCATTCCAAAGGCTGCAGTGAACTCTGCAGGATGGATTCTAGCTCTTTCCAACCCTGTTTATGTCATCTAATATGCCCCCTGCAAGGGCTGTGACCACACAGCAGGACAGCCCTGACTGCTTCCAAGGTATCCTTAAAGATTCAGGTTTGGTTGAGGAAATCATTTCTCTAGTGCTGCAATTAGATAGAGATAAGCAGCTGCTTATCTCACTTTTCTTTTGAATGGGTAAGTCCCCTGGTCACTTTCCATTCTCTTTTGCAATGAATGACACAACAGGTTACTGAAAGGTGGAGAGGACTTCAGGCGCCTCCCAACTAAGCTGGTAAAGTCCAAATGTGGATGTTGGCCGGGTAAAACCTCTAAAACCTCCTGACCCTCCTGACCATCACCGAGAAGCAGGCAGTGCAAACACAGTGGAGATGATGAATCAACTGCGATTATCCTATTTCACCAGGCAGATTTCCTTTCTTGTACCTTTATCGTAAAGTAAATCCTTTTCAAGGGGCCAGTGACAACTCTAATGGATAATTTACAATCTACTGAGCTTCTGGATTAAATAACAGTGAGTCTGTAAACCAACAGGCTTCAGAGAAAACACTACTAATTTGTTTATTGCCCTCTCTCAGTTCCCCAATTACGATTGATCTCCGCTTAGCCATCTAGTGCTGCTAATTGTTTGGAAAAGAATGAAATGACTTAATCTTTATAGGCATCTTCTAGCCTAGGGTTTGAGTTCATAATTCACCATGTCAGTCTCGCTAAAGTGAAGATAAGCGGAGTACGCACTCTATTTTAACAAATAATTTATAAACACTGAAGCCCAGACCGTCTCTGCTAAGTATGGGACAAAATGGTGCCACTGGTGGCACCTGGCCTTGTGCCACCCGTAGGAATTAGGCAGGAATAAGCCGAGGAGAGCACTTGCCTGCGCCACTGTGCTGGCAAGGCTCACGCTCGAGTCAGAATTTAATCAGCTCTTTGTCTCCTTGTTGCTCCTAGGGTGTCGATCGCCGTGAGTATTTAACGCGGGAAGGAACCTCTGCAGATGCAAATCACTTTGAAAGGTTTCACGAGCTGCTGATTAATATTATTTTTTAGCTGGAAACTCTTTAGCTACAAGCACTCGCATTTGCAAGACATAAAGGCATTAAGACTTAACAACGATAAGGTCTTAAAATCTTATTTTTGGGGGGTTTCTGAAGCCTTCATTATTGAAAATTCAGTATTTGAGGAGTTCTATTTTCCTGCTGCTGCTGAATGTCTTTCATGCTAATTCCACACAGTCTCCAGTAGTTGCACCTTGTACCCAAAATGTCGGTGTACAAGGGGAATATAACTCTTTAGTTTTGTGGGTGGGATATTCATGCAGAAATCACAAATTCTGGTGTTTGCTTCCATTCAGGTTGGAAAGAGTTCATGTTGTTGAAACCAGTTCTCATAAAAGTAGAACAGTTTAAGAATTACCCACTTCCTTATGTTTTTGAATCTAGTGGTCAGAGCTTTCACTTGTGAGGTAGAAGATCTTGTTCTTCTTGAGAGAAGTAAGAAGATGGAAAGACTAGAAATCTGTTTGAAGTCCTTTTCTTCAGTGATATTACCAAAAAAAAATGACAGTCTGCTGTTATTTAAGCCTTACACAATTTCTTTCAGTAACCTTACAGTCGGCTTGCCCATCTTGCAGGGTCTTTTTTCAACATCCCCTAGGAGCAGGATCCAAAACTCTCCCAGCACACTGAATGGTACAATTTGCACCCTCCTCGAGGCAGTAACACAGAATCACAGAATGATATGGGGTTGGAAAGGACCTCTGGAGATCATCTAGCCCAAACATCTGCTGGAGCAGGCCCACCCAGAGCAGGTTGTTCAGGAACGCGTCCAGTAGATGTATTAATCAAATATTAAGCAAGGTGGGTCTTTGCAGAAATCTTCCCTTCTAGCCCATAGCTGCATTTTAGAATAACCACCAGTAAATTGGTGTTGAATTCTGTGCTGGTCTTGCCTCTATCTCAACAACATTATTTTTGCTTTCAAAACTTATTCTGCATACTTTCACATCATTGGAGCCTGACAAAGGCTTTTACTCTGGTCACTTTTTTCTTGTGTTTGCTGTTCTCCAGTCATACAGAGCTTCTGGCTCAGATCACGGAGTAATTAAACAGCAAGTTTGGTTTATTCCAGATGGATGTTTGCGTATGTTCTTTCAGGTTTCAGCTCCCATTTTCTGAGTCAACTTGATTATGTTGTGTGGTATAAGCTTAGGGCGCATCAGGAGAAATTATTGCACTTGTCAGAGAATCAGCAGCGGAGGATCAACAGTCAATACAAGAGGATCATTAGAACTGATTCAGATGGGGTCTCTTGGGATAAAATAGTTGGTCAGAGCAGGAAAATGAGTTTGCTCAAGTATGCTGATAACGAAGTGACAGAGATTTCAACAGGCTGATTGGTAAGGGATACCTGACAAAAGGGAAGGCAGCTTCATAAAAAGGGGACTCTCCTACTAATCAGTAAAAAAAAAAGAAAGATTTTTTTTTCTGAAAAGTAATAAAAGTTCCAGGGCTTTTATCATTATTTTATGGAAGGGAACTGAGACAGAGGAGAATTACCCTTGTGGCCAAGAATGCCAATGACACCCTGGGTTGCATCAGGAGGGGGGCGGTTGACCCCAGGGAGGTCATCCTCCCACTCTGCTCTCCCCTGGTAAGGTCCAATCTGGAGCACTGTGTCCAGTTCTGGGCTCCCCGGTTCAAGAAGGACAGGGAACTGCTGGAGAGGGTACAGCAGAGGGCTACAAAGATGATGAGAGGCCTGGAGCATCTCTCTTAGGAGGAAAGGCCAAGGGACTTGGGGTTTTTTAGTCCGGAGTAGACTGAAGGGGGAACTGATCAATGCCTATAAATACTTAGAGGGTAGATGTCAAGAATCATAGAATTATTAGAGTTGGAAGGAACCTTGAAGATCATCGAGTTCCAACCCCCCCTGTCAAGGCCAGGGGCACCTACCATTAGACCTGGTTGCTCAAAAGCTGCTTTCAAATGAAGGTGTGCAACACTGAGTATCACAGGAAGGTTGTGATAAGAATATACTTAAGACCAAAGAAGATGGGTCCAGTCTTTTTTTTCAGTGGTGCGCAGGGACAGGACAAGAGGAAATGGGCACAAATTTGAATATAAGAAGTTCCACCTAAACATGAGGAGGAACTTCTTTGCTGTGAGGTTGGCAGAGCCCTGGAAGAGGCTGCTCAGAGAGGTGGTGGAGTCTCCTTCTCTGGAGACATCCCAAACCTTCCTGGACACGATCCTGTGGGCCCTGTTCTGGGTGACCCTGCCCTGGCAGGGGGTTGGACTAGATGATCTCCAGAGGTCCCTTCCAACCCCATGTGATTCTGTGATTCTGTGTTCTGGCTGCACCTCACTGTAAGGCCAGGTGCCCATAAATGTGCTGCTGGGGTACTGTGAGGGGTCAGTGCCAGTCCTGGGCTTGACTTTTGCTTTGCGTGGTTAGGATCTAGGTGCAGCAATTGAGGCAGAGGGACCACAGAAAAGCCGTACTGAAGTCCAACACAAACAGTAAAAGCACATGAGCTGATGGGGGGTCAGTTCAAACGGACCAGCAGCTCGGGGCATGTCCATCATGGAAAGCTCTTCTTGACTTTTTTGGCTATTTTTTGTGACTATTTTCCAGTCGAGGGAGGTGAACCCACAAAGTAGGTCAGCTGGCACGGAAGCCAGCATACGCAGCTCCCAACAATTTCTGCTGGTGAAATGAATATACATATCCAGAGCAAGAGTATAATCTTATGTCATGAGTACATTTGATCTAAAATAAATTGCAGTGAAACTTGCACTAAGGAGGAATTCCAGTAGGCAATATCCTCTCTTAAGACTGCTTCAAAGTATCCTCAAGATTTCTAGTACAATTATATCCAGACTTAGTAAAATGCCAACTCCACTTGGCAACTGACTTTTTTTTTTATTCATAGTCCCTGGAGTGGTAGCTTAAGACATCCCTCAGTATACTTCACCTGTCTCAAACACTTTCACATGTTCACAGGGCTAAATTAAACTGAAATTACTCTTTTTTTTTATAATCCACAGTGCAGCTTTTAGATAATCCCTAAAATAATTCTGAATAAAAATATGCCATCAAACAAGCTTTGAGCATCTGCTCATTACACTGTCTAAAGTTAGAATGCAATGTATTTCTAATTCTCTCAATTGTTTTCCTCAGATTTATTCTAATTCTATGCTAATAAGTATGAGTACTAAATTCATTATGCTTCTGTGGTAAATAATACATTTAAAATCTCAAGTGAAGGGTTTAGATCAGGAAGTAAACTGACTATCTGCAATGTAGTAACAGCTGAGAAAAATCTTTTGAAATGTTGTGGATATAGGAGAATGAATTTCCCCAAATTTTATTTCTAATTTGAATTAGAAATAAAATTATCTGAATAGAGACAAACCACTTAAAAGCACCACATTCACCAAGTCTTCAAATTGGATTGTAGTAGGAGGGGGACACAAAAAAAGAGCAAATCATCAGCAAAAGACCAAAATCCGCTTTTCTCTTGTTTCAGTGTTATTCACTACCATTTACCGAGTACCAACAAAATAACCTTGATGTTGTTGACAGCCTGTCTCCCCCTCACAACCACCACCTAAAGCACAGTGTAATGCCTAATTTGTGTCACATCTGAAATTAGGGCTATACCTGCGGTTTGATGGGCTGGATTTGGTGCCTCCAGGTGGTTCCAGCTCCCTCCCTGAGCAACCACTGCGGGATGGTCCCTCTCCTTAAAGTGGTCCTCAGCAGAGCCCTAACAGGTCTCAGACACCGTGTCATCTTCATCCGTAGATGCTCATCATCCTGTCAAGCTTTGCCCATGGGTATGTTGCTGCGGTTAGAGGAACCGGCATCAGTGGGGGTCTAGAAGTAATTTTTTGCATTTCTTTTTATGTCTCACGCTGGACTCGGGCACCTCCAGTCCCACTTTCAATTTATTTTAAGCTTTATTAATAAAATACAGCTGCTGTCAGCTACACACTAATAAGCAGATAATAGTGGAAAAGGATTCTAAAAAAAAATAATAATATTGGCGGGTGCTATGTTTTTTTTTACATTGAGTTTTATTAGGTTCAGGTTCTGAATTGTGAGAAATCTGAAGCAGTTTGAAGTTAGCAGCATTAGGTAACTAGCAGTGAAAAACACAATGAATGTTTATTATTCCTACAGTATGAATGTTTCATAAAGTAACTTAGATGCTCCCTGTTACTTGATAGTGCTTTTTGTTTCCTCTATTAAATAGTGCTTAAAAACCACAACTTCAGTCAATCAGTAAACAGGATCATTACTTCTAAGTGTTTCATATTCTGAATCAAGGGTTTCATTTAATTTTCCGAGTGGAATAATGCATATAGATGAGGATGTCAAATTGCAAATAACCTGTATTAGAATGGCGTGTACAGTGTTTATGGTAAGTAATCAACATTATTGACTTAGCTTAGGGATTTAAAATTCTGAAAAACACTAACAGAATAAATTGATTGGAAGAATGGAGTTGTGCATCATCATGTTAAAAATCTGAAATGAGAGTAAAACAATGCAATAGTATTTTGTAATTCAGAAATATATATGCATAGATCTACATATAGGTATATATGGATAATGCTAGCATTGTTGATTTAGATTTCCATAGGGACAAAAGGAAGCATACTGACTCTGATTTGAATGGTTATGTTGGGGTTCATTATCAATATGTTAAAATACAAATTGTTGGCTATATCATGCCCTTGCTGAACTTTTTCCATTAGTAGTTAATGACCATCAAGTCTTTCTTCTCATAGTTTTGAATGTCATTTATTTTTCCTTCCTTCTATAATCACCGTTGTCACGCTGGAAACCTTTCCAGAGATACTGACAAAATTCAAATTATTCGTTTCCAAATCCAAAAAAAAACAAACCTGTAGACTTGTATCTGTCAGGAGGAGCATTACTACATAATGCTTAGCGATTTCCTGCATTTCAAGTTTGAACAGCCAAGGAAGTCTGCCGTGCCGAAGTGCCTCTCAGCATTTCGGTAAAAGACCCAGGTTTGAGGTTTTTCTGTAACCCAGAGGTATACGTGGGCTCAGGTTGGAATTGGACTCTTTTTTTCGTAAGAGTGCACCAGACTTGTGCCGTGAGAGCAACCCTTGCCGGAGAAGATGCTGCCGCTTGTAAGGATTTCATTTAATATCTTCAGCCGTAGGTGAATGTGATCCCCTGGATTTGTTTGTTGTTTGTCATTCCTGGGATTCGGTGTATCAAACACAAATCACGCCAGAGCCTCAGTGCTGATATTCTTGCCCGTATTAAAAAGCTCTTTAATGCCACGGGTTTTCTCATTGATTTCATTGAGGCTTTTTGCTGGGCGAAACATTCATTGCAAGAAGTATACCACAGTCTCATCCTGAGCATATACAGGCTGCCCGAGCAGGAACTTGGTTTCTCCAGCGTTCTCGCTGCAGAGTCACCTTGGGTTGGCCCCTTGTCACATCTCATAAACACCACCTCCATTCTACCAGCAGTTGGGTGACACCACCCTGAGGGAAACCCGGGCTCCCCCTGTCGAGACGGGCTGACGTCCTCGCATGCCAGGGCCACCTCTGGGCCAGGATAATGTGCTTATGTTCCTTAAAAGTCGCTTTACATTTTTTTTGGGGGGTGGTAGGAGTTATTAAACTCCATGATCCTGGGCTGGCACAGTCGGCTGCTGACCCAGGATCACTCCTACCCCTCTGAATTAGTGCATGGGATGGAAAGAGCTGTGTGAAATCCCCTGCTGCTTTCCAAATTATATATTTACAGGTAGGTAGACAACACATTATCCATGACCACCCTAGTGGTGTCTGGGATGAAGCTCAGCCCAGCCCTGCAATTGTTCCTCAAAGTTATGCTAGTGGCAAGCAGTAACGGGTCCATGCCTCCCTCTGGTTTTAAAAGCATTAGGGGAAATTTTGCCTGAGCAGAAGCTGTGCCATTAGACCTTTGCGTCAGATGCTTTCTATATACCTTTTCTATCATGCAATTCTCATGCTGTAATAATAATGTTATATCATTGCTGTTCCTCTATAAACCTCTACAAACCACCCCAGTGAAGTCAATAATCCATTCCCACCACTTTGCGTGGCAGACAACGTTTGTAGTCTAAGTTCACCCAAACATTTACATCTATATGTGCCTGAGTGCATGTGTGCGTGTGGAAATATACATATTAATTACGAACACACACACACACACCCTGTGCTAGCCTTGCAAATGACACTATGTCCAGTTGGGCGCGTGAAAGTTGTGATGCGTGAAATGCCAGACGTCTCGCTGCCCACACAACTTAATTTGGACTTCTAGGGTGTCTGGCGTACCTCCTGACTGATGAAGGGGGAGCTCTTTGACAAGTGTGGCTGTTAACGGTTTGAGAAACCCACAACAGCTTATTGTTGTTTAGGCAATTATTCTCTCAGCCCATGGCCCCTCCCCACCTGGGGATGGGTATCGGAAAGTAATAAAGAAAGCTAGGAGTTGAAATATAAACAGATTTAATAGGGTAAAACTAAATAAATAACACTAATAACACTAGAGAATCAATATTGATCCCGATAACAATATAAAATACACGAGGACTACCCCCATCCCACCCAGGGAGCCGTGCCCTCCCAGCAGAGACAGCCAATGTGGGGCCCTGTGAGCGCTGCGGCGTCAGGAGGAAGGGAAGGGTTCAGGATTCCGGCACCGGGGCAAGGAGTTCTCAGGCTGGCAACAATCATGGGACAGAGAGAGAGAGAAAAAGAGAGCTCCTCAACAAACTTCTAGTTGATATTGAATGTGAAGCTCGTGGTATGAAACAATCCCTCTGTTGGCCAACTTGGGTCGAGTGCCCAAGTCTCACTCCTCATCCCCACACCTGGGGACATCAGAAACACTGAGACCTTGAAACCTGCTATAAAGTAGATATTTTCACCAATTCAGACACTAGAGTCTTCTAAAAGTGCAGTTTTATGATGTATTAGAACAGATCTTAAAGAAGAGTAAAATTACTGAAAAAGGAATGAGTCCTGCATCCCTCAATACAGGACAATGCCCAAATAATTCTTTTTTTTTTTTTTCAGCTGAAAGGCACAATGGACTATGAAGATTTATGGGAAGCGGTAAGAACCATGTTTCTTAGATTCTAAGTGCTTGACTTTCACCTAAACATTGCTTCTAATTTTTTTTTTTTAATCACATTGTCCCATAAGTATCTTCTTCATGAGGAAAAACAGGAAAAATTGTATTATTATATCTGTAAAAATATAAAATATAACAAAAACCAAATCCATACACCCAGTTCCAGAAGTTCTCTTCACCATCACAAAAACCTCTACTGTCTTTTATACGTCATCAAGCATTCTTGGGCTGTGTTACCCGTACCTCGTCTCCCCATCCCCGCAGGGTGACCTGGTATCCCCCAACTGTGGTGTCAACAGCTGCTGCCACACCACCCTTCACCCGGCTCCCCTTCGGCAGGGGTTTTGGCATCCAGCTGTGATTTCCCGGGGGCAACAAGAGCAAGAGAAAGGAAATGGCAATTATCAGCTCTTCATATGGCAGCAGAACCTGAATGGGGTTTCATGGGAGGCATAAAAGAGCATTTCTGCCACCCAGGAACCTCCACCAGCTCAAGCTGTGGAAGTTTTAAAGCTACAAGTATCTTTTGTAGTGAAAAGCTGGAGGTCCAGCTTCCTCTGTAGCATTCGGTTTATTTATCACCATTCAAAATATTAAATCACAGAAACGGAATCATATGGGGTTGGAAGGGACCTCTGGAGATCATCCAGTCCAACCCCCTGCCAGAGCAGGTTCCACAGGAACATGTCCAGGCGGGGTTTGAATGTCTCCAGAGGAAAAGACTCCACCACCTCTCTCGGCAGCCTCTTCCAGGGCTCTTCCACCCACATGGAAAAGAAGTTTCTTCTCATGTTTAGAAGGAAATTCCCATGTTCAAGTTTGTTCCTGTTCCCTCTTGTCCTGTCTCTGGGCACCATTGAAAAAGACCGGCCCCATCCTCTTGACACCCACCCTTTGAGTATTTAGAAGCATTGATCAGATCTCCCCTTAGCCTTCTCCCAACTAACAAGAGCCAAATCCCACAGCTTTTCCTCATAAAAGTGATCATAGAATCATAAAATCATTTGGGTTGGAAAGGGACCTTAAAGATCATCAAGTAAAGATCATCAAGTAATGTTTTAGTCCCCTCATCATCTTTGTAGCCCTAAATTCCATCAATTCAGTTGGCCACCATCTACTTTTTGCGTTCAATGCTACTGCAGTGCAGTTAACTTAGCCTTTGGTGGCAAGTTGGGTTTATTCATGAAATCATGGAACCATGGAAATGTCAGAGTTGGAAGGCACCTCTAGAGATCATCCAGTCCAACTCCCCTGCTAAAGCAGGGTTGCCCAGAGCACATCACTCAGGATGGCATCCAAGTGGGGCTTGAAGATCTCCAGAGAAGGGGACTCCACACCCTCCCTGGGCAGCTTCTGCCAGGGCTCTGCCACCCTCACCCCAGAGAAGTTCTTTCTCAGATTTGAATGGAACTTCCCATGCTCCAGCTTGTGCCCATTACCCCTTGTCCTATCACCAGAAACCACTGAAAAGGATCCGGGGTGTAGAAATGACCAAGAAAAGGCCAAATCTTGTTTCCTTCCTGACTGCTTGCTTTTGCATTCCACCCCTTTCAACTCTGAGTATTCATTCAGCTCCTAACGAGGACTGCACAGTTTAATTCTCTTCCTCTGGGCTGTGCAGATGACATGCTCTATATAACAGCAGCTCAGAGCGCGCGCGTCCTCGGCAATCTCTATTTGTAACCAGTGCTTCCGATGATCCGAGCAGCTTCCAGCTGCGTTGGGGCATTCACCGGGGACCATTTCCTCAGCACACTGGTAGAGCGCTCCACCAACCTCCTGCCGTGTCCCCCCTGGTGGAGACCAACGATACCGCTGGTTGCAGATGGGCCATGCTTCCATTAGCAATAACAACGCAGTGCATTATGGCAAGGTTTGGTTTTTTTCCAAGTCGGGAGGCTCCTGTCTGGCTTAATACGACCCTCAGCCTTTTTGCTCCTCTCCTTGTTGTCTTTTGCACATCCTCCTTCTCTGGCGAGGATTACACAGAACTTTATTGCACCAGGTCGTGTTTAATTGAGAAGAGATTTCACATCATAATCAGCTTTTAACACAGAAAATTTGATTTTGTGCAGGTGTATAAAAGTTTGGTGTTGGGAGCCCACCCTGTTATGGGATAAAATCACTGCATCCAAGCACTTTCCCACACGCAGCAATGTGTTTTGCTCCACAGCATGATGGGAAAGGCTAAGGGGATACAGCCTTCAAACTTCACTGAATGTGATATAACTTCATAGAACCTTATAAATCTCACTCAGAAGGTATTTATTTTTGCTTATTGGTCATTATTACTAAGGTTCTAATGTTTGCTATTGTTATTCATTGTTACATGAACTTTATATATTATTTAAATTCTCACATGAAGAGAGTGCACATATACCATTTCACATCCTCTCACTTAAATACTCAAGCAGTTTCGAGCACAGTGGGAGTTTTAGGTGCCTTAATTTTTTTTTTTTCCAAGAGATTTGCTCAGACTTATATGTCCAGTATTTTAAAATATCGCAATAAATGACACTGATTCAAGGTCTGCTGCATTCCTGTATTAAAAACAAAATCAAAGTTTTTCTTGCTTCCTCCATAAGATACTTAACAATCTTTAAATATTTTCCAAATAAAATACCAGTACATTGTCATTTGTGGCCAATACTATAGACAGATAATAAAATCTGTTTCCATAATATAGTTCTTTCTAAAAAAATTTAAAATCTGCAAGAGATCAAACAAACGTCTTGCAAATTTTGAAGCACGAAGCAGTAGTATTATTCAGACCAGGCCCTCTGGCATGGGGCTGGGAAGAGGTCATTTGCCTCCACAGAACTAGTCACAGAAGACCCGTCCAAAGGCATCTTTGGACTCTTAGCCTTGGAGGGAGGCAAGAATTAGGGTGGACAAATCATGATCCACAGTTCTCCAAGTTAGGAGTTGATTCACCATTCACATCACTTCTTCTCATGGCCTCTTAGTGACATGGGTTAGTGATAGTTTTTGTCAGTATTAGGTTGATGGTTGGACTAGATAATCTGAAAGGTCCCTTCCCACCTAGACCATTCAATGGTTCCATGACCCTGTGACACGCCATTATTATGGCATTGAATGTGCTGTACCCTGGTGTGATTTCCTTTGAGTTAGCTGATTCTTGCACTGCTTGCCAAAAGAGAGCATTTGCCAGCACTTGTGAAACAATCATTCACCCTCAGCACTAATTTACCACCAACATCTGGGCGAGGAACAGACAGCATTGGTGACTTCGACTTGCAGAAAAATCGTCAGGACTAAGAACTTTCAAAACACAGCCAACTCTTAAAAATGTTGTAAAGAAAAAAAAAAAAAAAAGTATTCCAAGTATAACTAAATGACTTTACAGGAAGACATGCAAAGGGTCTAATTTAGTAACAGCCTGCACCATAAAATATTAGTCAAGTGCTAGCATAGCCATTAATACTCTTTTAACACAAAGCAATTTCACAGCCTCATTTACTAACTGGAATCTCCCAAGTCTAGTTGGTAATTGTGCTTTTTATTCATCTCAGTAAATTCCATTTAGTGCTTTTTAGCAGTTTCTTAGCATAAATGCATTGAATGTTGTTAAATTGGATTAATAGCTTTTATGTGTGATATATGTTATATATACATTTAACTGAAGGTGTTTCAACTCATGGCAGTCTTTTTTATAATGCACACTCTTCTTTTTTATTTTTTTATTGATTTTCTCCCTCCCACTGGTAATATTTTTGTAATAGATATTTATGATATATGATTTACAAATAGGGGCTTGTAGGGGTTATAGGGCTATGGTCATCTTTATCTCTCTTTACATTGTTTTGACCTAAGGCAAGCTTAGGGATAAAATATTGTCAGGTGCATTAGGACCTAGATAAATAATTAGGACAGTTGTATGATTATGCATTTTTTAAATTTAAATCTGTCTAATTTTCCTTAAAACAGATGCAAAATTAGAGTATTATGCACTGGCCTCATATTTTAAAACGCTCCTTTGGAGCACATTTTCAGAATTATAACCAGATGTTTACTAAAGTCTCTCTTGAATTCCTTCATGACGCTTCCTGTAATTTTTTAAGTAAAATCTTTATAAAGACTGAAATTGTTAAATTAGGTATATAGCGCTCAAGTGCTTTCAAATGCTATGACATTCAGCAGCCTGGGTACGTCAGTCAGATTGGTGCGTGTCTGTAGGAGAGGACTTTTTAGCCTGCAATTTAGTGACTAGTCAGTCAGTACTTCAGAATAGCTGACTGATTAACTGACGTCATCAAGCACCATCCTCATTTATCTTTTGTGTCATGTTCCCTGCTTTCCTACTGATAAAAGACAGGAGAGGGGCAGAAGCACAGAATCACATAATTGGGCCTCTCTAAGTCCTTTGTGGAGCAGCATGAGCACTCCAGCATGGCAGTGTGTTTCAGCGCTGGTACGTAGGGGATGAATAAACAACCCAAGCCTTGTAGATGGAGAAGACTTAGGAAGAGAGGTTCCATTGCATGGGAGGAGGAATACAATAATTCCTATTTGCCATACCACACGCCAGTCCCAATGAGGCATACCTCTTCATGCATGCATGATACCAACCTAGACCGTGCCCTCAAAAACATGTCCTGAGCTCCTCTCCTCAGGAAAACCTGTTATTGATGACAGAAGCTCAATGAAGAAGAGGAAAGAGTAATATAGAAGTGAAAAAGCTGAGAGCCTCAATGACGAGGTTCAACTGTGAATGGAGAGGTTCAACTGCTCAGGTGGCCAAGAAGGCCCGTAGCCTTCTGGCTTCTATCAGGAACAGTGTGGTGACAAGGACTAGGGAAGGGATCACCTTGCTGTCCTGGTCACTGTTGAGGCCCCATCTCGAGTGTTGTGTCCAGTTTCGGGCCTCTCACCACAGGAGGAACATTGAGGGACTGGAGCGTGTCCAGAGAAGGGCAACAG
Source organism: Gallinago jamesoni (assembly GCA_025769975.1). Classification (NCBI taxonomy): domain Eukaryota; kingdom Metazoa; phylum Chordata; class Aves; order Charadriiformes; family Scolopacidae; genus Gallinago; species Gallinago jamesoni. The sequence continues at coordinate 78,330,522 of JAOQGH010000019.1, forward strand.
AGCTGGTGAGGGGTCTGGAGCACAAGTCTTGTGAGGAGAGGCCTATGTTGCCTCAGTTTGTTGATATTATCCTGCCTTCTACAGCCACATGGAGAGATAAGAACCTGAACAGAGCTTGGAGTAATCTCATCCTCAAGGAGACAGAGCTTCTGTAATTTCTACAAGGACATGGACACAAAGTTAAGGCTTCGAGTCTGTAGGAAAGACATGGGCAGGAGTGTCCATGTTGACTGTTGGTCTCTCCTGCCTCAGTTTGTTGATATCATCCTGCCTTTTAGGGCTGCTGGGGCAGACAAGGAAAGGACAAGACTATGGCACACTCCAACTCTCAGCCACACAGCCAGAGACAGGAGAACATCTACAAGGACACACGCAAAAGTTAAGCTTTCAAGACTCTGGTTTGGGGTTCTCTCAGTGAGTGAGGTTGGCTGACCCATTGTTTATTGTCCTTTCTCTTAAATCCACAGAGCCAGAAAGGCACAGGAAAAAAACATGGCACACTCCCATCCTCAGCCACACAGCTGGAGGCTTTCCTTTCCATAAGGAAACTGACACCAAGTTAAGTACTGAAGGGTTTGGCAGAGACCATGGGAGGAGTGTCCATGGTGACTGATGGTCTATCTTGCCTGAGTTTGTTGAAATTACCCTGCCTTCTACAGCTGCAGGGACAGACAAGGAAAGGACAAGACCATGGAGCACTCCAACCCTCAGACACAGTGGCAGAGATTCTCTGCCTTCAAAAAGGACACAGACAAAAAGTTAAACCTCAAGACTCTGTCAGAGCCTTGGGGTTGGGTTGGTGCTCCAACCCAATCCATGCTACACTCCCATCTTCAACCACACAGACATAGATGGGATAACTTCTACAAGGACACTGACACCAAGTTAAGGATTCGAGGGTTTAGCAGAGACCTTTCAGGCGTGTCCATGGTGACTGAGAGTCTCTCCTGCCTCAGTTTGTTGATATTATCCTGCCTTTCAGAGCTGCCGGGACAGACTGGAACTGGAACAGAGCGTGGAGTACTCCCATCTACCACCACACAGAGATTCTGTATTGTCTAAAAGGACACAGACACAAAGTTAAGCTTTCAAGATTCTTTCAGAGCCTTGGGATGGGGTTCTCCATGGTGAGTGAGGTTGGCTGACACATTCTTTATTACCTTCTCTCCCTAAGGTGCAGGGCTAGAGAAGGACAGGACAAAACCATGGCACACTCCCATCCTCAGCCACACAGCCAGAAACACTCTACCTTCTACAAGGAAAAGGACACCAAGCTGAGGATTCAGAAGTTCAGCAGAGACCAGGACATGGGTTGTCCATGGTGAATCAGGGTGGCTACTCCCTTTTCTTTCTTGATATCATTCTCCTTTTTGCAGCAGCAGGATCTTGCAGGGAAAGGAGAAGACCCTGGTGCCCTACCATCCACAACCACAAAGATACATATATTGTACCTTTTGCAAGGACAGAGTAGTATCTTACAGGCAAAGGAGCAGACCACGGTGCACTTCTGTCATCAGCCACACATTGTCCAACTACTACAAGGACACTGGCACAAAATTAATGATTAATGATCTCAGATAGAGATTTATTCCACTTTCTACAAAGCCTTTTCCCGAAGGACAAGGAAGTGCACACAGATTCCCAGTCTTCACCACACCATAGTCTCACAGGCAGCTGGAAGGTCCCCACAGCCTTGGACCAGTGGAGCTCCAGGCTTACTGCCCTCTTTGTCTGAAACATGCTTTGATTTAAAACTTTTGTAATAAAAAAAAAAGTAGCTTATTTATCTGTTTTGTGTGCTCTTTGGTGGAATTGGGGTTTTCCACCCTAATTGGTGGTGGAAATGGTGCTGTTTTGGGGATTTTTTCTTTTTGTCCATTCTACAATGAACATATAGTTTGTATAGAACTGTATCTTTTAGAATTCATAGAATCATAGAATTGTCTAGGTTGGAAGGGACCTTTAAGTTCCTCTTGTCCAATGACCAACCTAACTCTGATTTTTACATGAAGGACATTGAGGGTCAGTCAGAGACTGCCCTTAAACCTCGTAGGTGTCATGGGTACGAATCACGGAGCTCAGCCAGTCACAGAGCAGTGTGGTGTGAGCCAGGAGCCATGTCCTTGGCCCCCTGGATGAGGCAGAAGGCAGAGTTCAGCCTGTGGCACAGGAGCTCCATGCAGAGCTTTCCAACAAGTCTTTTTTTGTGTGTTTTTTTTTTGTCAAGTGCACAACCTGGACTGAGAATTTTCTCCTGAGGCCATCAAAGGAAAGCTCCTACTGTGTATATCCCAAATCAGCTTCTCGAATGCTCCTCACCTCTGCTGCTGCACTACCGTTTCAGGTTAAGTA
>JAOQGH010000019.1:78372549-78385413 GCA_025769975.1 Gallinago jamesoni
GGAAGGGGCCTCAACCACCTCCCTGGGCAACCTCTGCCAGTGCTCCACCACCCTCATTGGAAAGAACTTATTCCTAACATTTAATCTAAATCTAAGAGAATATTAAGAGGAAGGAGATGCCTTAGGAGATCATCACCATCAGACCCAATCCCCATAAAACACACAAAGCCTCGGCTGGGAGGACCAAGTCTCCTCACCACCGGTGTCCACTGCAGCACGATCCCGTGGGTAGAAGTTGCCTGGCTGCAAGACTCTTCCCCTCCACCAGACATTTCCACTGAGCAGGCGAGGTGGCCGCAGCACTGACATAAGGACCATCGGCTCCATCTGGAATGAGGAAAGCTGCCTCTCTACATTCATATGAAGGAACTCAAATGGAAACAAGGGAATCTCGCCTGAACTGATCTGGAATTGCTTGAATATGAATGAACTAAAAAATTTTCCTGTCTCAAAGCTTATAGCTTTACAGAGAGTATTTGGAAGAAAGACAAAGCCAGGTTCCTCTCCACAATAGCGAAATAGCTGCTGAAGTCACCTTGAGTGCACTTAGGCTAGAGCTTCTATTTCCTCTTAATTAAACTGTTTTCTCCTGTTCTCCTGATTTATCCTCAAATCCTTTCTCTGTCTATTTTGTTGTTTGGTTTATTTTTTTCCTTTATTCTGGTGGAGCCAGAGTCCCACCCCAGAACTTTTGCAACTGGTAGGGGTGAGCATCCTCACGAGTCTTGCCTCTCGTGTGGTAATAAAGGATAAGCATGTGAAAACATGTTAGCACAGCAGGCAAAGGGATGTGTGATATGATGGCGGGTCTAAAACGAAATTAGTGGTGTGAAGGGTGGCTATGTGAAAAATCTTGTGGAGAAGCTGATTGAAAACGAAAATTAGTTGTCTTTTTGAGCGCACGCACTATAGGTCTGCCATGTGATCCGTAAAGCAGTTAAAAATATAATCAGAGTTGTGGCACACTCCTGAATTAAGAATATTTTTCCCCCAACAACAAAGAAATGTCTTCAAAGGAGGAAAAAAGCAAAACTGCAGCACATGCGTGGCAATGCTCCATTTAATCCCTCCATGTGAAGGGAGAGCTGTTCTTTACAAGGTGAGGAGGTGCCTGATTCACTGGTGTGCTGATGTTTTTGGTTGCCAGCTCCTGAGAAAGGCTGGAAAAAAGCCACAACGTGGCAGCCCGAGGTTCTGCCCCACACTAAGGGGCACCTCGTTGACTTCTACAGGAGCTGGAAGCTGCTGGATGGGATGGTGTCTCACCATAAATCTGTTCCTTCAATCTAAAATCTCTCTGTCTCCATTGTTCCCACCGACATAAAATGGTGAGAACGTGTCTGGATCTGACATCCCTTATTATCAGGATTATAAGCAGCAACCACAGGCCAACTTTCTTTCTGCAAGGGGATGAGAAAACCAGGGTGGTCAGATTTTTATTTAAATCTTCATCAGAATAATGAAGATTTGTGGACACATTTTGGGACACAAATTAAAAAAAAAAAAAAAAGGTATATGGAGTAATTTGGATCATAAGACTCAAATTTTTTGGTAAGAGTCAGATGGTGTCCACAGGGCACAAAGAGTCAGATGGTGTCCACAGGTTGCTTTAATGACAGGTAGGTTGCTTTTGCAGAGAACATGAAAAACCCCACAGTCTGAAGTTCTGCATTAAGCTGTGGCTTTCCAGGTGAACTAACAAGGTTCGAAGCTCTGTTTTCTTAGGTGGTGAAGTTTGAGTGAAATAAGTGAAGATTTTTATTTTCAACAATAAACAAAAAACTAATGACAAAAATTATGTACGTAAATTTATTTCTTCTACCCACTCAAAATATTTTGTAGCAGTTTGTCTAGTCTATCAGCAAGCACTATCTTCTAATACACTGTCATATCTTTCTATACCTTTCCAGCAGATTAAAAAATAAAAAAGAAACAACTCAGAGCTAAATCATCTGTTGCACATGTTCTGTCACCTGCAGAGGCATAAAAAAGATACAGGAGAAAGTAATAAAAATTTGGGGTCCGCTTACAGCTTTCTGAAGGTGAATCTGACAATCACCTTCCCAACAAGACGTGAAATTTTCTGCCCTGATGCCCAAAACCACATATTGGATTGGACAAGCTGCCCGGGACACGGCAACACAGAGACGGAGCTTGAAAGAGAGTGTTAAATTCCACTGACTAAATGCTGTGTTTTAGTCACATTGGAAAAGCTTAGTCATGCCTGAATAGTGGTTACAGGCTAACGTTAGAGGCTCGCTGGTACCTGACGTGGCAGAGCGAGGAGCCAGGGAAAGTCTGATAACGAGAATTCTTGGAGAGTTTCTAACAGCTAAAAAGAGCTGAAATATTTGGTTTCCTATTCTGCTGCCTGTTTGGTTGGTCTATTTTGAGCTGCAGCAGTCGTGATATTATAGGTAATATTAGTATTATCATCATCAGTAATAATAATAATAATAATCAACAACAACAACAACAACAATTTATTTATTAGGAAGACGCCTGTAATCTAGTGGGGTGAGCCTGTAAGAAGATGTCCTTTCTGGAGGTTGCATTCAGTGTCCTGGAGCACAAAACAACCAGCTCTCAGCATCTTTGCCCCTTGCACAAAGTCAGGAGGCGGGTGCAGTCACCAGTCACGCCACTGTGGAATGCCCTGGGATCTGGAGACTAAAATTGCTCCACGGAAGTCAACGTTATAGAAGGAAAACACAAAAAAAAAGGAAGGAAAAAAAAAAAAAAAGAAAAAAACCACAAAAAATACTGAAAAACCTTTGAAGTAATTTTATTTCCTGCTCCCTAGGCAGCAAGAGAGGGATGGAACTGTAGCCCTGTGGTTTGAAGCTAGTTCTTTCTAACTTTCTGTGTTTAACCCAACTACCTGTGAAATCAGCGCAACGCTGAGATTTTTTTTTTTTAATTAAAAATTAATTTTAATTAATTTTTTTTTTTTTTTTTTTTAAAAAAAGAGGGAAATCTGGAAGGAATTCCCATTTTAATCGGCTCCTCGGGTTTCACGCTGCCTGCTCTCCGTTTTCACACGTTGTTGCCCCGCTGCTGATCTCTGGAAGTGGCTGCACTTTCCCTCCAGCTGGCAAGGTGCAAAGGGCTCTGTAGAAGTGGTCTAGGAAGCAACCCGCACCCTCCCAAGAGACCAATTACTTTTGAAATGTGCCTGATCGTTTGCTGCTGCCATCTCCCCCCCCGCCCCGGGCCCCCCTCCTCCCCTTCCCCAACCTGCCCCCACCTTCCCCCCAGCCCCTCATTGTGCTGTTGTCACCGAGACACCTGATCAGCCCTAATTCTTGCTTTTATTTGAATTAGGGTGCCACCAATCTTGGATCCATGTCAGGCCCCATGTAATGCCTTTGGGCAACACTGGGGATTAGATTAGCATTTTGGTGTTGTTCTAAAGCCACATGGTCAGCATTATAAGGATCCCATTAGAGATAAAGGGACCGGTTACACAAAGCCTAAGAAATATAAGGGCCAGAGGAGGTTGATGTAATTGGCTGATATTAGAAAGTGCTTTAATTAATGAAAGCATACTGTGGTTACTACCCCTTTTTTATAGTTTAACATGCCTCTTAATTACATTCTCAGTTGTTCGTTTACACTGAGCATGTCTTTCAGGACTGCCAAACTCTTCAGGGAAAATGAAGCAAGTATGTTGTACTAGGTTGGCCAGCCTCACAATTCAAACCCCCGTTATCGGCTGATAGGAGTAGTCTAGCCAGGGGAAAAAAAAAATAATAATAAAAGAAAAAAAAAAGAGGAATACAAGAACCCTTGCCTAATCAAATAGTCCCAGAAATGGCAGGATTTGGAAAAAATGAATAATCGGCAATTTAGCGGGGCATCAAACAGACTGCCTGTCCATAAGAGCTTTGTTAGAAATACAAGTATATGTATTTCCAGTGCCAGGGAAATGAGTCTTCCAGCAGTTCTGCAGGCGAGGGCTGCCCCAGCTCGGAAGGGTGGATCTTGGCAAAGCTGCTCCCACTTTGCGGTACAATGGTTGCACAGATTTGTGTTCTTGACCCCTTCAGTCCACCTGCAACATTCCCCCGGGTTTGCTATGCATTTCATGCACCTACACTATTAGTCAATTGTTGGCCTTTCCTAACGCTTCTCTTAAAGTGAGAACTCGATGCCAGAGCACTCTTTCATTTCCAGGGAACGCTCCAAGTTTTACTTTTCCTACTTTGTTTTCTGTCAGCTCTCACAGTCTCAGGAAAAGACAGGTTTACACTTAAGCAAAGAACCCAAAACTTTTTTACAGGACCTTAAGCATTAGCGTTCACATGATGATTATTTTTAAAGATGCTAACCTCAGGTTTACTAATTTAGGTGTGTCTGTCAACGGCATCTTTTTGATCGACTGTCTCTAGTCCAGTGAGAAATAACAGACAAGCTGTAAATAAATACAGGTTAATGTTTAAGTGGAGATAAATCATCCATGAAGCTAGTAAGTATAAACTAACATTGGAAACTGCGGGTGTCGTAGAGGGATGAGCTCTGCTGCTATCATTCTTTTCTGTTTTTCCCATTGTGTGTATTTCAAAGCTGTTCCAGTAGCTTTCTTAAATGTCTCTTTTTAAGTAAATAGATGCAAAGATGATACATCTTCACATGTTGAATTATTTCAATGGACAGAAAGGACACGTTTCTTCAATCTTGAGACCACAATGTTCATTACTATTAGTATGCAGGGCTCAAGCTATTGGCTTATTTAGGGCCTTCATGGTAGGGCACAGCTAAACAAAGCCGTATTTTCCCACCATCAGAGATGATCAAAATAATGAATTTCAGATTACAGATATGCAACTACCAAAAAAAAAAAATATAAATAATAATCCAAAGGATGGGTAGGCACACTTCAAAGCTGGTGTGCTTTGTTGCATTAAAATTGTCTGTGAAGAGGTATTTATAAGAGGTAACATTGTACATTTGCAGAATTGCTCATAGAGAATGATGATTTCTGGTCACGTCCACAAAGCAGCATCTCTGCTTGATACTCAGTAAACTCACCAACATAGTAATACCATAGAAAACAGCTGAAATTTCCTAGGTGATATTAGTCACTAATTTGGATATTGATTGAATAATAAATATTAAGAAAACAGAAAGCAAAGCTATCTGCTTCTCAAAGTGCTTTCAAATCAAGCTCTCTCTTCATGGGTAGGATAGGACCTGAAGAAAACCTGGATTTCTGTGTATTTTATAGACCAACAATACCTCGTCGAGCAGCAGCAATGATACTCTGCAGATGAGTTCTCAGAAGAAATTTAGTAACTGTGCTGTTCTGCTAGATAAACAGAGAAATTCACCCTTTCATGAGCTTAATATGCATCTTAAGTCCCTTCTGGCTTTAATCATCAGTTTCATTTTGAATTCCCAATATCTGAATTAATTGCAGGTGTCTGCTTCCAACAAGAGTATAGTCTTTAAATTATACATGTCAGTGCATCACTTACACCATGTCACTTCCCGTTAAATTTCTTCTCACTGTAAGTCTCTGTAACACAATGTGACATGATAGAAGTGCGCTGGCACAGTGCAGTACCTCAAAAATAAATACAAAGTTTTAGGATATTATATTCTACTGATCTTCCGAGTTATCTCCGGGTGATTAAAATGAGTAGATAATAGTTCACTGGGAAAGGCCTGGGCCCGTAGCTGAGGGTGGAAAGGAGTCAACTGGTGATCCTGAAGCTTGCACAATCCTGCTGTGAACTGAAAAATATAATCTTTAAAAAGAAAAACATACTCTTTAAAAATTATCTAGAATACCTTGTTAACCCACATGATATACATAATATTAAATTGGAAGGGTCGTGACACCCAGATGGGGAAACATACCAAGGGCAAGGACTCCAAGCAGGTTGCTTCCATCCCTGCCTTAAATAGCTTCATATCCCAGGTGGTGTCTCCCACAGCAACTCGTCTTGAGCAAGGACCAAACTCTCAGCTGCATTACCATGGAACGTGGTTAAAGGAGAGCCTCAGAAAGATGCTGTAACTGCAGTCAGATCTGGGGGATGTGGAGAATCCAAGTCCTGCCTTGACCAAACCACACAGATTTGGTGGCGCCGCAAGATTTGGGAGGAAACGTTACATAAAAGGTAATCCTCAGTCACTTAGGAATTGTGGTGTTATGAAAGACTTAATTTCTACTGTGCCTAATACAGGAAATAACTACTAATTACTTCAACCTTTATACTTAATTTTGGAAATATGGGAATTACGACACTAATTGGGCACCAGTTTGTGAGGGCTTTGCCTCCGCAGAATCCTCAGCTGGAAAACCTTTCAACATGTAACAGGGGAAAACACTAAATCTACCGTTCTAGCTACGGTATTGCTGCGGCAGTTGATATAGAAGGCACATGTATCTTTAGTCATAAAAGAGAAAATTATCTGTGGTTATTCCACTCGTCTACCCTATAGACACGATTTTCCTGGAAAAGCTCCACGTCTGCTCCTCATTGAAAAATTAATAAAAGAGAAAAGGAGCTAAGCTGGACAGAGCTCAAGATTGCTCCAGCCCTTGGCAGGCATTTCGAGGTAGAGGCACCATCAATCTACTCTTTATCATCTCTTCTGTAGGTCTCACCTCGCCCCACAGCAGCGTGAGCCGTGAATGCCTTCCCACTTAGGCAATGGATCTGCTCAGCTGTCCACCAACAGACCCATCTCTGACATCTCATCCAGCAAACCCACCCTCTGCCTTTCTCCAGGTGCTCAAATGAGCCGTTACTACATTTTTCCAGGAAAATTACCCTGTTTTCTCAGCAAACTGATATATTCAGCCTCTCTCCTCCCCTGGATCTCCACAGTCTTCCAAAAATTGCCAGCCTAGTTCATGCCCTTGGCCCACCAGAGTGGAGCCAGCCCAGATTCTGGTGCATTCAGGAAGAGACAGAACAGTTACTGATACAGAACTGGTCTGAGAGGGGAACTTTGATAAACACAGTCATAACAAGGCTGGGACTAAAGTTCACACTTATCTTGAAGGGCGAGATGTTCCTGGTTCTCTCATCCTGCAGGAATGAGGAATCTCCTGGGTTTTGGATTAAGCAAGAAAATTTTGTGCTCTCATGAATCAGAGAAGAAAATGGAAAATGTGAAAAGAGAAAAATAGGAAACACCTAATCTGGAGTTTTAAGGCCCCCTGAAATCTAAATATCTTGAGTACCAGCTGCAGTGAGTTTGTGGACCAATCTAGAGCAAAAGGTCTCCTGATGCTGCCTGTTTTGGATGCATTCATTTTGTCCACCCTGACCACCTCTCCTCTTTGTTGAAACAACTCATCACGATGCCATCTAAGCCAAGGGCAACGTGTACCTATCTTGTGATCCTTGGTTCCTCAGCAATCCTACCAAAAGCTGGACACCAAAGTGACTGACAGAGCACATCTCACGCTTTCTCCCTGGGAATAACGGTGCCGTGGCTTCAATTGTCAGTAGGACTGGGACTGAGCCTGTTTGGAAGACCAGCAGTCAGTTTCAGTACTGTTCAGTAATCTCAGACCTGGTCCTTCATTTCCCATTTGCACCAGAAAAATGCTTATTATGTTTTGTTTTCAGTTCCTAGCGTTTCATCAGTCAAAGCCTTCTTCTCCGATGTTCACCATTGCACAGCTCTGAAATGAAGAGAGGTGTCCTGCTCAATACAGAAACATCATTTGTAATCTCTTTACAAGATATTAGGGACCTCCACTGTCCTCCTGGTTTATTTATTCCCCCCAGTCTCCAAGAGTCGACGGATAACCTTGGTTGTTTCTTCAACAACAGCAACACCACCCAAACAGCCCGGCAGGAGGGCACAGTTCTTCCTCGTAGGGATAACTGTCACTGAAAGGTCTGGCTTCTCCAGAAAAGGCAGGAAAGAGAAGCAAAACAGCAAGGTGGTGGTGCAAAGGCCACAGGAGTGGGAGTCCTAGGAGCAGTCTGAACCCGGGACCTAACACAAGGTGCTTTTGATGTATCTCCAAGAGAGCATTTGCAAAACATCGACCGCAGATGTTGCCCCACAGTCGGAGGTTCATATTACAAACGAGTAAAATATTTGGTTGGGCTTACAGGTGTCTGTCTGTGTTTCTCTTTTTAGTTACTAAGGGGGAATTTTAATGAGAATTTGACTCAAAAATGTTTCGTAGCTAAGTATAAAATGATAGATGCCTTATAAATACATAAAGCACAGACATAAAATAGGAGGGGAAAAAGAAAAAAGAATTGAAATTTATTTAGTTATTTTAGAAACTGTCTGCATCTCTTCAGCAAATTAAACTTGCACACTTTATGAGTCCTCTCACCCTTTAGTGAACTCATCTTTGAAGTTTCAGTATTAAAAGTAGCTCAGAATCATGCAAATAATTTTTTTACTTGTTCTTGGATCTGGTGCTGTTCTCAGAAATGCTGTAGGCAGTCCACTATGTGCTACAAAGACTAATTTACTGGAGAAGTTACCAAGTCCACTCACTCACAAACTGTCAAGTAGTTCAAGTATAACAGTGATGCACCCTATATATGTAATTTTCATTTCAAGAATCTTTGTAACTATTTCATTTATTAGGTTGGGATGAGTTACTGTCGTCTTTCCCTTTCACAGGCCTAGATCTAAGGTCTTTCACACCAAGTTTACACTGCCCTTCTTTTCAGCCATTCAAATTTTTGTCAGTAAGAAGACATTCAGAGGTCTTTTATTAACGGTTATTTAGATATAAATGGATGGGGCCTGTAGAAAAGTTCTGAGTTTGGGGAAAAAGTGTGTTCAAAAGTCAGATCCAAACTTTGCATATCACACATAAATTTTAGCTGTCTTTAAGTGATGTATCACAGGCTTGGAGGAATATAACACTTCACCCTGACCCTAGATAACTAGGTTGAAACTAGTGTAGACAAAAACAACTTGTCTACATCTCTGTAATTCAAAAATGTATGCATATACATATGTGTATGTGTATATATTTATATTTACACAACATCTAGATGTGATGGAATGTTTTCTGAAGATGCTAAATTTGCATTTGGGAGAAGCTCAATAAGGACGTTTAGAGGCCTCTTCATTTTAGTTTATCAAGCTTAATTCGAGCAGAATTTCAGTCATTTCATCAAAATCATTTAAAGCTTATCTGCTGACAGCTCGTTGGTGGTCTCCAGTGAGCTCGCATCTTACCAAATAAGGCTGTCATTCATGTGCATCATTATGCCCATCTCCTCAAAGATGGTAGACTGGATATTTTTTCACTGCAGTTGCACCTCTAAGCAAGGCTGTCCAGGCTGAGCAGTTGTCTTGACTGGTTGAAGGGTTATTTCGTGTTGTCAGTGCAGAACATTTTAAAATTATGAGCCTTATACCACTCAAAAGTGCTAAAAGCTTTGAACGTTCTCCTCTGCGTTGGTTGGACCACTTCATTTAAAGGGTTTTATTTGTGATTTACTGTCAACTGACACAAAGGAGGATGCACTCTTTATTGGGGAAGAGACTCTTTATGAGGGAGCGTAGGACGAGGGGTAATGATTCTAAACAGAAAGAGGGGAGATTTAGACTAGATACTAGGAAGAAATTCTTTGGTATGAGGGTGGTGAGAGTCTGGAAGAGGTTGCCCAGAGAAGCTGTGGCTGCCCCATCCCTGAAGGCGTTCAAGGGCAGGTTGGAGGGGGCTTGGGGCAACCTGGTCTGGTGAGAGATGTCCATCCCAGGGTCTGGATGGTCTTTAAGGATCCTTCTGACCCAAACCATTCTGTGATTCTATTCTATGATTCTAAAGCAGAAGAAGCCTCTGATGGAATGTTTAATTAGTATCTTTGCTCAAAAGTTCTCCGCCCCATAGTCAGCATCCCAAGGTGGCCCATGGCTCCTGCATGCATCACAGCTGGGCAGTCAAGAGTCAGTTTGGAGACCTTGCATGTCCCCTGTGCAAACAAATAACACCAAAGAAAACTAACGGAGTCACTCTTTCAAAGCTGGAGTTGGGGTATTTTAGATAAAAGTGGATGAGGAGCAGAAAAACTTATAACTGGTCACCTTCGTAGTGTAAACTTACCTTAAATAAGCCAAGCTAGCCAAGCTAGCCATCAGGATACCTAAACGGGACAAGAAAAAGCAGTGGGGCATCTGAAAACCTCTGTTAGGTTTTAGGGTGTTGGAAAACAGAGCAGTTATCACTCTTTTCTACGCAGAAAAGTAGAAAGTTGTATTATATTTTGTTTCTTTTGTTTGTTTAATTTTTTGGTTTTCTTCCTTTTTTTTTTCCCTTTCTTTTAAAGCAAAAATTACTGCCATGAGGAATTAGATCTGGACAATATCTGAAGGGAGCTACAGGAGAGCTGGGGAGGGACTCTTTGTCAGGGAGTGCAGTGACAGGACAAGGGGGAACGGTTTTAAATTGGAAGAGGGGAGATTTAGATTAGATACCAGAAAGAACTTGTTTGGTGTGAGGGTGGTGAGAGCCTGGCCCAGGTTGCCCAGAGAAGCTGTGGCTGCGCCATCCCTGGAGGGGTTCAAGGCCAGGCTGGATGGGGCTTTGGAGCAACCTGGTGTGGTGGGAGGTGTCCCTGCCCAGGGCAGGGGAGTTGGAACTGGATGATCCTTAAGATCCCTTCCAATTCTAACCATTCTATGATTCTATGAATATGCCCTTTTCAGCCTTAAAAGGTTCCTGGGAGCTGAGAACAGGGTCATGTGTTTAAGGATCATGAACACACCAGGATGAATGCAGAGAAACTTCACTGACAAAAATAAAAATGGACTGCTGTGGAAAAAAGGGTTGAAAACAACACTTTCTGTGACTTTCTGTGCCTACACCTGCCCTAGTCCCACTCCTCAAACCCTCCCCTGGATGTGTCTCTGGCTGCTGGAGTGGCAGGACAAGAATAAACTGGGGAATAAAAGTCCAAAAAGGCAAGAAGTAAGGCGAGGTTTGAATCATTATCCTTCCTCTTCAAGAGAAACAGTGCTTGTCGTGTAATGAATCAACTTTGCTGACAACAAACTCTCACAGGGAGGAAATACTAAGCTTTCTCAGAAATAACCCTTTTTTCTTTTTTTTTGGTAAGATTTTGCTAGGTTAAATACAGCTCTGTACCAATGCACACCAGTACTTTGTATTCCTCCCAGTATTTTCATTTAAAAGGGAGTTGCTGTGCAAAATAATGTCCTTGTCTGTCCCTTCCTCATACAAACCTCCAATCAAATTTAATAAAGCTAGTTTGATACAATGCCAGCCTACACTTGGTTTACCCTTGGTCGACTTTAATAGGGTCAAAAATATTTTCGCATTGGCAGTGTACGCATTAATCATTTTTCCAGAGGATTTAGAAAATTGGAAGAGACAAGGCCAAGCAAAATTTTAAATTAATTGGGCCTACCCCAGCATTCAGGGGGTCACCTTGTGTCAGTTGTCCCACATTTTCCAGGTCACAAAGTTCCAGTGTATCCTACAGCTGCTATGAGGAGAGACCCGTGCTGTGGGCACACAAAGGTGAAAGAATTTCTCCCAGAAAGTGCGAATTTTCCTACGGGCAACCACAACAATTGCAGCTTCCAGATTGTCGCCAGACACCAACCACTTAAATAATGCATGCTCGGCTGACGCCTGTACTTGGTGCATTTTCTAATCGAGTAGTCAGGAAAATTTGCAAACACTCTGTCATTTACCATAAATCCGCTGCCTGCTTACAACTACAGAGTAATTAATTTTAGTGCTGCTCAGAATTATTAATTTCAGCTGGGAAATCTGTCTTCACAATTGCTGACTGTTTTCACCCCTCCCCTTTTTTTTCTATTTCTTTTCTTTTTTTTCTTTTTCTTTTTCTTTCTTTTTTTTTTTTTTGTTGTTTCCTAATATTCTTGCTAGGGGTCAGAACATCAAAGCACTATTCTTACAAGGGAAAGACTGTTTGTGGCAATGTTAATATGTGCTTCCAGTGTGACACCAATAACTGCTTCAACATTTCTGATTGTAATCTGCAATAATGCCCTCTCAGCATCTGGCTGGCCGGCCAGATGTAGCTGGCAATGCTAAGGGAGGGAAGCAAGTGAAAGACTTTCTTTGGAGATGTAATTAATTTATTAGGCTCTAAAAGGGCTTACTGTGTGATAAGGAATGCGTATACCTTTTAGTTCACGGTTTTATTCAGAGGAGCAGAGTGTCACAGCCTAAGTGCTGAAAATAACTGGAGGCAAGAAAGTTAACGTTAAATGGTTTATCATCTGTTTAAACATTCTTAGCATTTAACCCACAGGATTAATAAGCTTTTTGGCACAAGGAAAAAATTATATTTTGCAGATTTATTTGCAAACCTTGAAGCTGTGAGAACGCCAGAAAGGAAATCTCTGTAATTGCTGCTTAGTATTTACAATTCGGCAGACACAAGGAATATTGCTTGTTGAAGTGGTTTGCCCTGGTTTGCAAGGTGGACTTGGGATCGCATCAGTAAATATTCGAGAAAGTGTCCAGTCCTGGTCCGGTCTGCGTCACATCCAACTGCGACCAGAGGAATTCCACAGCTGGTGGTTTTTCGTAAAACTACCCGTTCCCATCAGAGTTTTGAAATAATCATACTGGCCATCTTGTAACCTAACATGACTTGTAAACTTTTTCATTTCCACTCTATGATCGTATTAAAAAATAATGTTCAACTGGAAGGTTAAGAAAGAAAGAGAGAGAGAAAGAGAGAAAAAGAGAAAGAGAAAGAAAGAAAGAGAGAGAGAAAGAAAGAGAGAGAGAGAGAGAGGAAGAAAGAAAGAAAGAAAGAAAGAAAGAAAGAAAGAAAGAAACAAAGAAAGAAAGAAAGAAAGAAAGAAAGAAAGAAAGAAAGAAAGAAAGAAAGAAAGAAAGAAAGAAAGAAAGAAAGA
>JAOQGH010000019.1:78385513-78396291 GCA_025769975.1 Gallinago jamesoni
AAAGAAAGAGAGAAAGAGAGAAAGAAAGAAAGAAAGAAAGAAAGAAAGAAAGAAAGAAAGAAAGAAAGAAAGAAAGAGAAAGAAAGAAAAAAGAAAGAAAGAGAGAAAGAGAGAAAGAGCAAGAGAGAGAGAAAGAGAGAAAGAGAGAAAGAGAGAAAGAAGAAAGAAAAAGAAAGAAAGAAAAAAGAATGAAAGAAAGAGAGAAAGAGAGAAAGAGAAAGAGAGAGAGAAAGAAAGAAAGAGAGAAAGAGAGAAAGAAAGAAAGAAAGAAAGAAAGAAAGAAAGAAAGAAAGAAAGAAAGAAAGAAATCGACGTTAAAGTAAAAATTAATGTAAACATGAGTCACTAAGAGATTAGACACAGTTAAGTGTTTCAGGATGTTTGTGGTAATCTTCATCTAAACAATACTGATAGTTTTCTGGGGATGATTCTGCCTCTAACTGCTCTCCAGTCTCTGTGAGACTGCCCAAAATGAAGTTGATACTTGTTTTGTAAGAGCTGTAACCCTTTGATACCAAGCTGACTGTTTTCCTGTCATATGAATCAGTTTAAATGTTAATGAAATTAACTCCTGGAGAGCGGCACGGTGCCATCATTAATTATTTAAGAAGAAAAAGACAAAAAGAAGAAAAAAAAAGAAAGAAATCTGAGGCAGTTTATTTCTGCATTTTGTATTTGCAATTAGGAGAAAAAGGAGAGATTACGGACACTTGGCGAGCAGCAGCATACAAATAATGTATGAGAAAAATGTTAAAAGCAGGACTCTACACCTGAGTGGAGTGTTCCACAGAAACACGGTATAAAAACATCACCTTTGCTTCCTCACCAGTTTCACGTGTGAATTAAAAGACATATTTAGCCCTGAAACAAAAGTTAGCACTGAGGTACTGTGCGATTACATTGAAATCTGGATCCGGTGCATCTGTGTTCTATTAGTGTGATGTCCAGATCTTTTCTCCCAACTGTTATATTGGACCCTAAAATCAACATCACAGATTTTTAAGAAACATCCAGAAACATGCCCGTTGACATCGAGAACCTACTCGATGGGGTCTATGCGGGACATTTGGAAATAGGAATTGGCAGAGAGCTTTAAGCATATCTATTTGGTAGGCTATTAAAACAACACGCTGATGAAAACTGTCACGCAGCTGGGATCTTCTCTTTAATGCTGCAATTAATTTTTTTAGCAAAACAGAGGTTCAGTCTTTAAAAGGGCAGAGCTCGGTTGCGAGAAATAATGCAAACATTATGACACTAAGCCAGGAACAAAATAACGTTTGAGCCTGTTAATTAATCATTACAAAATACTGAATTGCAGCGTTGGATGAGCAATGTTTCTGGTGGCATAAAATATTATGGGATTATGTCTCATGTAGAGATGAGGTACTGTGCTTTAAATGTACATATGTAATATATATGCATAAATATCTCAACGTAATTGTTTCCAAATGATGCTATTAGTGATGTATGACATTACTCATGTTACTCCTTCTATTAATCAAAAACATTTTAATTTAATTCAGGATATTTTGCTTAAGAGCAGCACTTTGCTGCTCGTCATTGTATTTTGACAGCAAACTGAATTCTTGTTCACAAGTATAGGATTTGTTTAGCTCCAGGCATCTGTGTTTGGATTACGAGAATGCTGATTGGTTCACTGCCAGGGGCACAAAAAGGTCAAGCTGTCCTTTTTTAAAGGCGCTTTTTTTCCCTTCCCCCCCCCCCCCTTTTTTTTTTTTTCCTTTTTTTTCTTTTTTTTTTGCCTAAGAGTTTGGCTCATTAATCAGAGTTAAAAGAAAGGGGAAAAGGCAGTGACTTGAAATCATTTGATTCTTTTTCAAGGGGTATTTTAAAAAGCAGAACTCAATGTTAGTGTTAGAGGTTGAGTAGATGTTTGTATGGATCATACTGACATACTTCTGACAGGTGACCTGAAACCTTTCAAACTGACATCTGTCACAGAGACAGACAGAGGTTTTTTAGCCTCAGAGCCTGTTTTCATGACATTTCATTTTTCATCAGATTTTGAGAGAAGGGAAAAAAAGAAGATGAACTTGAAAAAATCTTGCCAGGGGCAGAAAATGAGATCAGGTTTTCTGCAGCTGTCTAACTCACCTTTAAAGGTTAGAGGTCCAGGCAAAGTGAAGAAAAAGGTCTCATTTTGATGTTATTAGCTAAAAGGACAGATTACTTCTTTAAGTGTATTTCTACAGTTGCATAGCCAGTATAGGACATTATAGAGGTGTAGGTAGTTAAGGATGGCTTGGGTGAGCCATTACAAATCCTGATTTCCAGCATTTACTTGCTCTTTGCACTGAGCTGAAACTTAGGGCACGAGTTTAACTCCTCTACGGGTGTGAGCCAAAAACTGCAAATCTCTATCATATGGATAGTGTTATATGATAAAATATGAATCCATATTTAGCTTCTGGTTTCATTTTATTCAAATGCGCGTTAGGCAACCGTGACCTCTATTTTAAACAAAAATGGATGCAGGCACAGACACATGAAACGCAGGCACCACAGCAAGACCACATTTCAACATTTTACTTTACTGAAGGCACCCCTGAGCCAGATCAAACTACCCAGAAATCTTCTTCCCATGCTTTCCCCAGTGGTCACCGTGGTGGTCCTGCTGGATTGGAAGAGGAAAGTCACCCCAACAGAAATGCCTGGGTTTTTCCAAACCTGCCTCATAAGGGCTCCAGACCGAAGTCACTGCCTGGACCGACTTCCCTCTGTCACATGGGGATGGGAGTGGTGATGAAGGCCCAGAGCAGTCTTCAGTATTCACCAACAAGCATGGGATTAATTGTCAGCTATCTAATTGTCAGCAATACCTTTATTCCTTAAAGGCATTAGCTCAGATCCAATTGGGCCATCATAATCCTGAAATCCCCAAAACACCCCAAAAAAGAGATGACAAAATCTGTACATCAGGCTGCAAGTGGGCAGCCAGTGATGGCCCTCTTCCTCCAGAGGTGTACTGGATTGCTGGGGGGAAGCAGGAAATCTACGACACCTGTTTCATTTAAATAGAGAACTTTGTAGTCATAACTACCAGTAAATATAAGCTGAACTTTCTCCAACACGCCCATTACACCATGTTGGTAGCAACAGGCAGGACAGACCAAAAAGCCAGGTTGTTGCCCCTTCTTTCCTTTCTCCTGACAAGGGGAGGCAGGAAAATGGGACTAATGCTAATTGCACCTCAGCTGGCTTGGAAAGACATCTTTGGTGCTTGTTGGTCATTAATTCTTGCTGTCAGTCATTAGTTCTTGCTGAAGCTAGGTAGACTGCAGCAGCAAAATCTTGCCCAAGACTCAACGGGCTTATGCTACTGTCTTGAGATTTCAGAATGCATTTGTAAAATTATCTCCAGGCCAAAGGAGACCTGAATTTTGTTTTTCTTACCCATCCTATCCTACTGAAGTTAAGAAACAAATGGAATCAGCTGTGGTTTGGCACTCAAGATGTAGTAGCTAAAATCAAATGCAGTGTTTCCATGCACTGCTACATCACAGAAGGCAAAGGTTTACACTTCTGCAGAAATTGCTGGTGCCTTCATTATTCTGAACTGCCAAGAAAACTTGAGAAGAGCTCAAGAGGTATACTATAAACAAATACACAGCATCAACATAATCATAAATTGGGCAGAGCATCCTAAGCAAACAAGTGGCTTTTGATTTGTGTGTACCCTGACTTTAGTCCCTTTCTCTGCTAAACATTGCATTCGATGCTTCCTTCACTGCTGTTTATTGTAATAAATAAGTTGCAAACACCTATATTTACAGTCCCAATGGTACTCACAGTCACTGATTGAATAAATGCTCTCCTGATGCACCTCAACATTTAGCAATTTAGTTGAAAGGATTATGAGAAATATCATAAAGGCAGAGAAATGTGCTGTTTCCTTGTGAACAGTAAACCAGGTTTTCATCAGTTTTGAACCTCTGCATTGGTCTTTCATAGATCTCTTTCCTTTCTCTCTTTGCTCTATTTTTAAAAAATAAACATGGACACCTACTGTCATAGCTTCAGCATAACATTCTCCATCTGGGGTATATCCAACCCTATACAAAGATTACTAATGTTAGTGTTTTGTCTCACCAGATTCTTGGGCTTTCTCTTTTTTACTTTTTTTTTTTTTCACGGTCTGTCTTCATCTGGTCAAATGTGGGTTTTTCTCCGTTTAGTGTAAAGGGTATTGGTCAATATTGGAAGAGTATAGATAGTAAAATTTTTCCTTAGCCATCTTAATACCAGGGACCATCAGAACATATTTTATTTACGTACACTGTACAATAGACGTGAATTCAAAGACTACACCAGGTCACGTCTGAGGAGATAATAAGCCTGTGGAGGGAGAGAGAAAAGTCGTGCAGAAGAGCTGTGTCTCCAGAGTGCCAGGCTTGAAGTCCAGATGAATTTTCACAGGTGTTTTATAGTGTTGTAACTTTAAAATCATCCTTGAGGAGGTAATCCTTAGCCAGGTAATTCTGCTGCTGCCTTGGACCCAACCTGTGTCAAGCAGGAGTTAATGGTAATGCAGAAAACCAGCAAGGACTTATAACCTCAATGAAATTCCTGTTAGCATCTGTGCAGGAGCACACGTCTGTGGGGAAATCTTATCTCTCACTCTTGCTGGACAAGAAGAATTCAGACCCAGCTGCGTACGATGTATTTAAGTGCTCTGCAGAACATGTAAAGCACAAGAATTACATGGCAGCAAGAATGGGCGATACGGAAAGATGGAGAAGATTGAAAAATCAGATAGTATTTTCTTAGAAAAAGTGTGCCTCTGGCTTTATGTGGGCTGTGATTGTGCAGTTTCACACATCTCAAGAGAAATCACTCTTGAGGTTAAGAAAAATATCAGTGGGAAGGGTAATGGAGTTTGGAGGTAAAAGAGCTACAATTCTGAAAGTGTAGGTTATTTTTTCACAGGAGAGCAGGATACCAATCTGAGAAGTCCAAGCTGATCATATAGGGCCTTTGAGTGGTAACAAGAAAGCTAAGCCCATCAAATAGGAATGAATTAAATGCTGGGAGAATAAAGAAGGAGTCCAGGGTAGTTTAGAAAATCACCACCTGTTTTTTCCAGTGCAAAAATCTGTGCCATTTTTAGCAAATGAAGAAGAAAAGGTGGTGGGGTGAGGGGGGGGGGGGTGAGGGTATTTAATGTCATGCAATGTGTTCAGACTGCTACTAGTTATTGGTTTTATCCAGAAACAAAAAATGAAGCATGTGTTTAGAACAAAGCTGATGCTAGACATAAAATACACAATAATAGTGTAGGTATGCATGTTGCTTTCCATTCCTCTAGAGGGTATGATTGTACTCTTATGGTATTGAGTTTGAAAGGGCCTGGATTCTCTCAGCTCCTACTGAGGTTAGTGAAAAAATCTGAGCATTCGACAGCTCTGGAAAAGCAAGTGTTTGTACTGATGATGAAGAACCATTTTCATCATTGCCAAAGCATTCGAACCGTGGTCTCATATGTGGCCTTCAGGAAATTTCTCTTCCCACCTTTTTCCTGTATTTTCCCCATGTGAAAATGTGGGGAGGGAAATCTGCCCTCGTCTTCTGGTTGGACGATTCCATGTGTAGTAATTCAGAGTCATCATCAAAAGTAAGACTGTTAATGGTTAACAGCCACTTGACATCTCTGTCCATCCATAGACTTCAAGGTTTATAAGACAGATAGATAGCAAAAAGAGATATATAAGAAGTTCACGTTAGAGAAATAAGTAAATTTAAGTTTTGCAATACTGTTTTTTTCATGTTATCTGCACACTGATGGTGAGCGTGGGGACTGGAGATGAGAAAAGAACTTCCATTTCTTAGTTTGATACATTGATACCTCAGCCTGTTCTTGCTCAGAATTACTTTATATTTTCTTTTTGATGCATAGCACATTACAGGTAGGTTTGTCACAAAGATTTGAACAGTTATTTGCAAAAATGAGCTGAATACCTCTATTCCAATGCAACACTTCTAATTTCACAGTTTAATAGACAAATTGAAATTATGATCTTAAAGTTAACTTTTGACAATATTCACTGGAGAGACTTGGATCTCTGGCCATGAAACTATTCATAAAAAAGTTGAATACAAATGAAGGGGATTTTTTTCCTAGAACCATTCACCTATATTTAAAGCCTGAAACCAATAAATTAACAAAAAAATCCAAAAACCAAAACCTAAAATTATGTGAGTGCAATGGAAACAAATTTTCCACAATAAATCCAGTTCTGGGTCTTACTTTGGGATGTCAAAGAGTTCATAGGTGCTAAATATGAAAAAATAGTTCTACAAAAAAGAGTTTACACTAAAAATCATCACGGGAGTATTTTCTTACATTGCTAAATCATGCTAAAATAGAAGACTTTTGTTCACTTCTTATTCTGTCTTCTTCAAAGGCTTGTTATTTTCTGTGAGAATCTGCTTAAGCTTAGGCAGGGGCAGGGCTTCTTAAAAACTATTTTTTGCTTCATCAGTGGCAGTATATTGGTTCAAAAGAAGTTGCCATGATTTTTAATACAAATAAAGATTCTCAAGAACTTACAATGGCCATCGGGGACCTGCAGTCTTTCCGTACTTGTGAAATTTTTAAGCTAACTGTGTTTATCCTGCTGTTCATTTATAGAAAGGTGCAGCATACACTTCTTAGAAATAAAAAACTCTGCTGTCCTGCATATTTTGGCTAAAATCTTGAACAGAGGCAATGCTGTGATGCTCCTGAAAAAAAAAAAAAAAAAGGTAAAAAAAAAATGTAACAAAACAAGCCCAGGATGGAGTTACCATCAAAGTTTTGTGATACAAAATGTAAATTATCCTCTAATATTGGAAAACCTCTTATATTAAACTAAGCCCCTGCCAACTCTCATACCCTGAACGTGAGATTCACTCATTCATTCATCTTCACCTGCCCCACTACAGCATCCACACCTCCTGCATTTCCATGCCTGGCCTGTCCGAGAGCCGTCCACCTTGGTCTAATCAGGATTGAATTAGGTTATGGTGAACAAGAGTCTTTACCAAATATTATTCTATGCTGATCAGGTATTTTACAACATTTCTGTTTCTTATTTGCCACAAAGACAGGGAGTGTGAGACTTTCCTCTTCTCCCCCCTTCTCTAAGATACGAAGCAGGCTCAGATACATGATGCTCCTTCAGGAAAAAGGAAGAGCCTTGTCTCTGAAAAAAAAAAAACAACAACCTTGAGACTGAACGGTGTCAACAATTTAGTGAGAGGTCAAATAAATAAAGTTGGGGAATGTATATATAACAAAAGCTGGCTCAAAAATGGCCTCTCTGACAGAAACAATGTTCAGCCATGAAGCGTTCAGCTGTCATGGAGCACCTATCTTGAGAGAGTGATATTGCTGTAAAGTTCATCAAGATAAAGCCCACCCGAAACATTTCCTTTTACATTTTATTTAACATCTGTGGCCCCCTGTATGCCATTTCTCTCACACAGGTGTGTTTACACAGATGGAATTTATCATAAGTAGAGAGGATGTTAAGTGCAACTGGAATAAATCTGGGTTACCTTTTAATGGGAATTAAATGAATAAATAATTTAAATAGAAAAACCTTTTGAAGATTTCTTTTAAATCCATTGGGCGAGGTGTTGTTGATATGATGCAGAGGCTGAAAATTCTTTGAGCTAAAGTTTTGGGATAGGGTCAGAAGTACCAATCAGCTGATAATTTGCAAGATGTGTGGGTCCCCAGACAGAGTGTTGTTAGTCAAGGCTGTGCGTGGTGAGTCTTAAAGGAAGATGGGAAGTGAACACAATCCACTGGTGCTTAATTGCCACCCGGCAGCCTTAGTTTGCCAGAAAGACATGGGGACTTTTCTTCTTTTTGCTAGAGTTTTCTGCTAGGTTTTTTTCTATTTTTTTCTGGGGTTTTTAGGTGTTTTTTTTTTAATTTTCTGACGATGTGGTGCTCTGCCAAGAAGGATGGGAAAGTCCTTGGAGAAGTCGCTCTGTACGCCCCTGCGTATTGTGGTATCTCTCAAATGCAGATCAGAGGCAACAGAGACTGAGAAGTTTTGACACATTCTTCATCTATAATGCATGCGAAAGCAAGAGGCGGCCCATTGCTCAATGTCACCTCCCACATGAAAATAATGCTAATGCCTGAATGGTATTCCTTGGATGCTGGGGTTAAAACAAGCAATGATATCCAAATGCAGCAGATTCAGACCAAAAAAAAATAAAAAATAAAAAAAATAAAGGAAGAGCTAGTAGGTTCAAAAATAGCCTCATTTACCACAATTAACAAATTAAAAAGAAAAAAAAAACCACTTGAGCAACTGTGAAATGCAGTAGCAAGGAATAAATTTGGACAAGTCCAAATAGTAGGTATTTTGGTTCCCTTGACTCTTACACACCCACGTAGAACCAAGATATATGGAAACACAAGAACCAACGTAGTCTGAATGAGACACAGGAACAGCAGAAATATAGATATGTGTCCTACAGGAGAGAGTCCATAACATTTCCCACCTTGGCTAACATGGCTTCGGCTATAGCAGTGTGAATCAGCTAGGCTGCAGATTTTATTTCCATTTCTCACAAGTTTTTTCTTGCTTCCCAGCTATGACCTCATGTGGAAAGTTTACAATACCCTTCCTGGTAACAGTAGGTGAAGACAGAGGAGGGGGAGAAGTTAACAGAGAAAAAAGGAAGAAGTTTGAGCTGGGTGCTCTCTGTTCTTTTAGTAGAAA
Source organism: Gallinago jamesoni (assembly GCA_025769975.1). Classification (NCBI taxonomy): domain Eukaryota; kingdom Metazoa; phylum Chordata; class Aves; order Charadriiformes; family Scolopacidae; genus Gallinago; species Gallinago jamesoni. The sequence continues at coordinate 78,394,258 of JAOQGH010000019.1, forward strand.
CTAGTTCCTCATTTTGTTTTGATTCAGATACATGGATTTAGATAAGAAAAATGGTTGAAGGAAGGGATGAACCCAGCCACAGTACTGTGGATTACTTAGCTAAAATAAACCCCCCACGATTTATTTAACTCTGCATATATCATCTTCTTTTTTTTCTTTTTTTCCCCTCTATTTTCTTCATTCTTTGGTTTACTAGGAAATATCCTGGGCATCATAAAATATTTCTTTATACAGTGAAGTTGTTCAAGTATTGAAAAGCTATCCTAGGGTGTATATCCATGGCTCTAGTTAATTTGACTTTTGTGAGGCAGGTATTACAACTCTTAAGAAAAATGAATGATTATTTTTCTATCTGCTCAATATTTATTTTAAAAAGTCTAATCTTTTACCGTTCAGCATTATAAGTCTAGTGCAGCACAACCTCTAACATCTGGGGTGGTATTAACGAGACCAAGTAATATGTTCTCTGATTTTCACAGAAAAATATAAATAGTGATTTCATTTTTCAAAATACAGAAGCAGCAGAAGAAAAGAACCATCCTACAGGGAACCACTTATAATACTGATAAATGCTTAAGCAGCAGCAAGATAGCAGCCCTAACACCCTTTGGTTGGGAAACATGAATGATGATCTGGTAGGAGAAATATAAATTAATGCCTATTTTGGAAGGAAAGAACTCCCACCTTATTTATATGTCAGATAGAAAAGGTTAAGGACATAGACTGTTGTTGTGGGCTAAAAAGTCAGAGAAATGGTTACTTAAACTGTCAGGTTTGTTTGAGCCCGCACACTTCCAGCAGGGAAACCTCTAACTTCTAAAGCGCAAATTATGGACTTTCTTTACCCCCATTTGCTTGGATTTCCGTGGTTTCTGTTCCCTCGTTTCACACCTAACGAGCACACAGCACATATCAATGACAGAGAGGATTGCAGTCACTGTCACCCCCTACAATTTTCAGGAGGGCATCAGGGTGTCAAGAGTTCTCTCATGCCAGGCATTGCTTGTGCAAACAGCCAGCCACTGGGTACCCTCCTAGAAGCTGCCAACTTTGTTGGTTGTCTTTAGATTGTGACCCATCACACGTCATGACTGCAGCCTAAAGAAAGAGAGGGGCAGAACAGACTCATTTTAGAATATTGTTTGCTTTGTCTTTCCATACAAATACCAGTGTTTTATGAATAAATGGCTTCTTCGGATTTTTCATTCTTCCTCTTGATACTCATTGTATACTGAGTTGCTTCTTATTTTGTCTTTCCTCTGAAATATTTATAGGGCCTGGTCCGCCCTTCAAACATTTTACCGCATCTTGTGTATCTTCATGTTGAGGGAAGACAGTGAATGATTTTATTGAGGTGGTTACAAGTGTAAAAGTTTCAGTCTAAAGGCACCTGAGTTTCTGGAAGGTGTTTTTATCACTTAGTGGTGTTTGTTGATCTGAAGGAACCAATAAGAGACTTTAAAGAGGATGAAGCCCTAATTCTTTGGAAGTGCATGATTTTTGTTGTCTCTTAACTGGGATTTGTGGCATCTGTTTGCCAAACCTGCATAGTCTGAAAGCAGCAGGAGAGCTCCCACCTTTGGTGGGACCTGGCAGGCAAGTAGCTGCCAGACCCACACTGGCTTGACTTAGAAGGCTTGCAGGAATTTGTTGACCTTGCAATACTCTAACACCAGAGGGAAGAGGAAAAATGGACGACACCAGGTGAAAAAGGAATGGAAATGACCACATGAATGGAAGAAATGCTGAGGGTGAGTTGGGGTAGAAACTTAGCAACTTGAGAAACATTTATGCATTAAACACAATGTGGGAAGGAAGGAAGGAAGGAAGGAAGGAAGGAAGGAAGGAGAAAGAGAAAGAAAGAAAGAAGGAAGGAAAGAAGGAAGGAAAGAAGGAAAGAAGGAAAGAAGGAAAGAAGGAAAGAAAGAAGGAAAGAAGGAAAGAAAGAAGGAAAGACGGAAAGAAGGAAAGAAAGAAGGAAAGAAAGAAGGAAAGAAGGAAAGAAAGAAGGAAAGAAGGAAAGAAGGAAAGAAG
>JAOQGH010000019.1:78396764-78444535 GCA_025769975.1 Gallinago jamesoni
AAGAAAGAAAGAAAGAAAGAAAGAAAGAAAGAAAGAAAGAAAGAAAGAAAGAAAGAAAGAAAGAAAGAAAGAAAAGCTCTCTCCTGTGTTTCTTCCATTTCAAAGGTTGTGGCCTTGTGTGGTTGTGGAGGATGTGACTGCAAAGAGCACCAGACAGTGTCTCAGGTGTCATCTTCTCTTCCTGTCTTCCTAATTTAACCCCTTTTCACTGCTCTTCTTTCAGGTCTGCTATGAGGACTCTGGTAAAAGCAGTAGTGAGAAATGCAATATGTGCTGAGGGACAAATACATTAAGGTAACTTCATCAATGGGGATGAGTTAGTTGATCACAGGATGGGTCTGGACATGAAACAGCCATAAAGAAGAACTAGACACTCCCTATGAAGACCAAAGCAAACTTTAGAGTGCTGAGGGAAGCATTAATGGGCACATCACAATCACTGTAGTTACACAATGCACTGCTGAAGCTCTTCTACAATGCCATTATGGTTTTAGTCACCTCATATTCAAGAAAGATCAACAGCAAGTAAAAGTGAAGGGAAGGGAAGGACTATTAGAAACGCAAAAGACAAAGATGTATTTTACTTGGTTCACTAAGCAAGGAAAAAGCTGATAAATGTTGATAGTAAAGTATTTGTTACGTGAAGAGACATGTGAAGCATAGCTATCACAGGGGAAGAAAAGCTGTTTGCATAGCACATGCCGTAGAGGAACAACAAAAGGAGCAAATTCGGTTGTGAGTGTCTGACTGTTGGAAAGGGGTTCCTAACCATCCAGATTTGGCCCTTCCAATTTCAGTAGCAGGAGCAAAGAGGTGGCCATAATATGAATCTTCATGAATTTGTGCAAATGGACTCAACTAGACGAACAACCAGCTTTCATCACACGCCGTTATATCTTTCTCTCACATGCAGTCTTGTGCCTCCATAACAAGTTCATAGCATTTTTTTTTAATTTTAATCTTTTTAATTAAAAGATTTTACTGTTCATCTTCATTTTTTCTTTCTGCTTCCCTGTCCTAGGTATTTAAACCATCCCTATAGTCATAACAAAAAGCATCTCACAAGAAATTAGAAACAGACTAAACCTTCATGCCATGCTGTCCTTCTCTCCTTTCCAGCCCAGGAAAAAATAATGTGCTTAGTGAGACCACCAAGTTTTGTGTGGGTAAATAAGAAATAAGGTGGGTTAGAAGTGTTAGAAGTTTCCTAAAATTTCCACACATTTATGCTGATCTCATTTATCATTTATTTTAAGCTATGACCTCTCATCTAAATATAATTTACACAGGCATCTGAGATTAGATTGGTAGTTTACAATTTCAGTATTGATTTAGCTCTTTTAAAACAGTAAAAGATTGGGGCAAGAAGTCAGTGTGAGCTCTGGGAAAAAGAAACAAACAAACAAACAAAAAAAAACCAACAAAAAAACCCAAAACACAACACTGCACTGTACATGAAAAAATGCTTGAAAATGAAAACTCTAGAAACTTCCCAACAAGTGTCTACTGTGTGAGAACATTTATTTATTTGAAATTTGAAATACTGACAAACATGTTCCTGTGAAATTAAATAGTTTTTGTGGCCAGCTACAACTGCTGATAGAGTTGAGACATAATCCAGCAGGAGGCCGGCATGGTGGAAGTTCTCCCAGTGCGTTTGTTTGTTTATTTATATTTCAGGAGAATTGGTCAACAAGATTTATTTGGGAGGAATAAAAGACTCCCAGTAAATTCATTCTTGTGGGATTTGACAGCGTAGTTTGCTTATTTTGTTACATTCAGCCCTTCTGTTGCAGCACTTCACATGGTTATTAATTGAGAGGCTAAAATGTTTATCTCTAATTTCAAAAAACTTTTGAGTAGTTAAAAAAAGGTATTGGGGTAATTTGTGACCATGAGCTTCCTGAACTCTAAGAGTCACTATCATTTTACCAAGCTAGGGGCATTTTCCATTCCTTGGTCCTTTTGATCAAGATATATTTACCCAAATTAGGACCATGCCTGCCCAAACTGGAACAGACAATGACCCTGTATATCCAATTATTCTCAAGCAAGTCTTAAGATAAAACAGCTGTATAATCTATACAGAGAGAGAATGAAGCATATGCGTGATTCCGAAACCCTTTGTATACCAAATGAGGGATGTGGTTTTATTCACTGTATTTCAGACAAGGCAGGGTGATATTTGAACTCAGTGTGAATTTTTATGAAATTAATCAGGAGTCTTAACTTGCGATGAGTTGGGATACCATGAAAAAAATCTCAGGGTGTCAGCCCTAGGAGGCCTTAAACTTCATGTAAAACAATCTACTCTGCTATTCCCAGCTCGTGCTGCAATGCCACACATAACGGCGTCACATCAAAGAACAAAAAATGCTACCTCTTGTGATCCTATTGTAAGGGTTCAAGGCTTAAATCAGGCTTAAACTCACAATTCCTCAACCACCTTGAAATCTGTGGTTGTCTTTCCGCTGCACAAACTACAAAAACTTGCTGCAAAATCTTCAGGTTTCCATATTGGATGCTCTTGAGGCAGCTGCCTCAACTTCTTCACGGCAGGCAACTTGGTCTGCACTGCTCTTGAAGCTCCAAAAAGACCTGACTTTATGCTTTCTCCACCTTTATGGATGCGCAATCACTGTGTAAAGATAACTTAGAGCCATGCATGGCTGAATCCATCCTAAAGCTGCAAAGACTCAAGGAAAGACCACAAATCATGCGCCCAGTTCTCTTCAAACACTTCTCTTCCCACCCAAAGTTAAAACAAACCAAAGTCCCAAGACTGACCATGCTAATTGCTGCCTACTTTAACAGTTTCCAAAACAAAACCAAGGTGATTTGCACAAGCCAGTTCACAGGGTCATAGATGATTTGTCACAGCTTTTTCCAAGCACTGCTCCAACCATCACCTTCGCCACAGCTGCTTTTGAGCTGCACTCAGTGACTTCTCTAAATAAGGTTTTTCAGGGCATTGAATAGATCTTTTGGGACCTGCCGTTTCTGTTCTGTGACTTGGTCTTCAGCAAAAAAAGTACCACTCTGCATCCTCACAGGCAACCCTGCTCAGATATGAGACTCACAGACCTCTAACCAGGGCTTCAGCGAATGGTGATAGAAACCTTAGTCAAATATAAGTGAGATTTCTCAACGTACCAGCAGATTTTCTTCATCAGCAAGTATGACACTCCAGCAGTTTAATAACAGCACTTTCGCTGACTCAGTGTCGTTAGATCTCAAATTGAAATGTGAACGCCTGGCTCGTTTCTCTCTTTTTCTCACATCCATTACTGAAATTTATCAGATAAGCCATTGGCTGGAAAATGTGAGCTAAGACTGAATTTTGTTTTGGTTTGTGGGCCACATTCTGTTCTAGATGACACCATGAAGCCCCACTAGTTTCAAAGAGCTGAGCTGGTGCATGAGCAGGGCATCAGCTCCGCTGCTTCTGGGCCATGTGGCAAGTCCTTACCTACAATTTTTGTGCTTTAGGTAAATTCCATGTGTATAAACAAGAGCCCACAGATGACAAACTTCAATATTTGTGCATTATTTGAGTGACCTGTTATTAATACATAAAAAAATCAAGTCCCAGGAGATAGGACAAGAGGAAACGGCCTCGAGTTGCACCGGGGGAGGTTCAGATTGGAGAAAAGGAAAAATTTTGATACTGAAAGGGTTATTAAGCCTTTGTATGGGCTGCCCAGGGAAGGTGTTGAGGCACCATCCCTGGAGGTGTTCAAAAGCTGGGTTGACATGGTCCTTAGAGACATGGTTTAGTGATGGTTTTTATCAGTTAGGCTGATGGTTGAACAAGATGATCTTAAAGCTCCTTTCCAACCTAGACAGTTCTATAATTCTGTGATTAGCCAAGCAAAATTATCTCACCGGGTGGGAGCATTTGTGGAGCTAAATATCTGTGACATTTACGTAAGGCCCAAATGCAGGTGCTTATACACGGTCATCTTTAGTGGTTTGGGGGATGTCACTTGTCTGTGAAATGCTACTCTAGAGGATTTTTCAGATTTGGAACATACAAAGGAATGGTATGTGCAAGCTGCTGCTGGAAAGAAAAAAAAAAAAGTGGGGGTGTATTAAATTAATTCATCTGCTGTAAAACCACACAATATTCTAAAGTAATAGTTACGGAAATGTAGGTCGTCTAGCAATTGGCCACCATTACACCAGAAGATATCAACCTGCATGCAAGGCTTTTTCTGGGAATTTGAGATAAAGAGTTGAGTTGTTGAAGTGGTCAATTAGGGCAATAATCACGCACATAGGCTAGCAGTCATAGAATCATGGAATCATAGAATGGTTTGGGTTGGAAGGGACCTTGAAGATTATTGAGTTCCCTGGGCAGGGACACCTCCCTCCAGACCAGGTTGCTCAACGCCCCATCAAGCCAGTCCTTTAGTTTTCTTACATAGAAAGTGAGTTCTTCCCCTTTCTCTCTTTCTCAAGTAATCATTGTGTAGACGTTCTCAGACTTTAGCACTAATTTCAGGTAGTGTGGCCTCAAAAAGTCTTTTATTCGTGTAGAACTAAAATGTTTCACAACGTAAGTCCTCAGTAGAGGAAATTAGGGATTTTTGCGATGTCTTATGTTTCCACTCATTTTTGAAGTTCAGAACAGAAAATCTGGATCAGTTCTTAAGCTTCTGTGTATGTGTTGAGTGAACAGTCTAAAGCAAGACTGTATAATATATTGCACAAGTTACTTTTTAAATACAATTTACTATGCATCATAAATACACTAAAACTCCCACTATATAAATTTATACCTCAAGATTATATAAGAAACCAGCTGGATAAATCACTATATCTTCAAATAGTATGCATGAAAGCTATGCATAATAACGAAGGGGTTATATATTGTTTCAACAGAAGGCAAAATTATTTAACTGTTTCACTTCTGTGGTACCAACATAAAGCAAATCTCAATAAAAGGCATCTGCTATTTCAGAAATTTGGTATCTTTTTAAGGCTTATGTGCAACCCATCCACTGCTTCTGCAGAAAACAGAAAGTCATGTTTTAAATCCTTGTTCCTGGCATAAGATTTTTGCAAAAATGCACATACACATTTTCACTTAATATGCAGTCTTGTGTGGAGCATCTGCAAGTATTCTCTTTCAGAGATACAAAACAGACAGACCCCAACCCTCATCTGATCCACTGAGAACTGACAGTGGTAAAGAAGCATAACTGTAGAAATTGGGGTTCTATTTTTGTTTGGCTTCTGAACTACCTAGTGCTAAAAAGCATAGATTCAGGGGGTCACAAATTATTTCCAGGGGGGGAAAATTAAATATTTTGGGGGGAGGAATTTTGAGGAATCATGACCAGACAAGGAATCAGCAATACTAAAAATAATGAGCTGTTTGGTTTAAAATAATAAAAATATTTGTGGATTTTATTATAATAAAAACTAATTTTTTATATTATTGGTTTAAAATAATTATTGGTTTAAAATAATTATGCTAGCAAATTTGAATATAATAAATATTATAAGTTGTTGTTATTATTATTGAACTGGAGGCTCAAAACTCATAACATCTGAAACGACAGAGGTGTTTGTAATTGGTATGAAGCCAGTGTCATCTCCTTGAGCTGGATATCACACAAAGGACATCTGTCATAGCACATATTCTATAATAAATCTCTCACGGCCATCACGGAATGAAAATGGCTGTGACATAAGGACATCTATGTTTTGGGGTCAGTGATAACAATATTCTTAATCTGTAGATCTCAAAAACGAAGGAAGCGTCCCAGCCAAAAGCGAATTCTTGTACCTGGCTTTTTGAGTTTGAACCAAAACAAAGGAGGTCAGTGGGCAGCTGGTCAAATCACAGGTCTGACAGTTATAAAAATCAATTCCTTCTATAGGCTTACCTGGAGGATCATCAGCCCCAACGATGGCATAAACCTCAGCACACAGAGAGAGGTACCCTGTCTGAGTAATTAAAGGCTTTGCTTTAAAGGGTTGAAAGCCCTTCCTAGACAGGGATGAAAGCATGGGACACAGCAGCTTCTGAATTTCTTCTGAAAAAATCAGTGTTTGAGGTCTAAAAGGGTTTTAAGGCAAACGACCTGCAGGGTCTTTTCTCTAGCACAGAGCTGTACAAAAAGGGGTGGTACATTAAATATGCAACATTATTAGCAGGACCTCAACCGCTCCAGCAGAGAAATCAGGGGTAAAAGAGGCCAAAATGCACTTTTTAAAAAATAAATCTTTAATTTAAAATTAACTAAACTTTAAAAATTTAAAATAAAAAATACTTTTTTTTTTTTTTAAATAAATAGTTCTGATGAGGCTGAGAGAGCAGATACGAGGCTTTGGTTATGCTTTTGTTGAAAAAGCAGCTTAAACACAGACCTGTTAAGCTCAACAGGTATTGGAGTGATGAATGGAAGCCTGGCAGCTGGCCTCCACATGTGCAGCAGAGCGGAGGCGTGGGACCCTGCCGGATACCCTCAGCTGAACCAACCATCTGCAGCAAGCTCAGGAGAAACCCACACAGCCCACGAGCCCCAAGGGGCTTACCAAATTTTTGCTGGGCCTGTGCAGCTCTTCTGCGTGTGGACAGCAATGCTTCATCCAGGATATCCAGGTTCTCCTGGTGAAACGGCTCTCCAGTGGAGCAACGCTGCAAACGGCCAAGGGCTACTGATAATTTTTAGGTGGAGTTGCACACAGAGAACACACAGACTTAAATATGGGCTGAGTAAGGAAGACAATTCCTTTTGGAGCCACCAAAATATACCGAATACGTGGTGCAACTATTAACAAAAAAAAAAAAAAACCAACCAAAACCAAAAAAATGCACAACGTTCTTCCAGAACAACCCGACTATGAAAATGTGGCCTTTTCAGTATTAATTTATAATCAAGAGTTTCAATAATAAAGTTAACCAACCATCATATTCCCTTTTTTCCTTTTCTGTTCTGGCTTTCTTATAAAATACTTCCAGAACAACTTTTCCCTTCATTTCTAAGATCAGGGGGTTTTAAAACAGGTTTAGAATTTATTGCGGATTAGCAGTCTCCATGACAAACCTTGGTGTGTACAAACCTCTGGGTACGGTTTTACTCCAAATCGATTCTATCAGGCTGAAAGCTTGTTTTCAAAGTGACATCTCTGCCCACCGCGTTGTTCTGCCATTTTTATGTCCCTAAAATGCGAGGAAAACTTTAAGGATCTACTGGAATATCACCTAATGAAACCGAAATACAGAGAATTGCCAAGCGTGCTTTCTTTCCTCAGAGTACCTAAGTTAGAAATACTGGCCTGTGCACCCTCAGGATGATTATACTGAATTTATAACTGCTAATGTTTTGCATTTGTTGCTATTAAGCCAAGGTACAGCACGTTGACTATCTCCAGCCCAGTGAAGAACCGCGACCCAGGGCCTGATTGGCCTTGGAAGAAATGGAGAGAGTTCAAAACAAAAAACCCAGAAGGCTCCCTTCTTACATTGTAGAGCAGCAATGTGTTTTCTGTCTCGACGGAACTTGGACTAAACTGTGATTTATTCTGAGGAACAGGCTACAGATAAGCGAAAAAAAGTCATCTGGAAACCTTCCTCCCCAAACGGCGACTTTCTGGAAGGTCTTTCCGTTGAGAAGTAATTTCTGGAAAACTTCTTGATTAATAAGAGCCTGCGAATAAACTTTAAAACGATGGCTTTGTTATTGCTTTGGCACAATATGTTAACAGCACGGCGAGCTCTGCCAAACTGTGAGCGCTCTTTCAGGCGGATTATGTCCTTGTTTACATATCCAGCTGCACTGGGGCCGTGTCCGTGGTGGTGCTCGAACAATGTCCCCAGTGGGGGTGCCCATTAGGGGAGGGTATACTAACTGCCGTTTACTTTGTCTAAATTGAGTGAGAATGCGCAGCGGCCCTCTGATCTTCGGGGGGAAAGTGTTGGAATCCTGCTCTTTCTGAATCCTGTTTGGGTTTGTTTGATGGGGATGTTTGGACTGCTCAAAAAAAAAAAAAAAAAAAAAAAAAAATTAAAAAAAATAATATATATAAACTGCAGTCTGCCAGATTGCCTTGCGAAACCGGGGTCTGCATGGAAGCGAGCGTAAAACATAAATACCCAGCTAGGTGTAGGGCCATAAAGCCATTTACACTGCACTCCTAAATAAGGATTGCGTAGGGGAGTAGAAGTTTGAAGTGTACTCTTCTTTGCTAGGCAGGGACCTTCTCTGTTGCTTTGGGAAGGAGATGGGCTCCACGCACGTGTGTGCTCACGAGTCCTTCCCGGTTCCTCCATGAGAACCTGGATGGCATCCTCTAAATGGAACACACGTGGGCTGGTGGGTTTTTTTCTACACGTGTGTAATTTATATTTAAGGAAAGCGGATAAGTGGTTAAAAGAAGGGCAATCAAATCAGTAACTCTACTGCAGAAATATGATAATTTTACAGTACCGTGCCTATAAACTGTTACTGCTTTCATTTTTCAGTTCCTTACAGTTTTCTACTCTTGAATATGAAAATTTGTAACGGTGAACTTCATTATGTAGCAGGCTGAAAATTACTAAGCCGGGGTTACGGTTCAAAAACAGTGCAGCTGAAGTGAAGAATTCCCTAGGAAAAAAAAAAACAACAACATGGATTTCGTATCCTCCAGTAGGTGTGCAAATGTATTTAGCTTGTTTCTCCTTTTCAGATGTCTGGGTCTGCTCCTCGCCAGTACACATGAAAAGCTTAGATGATTAAGTTGTTTAGGTGGTGTAGTGAATTACTCCCGAGGCACAGACATACTCGGCTCCCAACTAAACAATGACGAAATGCTGTAATGTTTTTTAGATGTTCGTGAATGCTGTTGTCAGCAGCAGGCTTGGGATGAAAATTCTGGCTTCGGTGGAGTGAGCTGCAGGTCTCCCGCTGGCTTCAGCAGATTCTCCTTTTCCCCACGTCTCCCCTCTGCAAGCATTTAACAGCTTATCATCAGGACCTGGCTGGAAAACACCTCCTCACCCCCACTGCTCTGCCAAACCTCTTGTAGCCCCAGTGGTTATAAAGGTTTCTGTCTTTCTGGTCTACATGGATCTCACGAAAATAAAAAAGGAAAGAGGAACGAGGTTTTTTTATGTTGTCCCTGAGAAATGTGTGCTTCTTTCTTATAAAAGTACTGGATATTTGCCAAGACCTTTCTGTTCTAGCAAACTATTTACATGGAGCTCAGGTCTGGACTCTTCAACTGTCCCCCTTCCTGGGGGGAAGCAACCTCATGCCAGAGGGATGCCAGGCTTCAGGTCCCCAGGAAGAACAGCAACACCTCTCTGGTGGGTTTAGGAAGCGACGAGGGTCTGTGGCACCACAGAAGTGACCAAATTGTAGGGAGTCAGAAGGTGAAAACCATGCAGGCTCACATCTGCAGAGACTCCTTGACCGCACATCAAGAAGTTCCTCTCAAGAAGATTCAAATGCCATTTCCGAGCAACACCAGAATTCCCCACAATCACTAAGTTTGCTGATTACAGATCTGCTGCTCTTTACACGCATTTCTTGGTGTGTCCCATACTCTGTTTTGCATTATAGATTTACCAGTGCCCAGAGAACCAAATCCTTTTCCAGCCTTGTGGACTTCCCTGGCAATTTTTGCAAAAAGATTGGGGATGAATTCTACTCTTGCTGCCTGTACAAGGGGCTTGGGATACAGGCTGCAGACACTTAAAAGTATAAATGATTAGTATCTTCTGTTCTGCATGCTAGAATATCCTAACTCTAGCTTTGAGACTAGGTAAAAAAATAATTTTCTTTCATTTGGGCATTAGGTTTCCATTTTCTTAGTGTCGTGCAAATAAATGATGTGCTCACTAAAATTTCCTAGAAATAGTTTAAATGGGGAAAACAATCATACTTCCAGTACAGAAAAGACAGACCCACAAATCTTGATTTTATATTCAAAATATGAATCAGTTGGTAGGGATGATAAGGTGATGATGGTGTTTCCCAGCACGAAAGCTGACAAAAGATGACAGAAGAGTGGTTGAACAGTGGATAATCCTGCTCAGGTTGAGACAGTGACCAAACTGTTGGCCTCCTCGCAGAGTTAACATCATTACTGACTTATAAAAGATGGAAAGTAAAAACCCCATCAGTCTCAGTCAGGGACTGAGGGTCATGGTTTCCAGCCTGTTCACAGCAGCGTCTTCACTGAGGATGTTTTGGTGTCCATATCTGCTCCTTGTCCACCCCTTTCTTTCCCCTTGACTCTGGGGTTTCCTCCAACTCTTCTTCAGCCTCTCCAGTGCTGGTGGTGGATCTGATGAGCCAGCTGGGCCTGGGTGGCTCTGCCCGGGACTTTGGGCATGTTTTAGCCCTTTGCTGCTTGGAGTTGGGTTTCAGCAGAGGTTATTTGCGTGACTTGCCCGTAGGAAGCTCTTGCCTTGCCAATTCATCGTCTGTGTAAGAGCCGTTGTAGGATTATACCCTCAGGTAGTAGTTACAGCTCATTTGTCAGTCTGAATTTAAATACCAGTGGTATAAAGGATCTTTCAGTATTTACGCTGTGCCACGTTGAAGGGCAAGCCATCAGTTAATCTATATGGAAGGATGGACCTTTATGAAACCCAGCTACCAGAGGACAGCTGTCTCAGTGAATGGGTGTTAAGCCTTTCTCATTGACTAGAATCTCACCTAAAAGCTATTAACCGTGTGTCTCCTACAGCATCTGAGAGGAGCTGGGCTCCTTCTGCCCCTGGGCAAGCTGACAAGCAGAGGTCTGAGCAGGATGCCTGAGGACTGATGGTTCAGGGTGATATCAACAGCTCTTTGAACTTTGCAGGTGGTCCACCACGGCCAGGAGTAAGGACTGCTGATATGCCTGACTGCAGTAATGTGTAATATTGACAGGCTTGTTTCAAAATAGAAGTTTTCTTGGAAATCCCTTAGGATTCTGCTGATGTTGCATGAGCTCAAGTCCGCGCAGGCAGAAAAGAAAAAAAAAAAGGTAGAAAACAAGGTAATTTAGAGATTAATTGCTAATAGTGTGATACTTGACAGTAGCAAATAAATAGTTTGCTTTATATCTCCCTGCTTGCCTCACTAACTGCACAAATACTAGGAAACCTTCTAATAATGTGTAATATCTGGGGAGATGGCATTTTACTGGGATTGCACAGCTCAGCTAAACCCAGGCTTACTCTTCAGTACTCAACACCTCCGCTGTCTCCCCTGATTGCTAAGGGTAAACCCATTTAAGGAAGAATCCATCCACCCAGAATCAATCCATCCATGTAAGAAATGCCTTTCTTAAGTTTTATGGCCTCGTGCAGTAGTTCCTGTACCGTGTCCTCTGAAGCCCTTACCCAGCCACCTGAGCTCACCCTCCAGAGATGCTGATCCCCTTGCCATTCCAGCCCACAGGGTGGATTCCAGAAAATTCCACAATCTCCTCCGCAGGTGTGGGTTGAGGTCCTGCAAATAGATGTGTGTATGGAGACAAAAAAGTGTACCCAAAAAACAAAACAAAACAAAACAAAATATATAATGCTCTCTGCCCAGAGCGTGAACCCAAGTGATTTTCATAGATTTAAGCTTTCTGGTGATTATGGCCTCAGGCCCCAATTTGCACTGCTCATGTTCGCTCATTCTCTGTCCTTAAAAAAGAAAGGCAAAGGAGGCCATTCATCCAGCACTGACTCACCAGCAGAAAGTACTATAATTCACTGAAAACTCTACCAAGCACTGGCATTTAAAAAAAATAAAATAAAATAAATAAAAGATTAGGAGTAATGACCTTCTCCCTTCTACTCGAGTAGGTGCACAAGTCTGAAGGGAGAGTTTTAAACACAAACATCGGAGTTTTAAGGGAAGAAAGCTTTGTTTCTCCTTTATTTGGACTGCTCTGTTGCCACCAGTACTACTCAGAGTGATGGAAGATGTACGAGATGGGCTTGGGTCAAGCGTTTTCAGGAGGGAATGGGTGCCCCTGCAGCTCACAAAGGCAGTGCACGGGTCCTAACCATCAACGTGCTCACCCAGCTGCCCCGCCAGCTGGGAAAAAAAGGTGTTAAACAGCAGCTGTCGAGCTACAAAGGGAAGGAGGAGGGAGAAATAAAAATTGTTAATACGACCGCAGCACAAAAAATAAAAAAATAAAAAAAAAGAAGCATCTCTTCCAGGGCTCCTGACTCACTTCCTCGAAACTCTTTCAGCATTTTTTGGCTTTATCACATTGAGGTCAGTTTATTATTCAGCTGCTGCCTACACGAACTTAACCAAAAAAAAAAGAAAAATATCAAAAAAAAAAGAAAAATAAAAAGTTAATTCGTTTCTCCCAGCAATGCCAGGAATCCTTCTGAACAGGCTGAGCCGGGGGCAGAAGCGGTGGCGTCTCCGATGCCGGGGAAGGGAGTGAAGGCTGAATCATTTGGATGGTGCTAATTGGAGCTGGGCAGTTCCACCCCCTCCCTGTGCACCCCAAAAAAACCTGCTGGTGCCTGGGGAGAGGCTGTCGGCAGTTGGGTTGGCACATCCAAGGCCCGGATTTTGGCAGGTACCCTCTACCGCAAATATTAGTAGTTAAGCATCTAACTACTCAATTGCATGCATAATTCAGGCAGGTGCATGTATAATTCAGGGGGTTCTCCATCCAAGAGACTTCCTAATTTTCGTTCCCTGTGGTGTTCATCAGCACAAAATTATGGACACTATTTTTATTTTTTTTTTCAATTTTATTTTCTTTTATTATTTTATTTCTGGTGGTGAAAAACGTGCCGCAAGGAAACGATGTTGGGATGAAGCCCATCTGAAAATCTGTTCCCCGGTGTTTCGGTATACAAATGTAGATGTTAATGCAGCGCTCTGTTTTGAAACCTTGGAGCCTGATTCACTACTGCATTACACCAATGTGAAATCAATCACGCTGTGCTGGTACACAACTGGATTAACCCAGAGGTGAATGAAGCTTATTGTTTGCAAGTGCCACTTGGCAAAGCAGAAACTATCCATTAAGAAAAAAATACCCCTACCCCCTCTATGGAAATTTGGAAATTTTTAATGGCTAAAATGTGAATAGGAAGGTTAGACTGCATTTCTGTATCCCCTTGTTTTCACAGCATAAAATTTCCAGAATGTGACCGAGAATATATACAAGTCCTAGCCAGGTCATAATTTAGCATAAAATAAAACAAGACATTTAATCCTGGGGAAAAAAAATGAGAATGGTAGAACTATCAAACTATGTGTGCAATTTCCTTGTGCTCAAATTGCATTTTCTCCCTTCAGTGTTATACGGAACAGGGTCTTGCCCTCTAGATTAGAGACTTTTGCATTAGAGGAAACTAGGTTATGTCTTCCACTGTCAGAGATAGAAATTATGAGCTGGAGTGCATTTTAGCCAGTCACTCTGAAAAATGTTAGCCCAAGGGGGTAATAATTAGAACTGTTTTTGTCAGGTGACTGCATTTTAAGCAGTGATGTGTCTGAGAATCTAGCTGAGGGGTTTAATATAAATATAAATATTTTTTTTCAGTCAGCACTGTTGCCAGGATTTTTTTCTTTCAGGTTTTTTTTTTTTATTTCAAAAGTAAGCACTTTTCAGAAATTATCTACTAAAATGTAATACTGCTTAGCATTATGGTGACCTGATAATATTATTTCCTTCAGAAACCAATAATTCAGTGCAGTCTGTGAAGTTCATATGTAGAGTGATAAAGTAGCCCATTATTTCTTATATTCTCAAGCACATATGCATAGAAAATGCATGCAAATAAACAATATCTTACGATTTTTTTCCCCTAAAAATGTAAAGTACATCCAATTTAATGTAATGGTCTTAATTCACACTAAGAAAATAAGCACCAAGCAAGAGGAGATATCAGAATTAGTGTCTTAATGACAAATAGTTCTGCTTTTCTTTCAGCAACGATGTTCTTTGCCCCCAGATGAAGGGAGAGGTGGGACTGGATTTTGAG
This sequence comes from Gallinago jamesoni, assembly GCA_025769975.1. NCBI lineage: Eukaryota > Metazoa > Chordata > Aves > Charadriiformes > Scolopacidae > Gallinago > Gallinago jamesoni. The sequence continues at coordinate 78,410,704 of JAOQGH010000019.1, forward strand.
GGGGGGGGGGCGGAGGAGGGATGGTTGTTCTGGTGCCCGGCTTGAATCTGAAGTGAGGAACTGGTGCTGAAGTCAGATGCTGTGATTCCTTAGGTGGGAGAGGACGGACCGGGGATGAAGGCTCACCATACTCACCCGGGAACCCCACCATCCATCCTCGCAAGAAGGACCAGAAACAGCTCTTTTCTTAAACAATTTAGGCCGGGACGGAAGTGCTTTAATTGATGGGAAGAGCTTTGTTCTTGGTTTAATAAAACCTCTCGGTCTTTGATTACCAAACTCGCTCCTGAATAATTCATTTACTTTCCCTTTGCCCGTCTTGCGGGAAAGACTTAAGAAGTTGTGCTGAGGTGAAGGCAGCTCCGAGGCTGGAACTGCTCTTCTCCGGGGCCAAGCGGGGAGGATTTAACCATATTGCTGGCTCTGTGCCAGGCTCTAAATATTGCATATGGGTTCTAAAAGCGGGATCAACCCCGGCGTCCGGGCTGGGGAAAGCAAATCTGAAACCTTGTAGGCCCTGCAGGTTTTTATCACTTGAGAAATTCCAATCCCACGGCCCCAGCCCGGGCGGGCTCCACAGCTTCACGTCGCGGGTGGGATGGTTCCCCAGCTCAGTGGGAAAAGATTCATGTACGTTTTCCACCCCTCCAAAAATAAAAACTGATCATTTCGATTACTAATTCAATAATCATTTCAATAATCATTTCAAAGTTAAATCATTCTGAATAATAGTTATATAAACAATCATTTCATTTTCTTATGAAATAAATATGAAGTTTTTTATGAAATAAATACTCTTTTCAAATAGTAGAGAAGACATGAAGTATAGACCTGGCATATTTCAGTGCCTCTTCTGCCCGCAGAGGCAGGACTCAGCTCGTTCCTCAATAATGTGCATGGGCAAAATCCTTTCCACGTTGCTCCTGGGAACAGTCCCATCAGTTCCAATAGTTTTCCTGTTTGCCTGGAATGAAGAGGAGTTGCCTTCGTGTCATTTCTACAGACAGGTAGAGGTTTCCTGTATTACATGTGATACAGTTCAATTAATTATGTTCTCACTGTGTGTACAAAAGCACTTATTTTATATTCATTATTTATTTTGAGTCAGCGCTATGAATTGTTAAGTTCTGGATCATTAACAAATTAGCTAAAGAAACTAAATCTACACCTAAATATGCCTTTGCAATATATTTTTTTAATTATTTTTTATTTTTTAATTATTGAAAATACGTAAGAAGTCCAGTTCTGGAATTTGTGCAAACTGTTATATGGTTTCGTATTTTTATTTTTAAAATATTCTTAAACACATTAACACCGTCCTACTTCTAAATCTTTATTCTTTCAGGTTTATAAATTCTCTTCCTCTTACGAAGGCACAGAGACAATTTAAATATGAATGCCTTTCCTTCCTTTCTTCTTTTTTTTTTAAAATAAGTGCTATAATAGACCCACCAAGGTTAATATTTGTCCTTGCACCTTCAATGAATCCATGGTAAGAATGTTTTTTTATTGCTCTGCCATAGCTAAAATTGCTTAGTCCATGCTATCTATAAGACACATCATTTTTCAAACGAAAACTTCCAAGTTTCATCAGAAAAGAGCATATCACTCCCGATGCAAAGTGAATGAGTATTAAAATACAGGGAACATATGCCAAACCACCTTTAGAGAAATAACCTCACATTTTATAAAAGGCAATAAATCCTTTGTTTAGGAACATATAAAAAATGCCCGTCTAGCCCTCATGAAAGCTCGTGTTTTGTTCTGTTAATCCCAAGCAATTTTAATTACTTCAATAAATGTACTTAGATGCACATAGCTGTTGAAATAGTCTTTATTTTGGCTAAGGGATTTTAAAGGAAGATGTTAATTTTCTGTAACAGTTGAACGTTGACGTTTAGGAAAGGAACAAGGTGGGATACACTGGTCTGTTACAGGAGGCAGCAAATGCAAAGAAAGGAAAATTTTGTCCATTGTTTCCAACCAAGGTAATATGGCATGCCGACAAATCATTCCTTTTAGATTTTCCAACTTTGTCAACCCTATGGCACGGGGATGCAGCCTAAAATTAGCAATGAGAAGCACTGGAGAATCACACCAGCCTTGCTTCTTTGATATGTTCCATCGCAAGCTAATTAGCTAATTCTTGAAAGAAATTGGTTTTGTGTCTGAAACAGTTAGTCTATTGGTAAGTGTTCCTGAAGCTTGCCCCACAAAGGTGTGTCCTCACCGCCACTTTCTCCCCGATATTCCATTAAGAGATGGAAGACAAGCAAGGGGTTTACTGAAAGAGCTACAGCTTTCTTCTGGGAGGGTTTTACGTCCCAGGACTTCTGCCATCTTTTACGGATCATACTCCTGGCCCAGGATCATCTGCTCTGGTCCAGATGATGTGCCTAATTTGAACAAGATTACAAAATGCATATGTATGTTTTGGTACTTTATTAAAAAACTGTTGATATTTTGTTATGACTAGTTATTCCCCATAGCTGGAATATCTAAGCATAGTTAAAGCACTTTACATCATCAGAGAACTTCAAAACAATCAGCTTCTACACAAAACATTTACATTGTCATTGAGATTATTTCTACGGGATGCAAGGGGTGAAGTGTTTCATGGCTGACATGCAACAGGAGTCAACTCATGGACAGATGTTTGACTACCTAGAGGTGTCACTCCACGTAGGTGGTTGTCGTTGTGGCTGAAATCAACCACAACCAGACCAACAGATGGCCCTTCTACCCCCCCACAAAAGAAGAGAGGAAGAGATAAGGAGATTCAGAAGTTAGAATAAGCTAAACTACTTTAATGAAGAATTAATATTAAAATGAAAAATAGGAAAATAATGAAATATATATAATATATACAAAACCGTACCAAGCTCCTAGGATGACAGTCCCATCACCAGCATGCACTGGGGAAGTCCCAGACTGGACTCAACAATGGATGGGAACTGGGTTCCAGCTCTGGGGTCAGGAACACACGGACGGGGATCAAAGGCAGATGAACAGACAGGGTCCTCTTTGGCCATCGGCCATCACAGGAAGAAAGTTGACCCTTTGATCCCTCAACTTTTACACTGAGCATGGGGCAGATGGGATGGAATACCCCAGTTGGTCAGGTTTGGGTCACCTCTCCTGTCCCCTCCTCCCCACAGGAGTGACCCTTCTATGTTATTCCATTTCCAACCCTCTAAGGGGCAAATAAAGAGAATTGGCTGACCTTGGTTGTTACAGCAGTAAGTATAAGCACGGCCTCTCTGCTCACCATCCCTTGGCATGGAGCACAGATATTGGTCTTATCATCCTGAGAACAAGCAGTTTTCTCCACAATATGCCGTTAATTTCAGAGAGTTAGGGGAGGCCTAGATAATATGTACAATTACAGAACACATAATTGGTTCAGTTTTATCTCAAACCAGGACAGTGATTGTCGTTTGCTCGGAACTAGAAGTAGTTCCCTCTACAAGTTAGCCAGAAGTTTAGGATAGAGGAACTACTCTTTGTCCACCACAGTAGACTCCTAGTTAACACTTTTGAGGGAGTTTGAGCTGACAGCACTGGCTCCATGCTGAAGGAAATGAGGAGCATCCACACCTCTCTGTACTCCAGGGAATGCCATCTTCCAGCAAAGGACTAACATCTAGGCTGGGGATCTAGGCTGGGGTTTTCCAGCCACTCGACCTGCTTTGCAAAGGGAATGTGCTTAAATTATCACTGTCACCATTCAAAAGGCAAAATAGATCTCTTCCTTGTCTCCCAAGTCTATCTCTCTAAATATCATGATCAATGGCTACGACTTGTTCTGGCCACCAATCTTACCAAGAACTCCCTCGTCCTTCCTATCTTTGGTCACTTCTTCATACCCAACAGTACGACTGACACCAGCGCGTTTGTAATTCACAGATTCTTCCTGGATGACTCCGGTCCATTAATAGGAGTCCATAGTGAATACAAATACAACTGGATGGGGTACGTGGATGTTTCACTTGCTGATCACACCTCAGAGACCGGGGACTTTCACTGAGCTCCTCTTGCTGCTGCAAAACTTCTGTCCTACAGACCTACCCTAGAGCAACTGGGGGAGTACAGAAGCTTTAAGAGACAACTGTCCTCCAAAATGAAGAGGATAATTTCAGGCACAGCTTTAAAAACATGTCAACCTTCAGTTTCAGGAAACTGTTCTTCCCCTTCATAAAACTGGCACTAGCTACAAGACTAGTTTTTTCTCCCCCCCCTTCTTTTCACAGGTACATGGAGTTGAATGAGGGTTCACGTTCTTATTTGTCCAGTTATCACAGAAACCTACTGTTTTCTGATGTAGACAACTTACACAAATTTAAAGAGACACTGTTGAAATGTAATCCCCCTTTAAGGGTTCTTAGGCCTTTATAAATTCAAGGTACGTGCCAAGTCTTTATGTGAATTTTCTCATAGCAAAGACTTCAGTACCCTTCCTAATGGGGGGGGGGGGGGGGGGAAGCCAAAAAACAGTAAATAAATAAATGCCCAGATGCTCACAATTAATCCTACCCTAACAACCAGTGTGTGCCCAATTAAAGACATTAGTTAAAGAACAAAGTTGCCTTGTCAAGGTTGTTATGAGAGTGAGTTAAAACCCCATGCTACTATTATGAGAAATGCAGTCATTTGTACATCAGGGGGTGTTAAGCTGGCAAGTGCTTTACGATCTACTGGTATGAGAGGTGCTGTAATTGAGAAAACACTGAAAAATGAGGCAAATATGGGATTTGCAAGGAAAAGATCAGTGATTTACTTGCCAAGGCAAAGAGACTGTCATGAATTGTGCTTACTAACATACAAACAGAAGGTGAAACAAGACCAAAATCACTATTCATATGCAAAAGCATCCTTCTAGTGACTGCAAGGAACTTTGTCACCACCTGTAACGCAGGAAATAAAAGAAAAGGCTACCTAGAAAAAGAAATCAGAATTTGGTCACCCCAGAAAACAGGCTGTTGCAGGAAAATACTCAAGTATGATTCTTTGTAGATTGCACCTCTCTGAGCAGGTCCCAGGTTTCTCATGCCCACAGAAAAAAAAAAAAAATAAAATCTATTTTCTTACCTGAAATCATGATCCAACAACCAGAACTTATTCAACTGTGCCTTGAACAAGTTTGTGAAAAATGGAAGCAATACATCATTGTGGTCTTCTGGCTTTTCTCAAGCTGGCATGCCTCAGCAGCTGGTTTTGGGTTCAGTTTCAGGCTTCAGCAGAAATCTACAAAGAACGTCAGGTTGCAAACTGATGCTTTTCTTACCCAGAATGGCTTGATGGGGATTTCATTATCATTTGTGGTAGCATGGCTTGGTCTTTTCAGGAGAAAAGTATGACCCTCCTTGAACTTGCTCTATTCCTGGAGGTGGTTTGACACCTATGTCAGTCTAAGTCCTGGTCTTTCCTAACAGTTGTTAGACTTTCGTGAACTGGTTTACTTGGAAGAGAATTCCGAAATAATTGAAAAGGCCAAACAGGAGCACATACAAAAATAGTAAACAAAATGTCACTTTATTAAGTTTTCATTCATATTGGGATGGTGCCTTCTTCATTTCAAACACCTCACATTTACTGGTCCTGATTTGTGCATCGAAGTCTATACATAACATATTAAATAAACCAGGATTTAGCCCTTTCACATAATTTGTGGTTTCTTTACATCTGTTGGTTTTGAACTCCAACCACCATGATCTCCCAGATCACTATTAATTAAAATGCAATTGAACATTACTAAAAGATCTGAAGACCATATCCAAAATCTGTGACTCTTACCTTACACTTAGGACCTGGTCCTTTTTAGTTTTATATAGGACCAATCAACAATGATCTGCTAGATTAATCTTATATCCATTGCTAATGTTTAAAAAAGGTCCTGCTGTTAACCCTTTACACTTCAGACCGAGTTACAGCGCTATGTGGAGGCTCCCAGCCTTCCAATTGGGGAAAAAAAAAAACTTTAGTAGACATTTTTCACAGGACTAGGAAAGAATAAGGGTCTGATTAAAACAGGTCACAGTGACAGACTGAATTCTTGGATTTGGTGTGAGCAACCAAGTAATGGAGAAGGAATGTCTCTCTTCTGTCTTTATGCTCCTTTAATGCTAGAGGAGGGTGCACTAATCCTGCCACAACATTCATCGAGAAGCAAAATGAGTCAGGATCTTCCTTTCTTTCCCCTAGATTTCATATTTGCCTTTTGTTTGGGTTTTTTCTTAATAAAATAAGAGTTATTTAGGCAGAGAAGCGTGTGGGTTTTTTCTTTTGTGTCTGACAGTAGGAGCTTTGTGTTACTTTTGGATTATTTTTTTTTTGTAGCATCAATAAAGTAGTATCAAATATTTTGTAGAACCAATAAAGATAAACACTTGCTCAGCCTGTGATGATGCTGTGGAGCTTCAACGCATGATACCTCTGAGACCAAACAACTCACAAGAGTCATGTAGGGTGGGCTTTTTGGGTACACCCAAACAAGACTTCTAATAATCCAAATATATAGAATCCAAAAATGTTTGTCCAACGAATATACCATCTCGAACTCAAAGTTTTATGCAAATCACCCACTTTCAGGGAGCATGAAGAAACACTAATAGGTAGCAGATTCACTCACTGGGCCAAGTGGCGCATCTTTTTCTTCCTCTAAAGCATCTACAAGACTCAGTGGACCACAGCCTTGATTTAGGTTGTCAATACTTATGTTTCCTTTTATTTGGTGCTGACTAGTATGACATAAAATAACGAAAACTGGCATAGGCGTTTTGCATCTGGTCCTTCTCTATCCAGCTGTCTTCATTTCAGCCAGAACTTAAAAATAACAAAAACAACTTTTCTTTAAAAGGACATGTTAGCTGTTTTGCCTCTATATACGGTTACTTTTCAGATTGTTTTAATTTGGTGGGTAAGGTCATCTAGATCCCAGGCCTATATATTTTAAATGTTCTGCTCTTTAGTTGCAAACTATCCATAATTCGTGTTGCGTTCACACAACTATGCGCAAGCTCTGCACTGTGCTGATGACAGTAGTTTATCTGCAATTCTCTTCCCACCATTCTGTTACCCCAGCATTTTTTCAGGTTGCTGTTTTGTATAAATTTGACTCAACAGTGTTTTTCTTGGCTGCGCAAGAGGTAGCCATCCAGGAAGCAGAGCCTTATTCCAGGACCTCAGCTGACGTTTTAGATGATGCTGAAACAAAAGCACTGCCAGTCAATAAAACAGAGCTGCAGAATAAAAACCCTGGATGGACCCAATGCAAGACCTCATATTAGGATATAGGTACTAATTTGGGGAATATAGAGGATATGGACTGTTTTTTCCATAAGGCTCCAGGCTTGTACAGCAGTGACATAAATAATAGGCAATCCTAACAGCAAAGCAGATATTCTTCAAAAATAATTTTTCAGAATAAGCAGCAACAAAGCTAAAAATTCCTCAGAACCAGTGGAAATTTCCATTTAATGTTTAAAGCCAGGGTTTGGTTCTGGATGAAGCAGTTATTCAACACTTGCAGCTGTATAAAACCATGGTTCTAAATCAGAGGAAGGGTAATTGTGCCAAAGCATCTAATGGACTTATTTAAACAACACAGCAAACCAGGAGGGTGTTAGTTCAGGGTTCTCTTTTTATTTTATTTTTTTTTCAAAATTGTGCTAATAAAATCTTAAGAAACCTTTTATCCCATAAAAGGTTATGTCTTCATACATGCTGTTTATGCTTTCAAAAGGGACAGTATGCAAGTCCTGATACTTCATCATATAGGAAGCACTTAAAACATCCAAAGCTGCCTCTGAAAAGAGCTTTCAAGAGCAAGAAGTTTTGCCAATCCCATTTGAATTTTTCTTGAGGAAAGTGCTCTTTTATTAACACCCTCCCCTTTCCCGGAGTGGGTAAAAATGGCCTCAGTATTCGCATGGGAAAAATGAACATTCCCCCAAAGCTTTGGAAGATATAGCAAAAAACAGTGCTTCTTGCCAAGAATAAAATTGAGCAAGTCTGAAATGTTTAGAGCTTCTGATTAAACCTTCAGTGGTATGTTTCTCTTAGACAAAGCATTTGTCATAAGTAGCATGTCTGCTAGAGTATGATTTATGCTACTGGACTGAAATTGGCTGAATAATTTATGCTGTTTATTGTTCAGTAAAGATTTTTCAAAAAAAAGTAGAACAAGTAGTGTGAAAAAACGGGAGACAGACAAAAGTATACATTGAAGGATGTTGGTAGTCCTGAGGAAAAAAAAAAAAGTTATTTTCTACATTTAAAGTTAATAAAGTGAATCTAGGGGGAAAACACACCTTACCATACGGACAATTCTAATAGGTGAACATTGTCAGCATTTTCAATGAAACCAATTGGCTAAGAAAAGCTGCCAAATAGGTGTGAAATGAGGTGAAATTACTAGGGAAACACTTTCTTTTAAGGTACTTTGCTTTGTTCCTTGCAGTGCCTTGCAGCAAAAAATTTAATTTAAATACTGAAAATGGAAAGGCAGCTATATTGATTTAAATTTGCTAAGAAAGTCTTGGAATCTATTTCCTCTTTCTCAGAATAAGTACATAATGTATATATAAAGATGTACATGTGAAAAATAGATATTACATATATAATACCTTCAACTTTTCTACTCTTTATGTGTGAATCACAGTTTGTTAGAACCTACCACTATGTGTATTAGCATAAAACACATAACTTGAATTGTCAGTTTATAAAATTTTCAGAATGTATGATTATGGTTCTGCTCTTACTCTAAATTTTTACACAGCTTGTATGATTTATTTTATCTGTTGAAACACTGCTTTTATGTTAACACTTTTTCTTTTTTTTTTTTTCTTTTCCTTTTTTAACACATAAATTTAATACCCTGAGCCTATTGCAGAGGCAGACTTGCAGACAAAAGGATGGATGGATGGATGGATGGATGGATGGATGGATGGATGGATGGATGGATGGATGGGCGGGAGGAGTGTGCAGGAGGAGAAAGGGCAGGGGGGGGAGCATGTGGCTCAATTCAGCTGAAAGTATTTCGCTGATAACTCACTGTACACTGTGGCTAAAAATATTTGAAATGTTTACAGGCTGCATAATATATACATTTGACATATTAAAACAGACTCCTATCAGCTGCTCAGTAACCATTCCAGTGAAACTCCTTAAAAGAAATCAAGCAAAATCACAGCCACCAGTCTGCTGTGCTGTTTCTAATTTGAAGGCAAATTCATCTCTGACACACAGCAGATTCCGTGCAGGTGGAAGCAAGCCCCTCACTGCTCCTCTCTCTGCCAGTCAAATTATGTCATCAGTGAAGGATCACTGGTTTTTAATGATACGGTGGCCTCCATACTGAGAAGCAGGTCCTCGCAGAGCAATATGCATAGCCAATAAAATGGCTGTCACCAAATTACAATTGACACTTAACATCACTAAATCTGCAGTGTAATTCCTTGTGACAGTTGTGTAGGTATATTAGAAGAAAATAATTTACTTCAAACCCAGCATGTAAGACACATTTTCCTGGGTGTAATTCATGTCACATTTACAGTAGCCAAGGCAAGCAGTCTCGAGGCAACCTTAATCTGGGAAGAGATCACAGATACTAACATGTTCATTGAAGTATGATTATTTATGCGTGCAATAAACAAGGCTAGAGCAGTTGTTCATTGTAGGTTTTAATTGTTATTGGGGATTTTAATTGTTATTGGGTTTTAAATGAATATTAGCCTCTTTTGCTTTAGGGATTAAGAAAACTATAAATACAGAGCAACATTTCAAACGGAAAACTGGCGTCGGCTGGAAGCACCTCGACGTTTTTCTGGACCAGAAGCCAAAGGCAAGCCCAGAATTCCTTACTTCCTCTCCTCGCTCTTCTGGTGTTGTGTGTGAATTTGAATATCCGTGTGGATTTAGCGTGTGCCGGGATGGTGATAGACACGGGGAGCACCAGCACCACGGTGGGCTCCCATGCCTCCTCCTCCTCCTCCTCCTCTGGCTGACAGCGTTGCTGAACAAAAGGCAGGAAGAGGCAAAAGCTGCTTTCCTCCAGCTCACCCGTTTTTGACACACGTTCGCCGGGGAGAGCCCGCCCCGTCCTTATAAGCATATATAAATGTGACAGAGCTAAAGGTCTTCGCTCCTCAGGATGAAGTGGTTTGAACGCCCGGCGAAATGGGACCGCAAAAAATTCATTCCAACTTTGTCTCCAGGCAATTCACCTTTGGCCCAGTGATGATATGAGTCTTTCTGCTGATGGGGAAGGTATAATAAGTCAGGTCAGGCAGTCTTCAGCAGGCAGAGGCCTATTTGTTAGCAGAACGAAGCAGGTGTAGCATTTTGTGCTAGATTAGCTCATCCCAGCGCGAGAATTACCTTACTGGAAGCCCTCAAGGTTACATGTGAAATATATGAGACAGGTGCTGGCTCTGCAGATGGCCCCCGTGTACAGGTAAGGGGGTTTATTTTAAAAACCCAAACACGAGAACATGAATCAACGGGGGTGAATTTCCCCCCCCACAGTCCTTACACACCAGCCTGCCAAGGAGGAGGCTGCCGAGGTCCACGTTCCACATGGCTGCCCAGAGAAACTGTGGCTGCCCCATCCCTGGAGGGGCTCAAGGCCAGGCTGGATGGGGCTTTGAGCAACGTGGTGTAGTGGGAAATGTCCTTGCCCAGGGCAGAGGGTTTGGAACCCAATGATCTTTAAGGTCCCTTCCAACCGAAACCACTCTATAATTCTACGCTGGGACATGCCAACACGAGGTTCTCCCTCTTGTGCCATCCTTCTCTTTTACAAACCACCAGACAAAAACCAAACACAATCAGAGGCCAGTGCTTGGAGCCCCCACTACTTTGTCCCATCTGCTACCAGAAATTAAAAAATAATTGGGAAGACAACCAAAAAAAACCAAAAAAATACCCCAAACAACCCTGCAGAACTCCTCCACCCTTTCCAAACCAGGTCTTTTAGTGGTTTCCTAGAAGCTCAGCACATCTCCCCTGAATGAATGTGGCTGATAAAAGGGCCAGCCTGAGGGTATGGGTTTGCTGCTGCTGCTTCCACCCCATGACCATGGAGACAAGGGCCTTCCTCAGGCCACCCAGCTGTGGTTGGGAATGCTTTGGAGTGCATCAGATCAGTAAAGATGGCCCAGAAATTTTCTCCACAGCCACAGACCCTTAAACACCCCAGGTTCAGCAAAGGAGTGGTTAGGCAGGTCTCTTTTGGAGCTCGTGGAAAATATATGAGGGTGGTTCCTCACAGGGCATTCATAGAATCACAGAATGGCCAGGGTTGGAAGGAACCTTCAGAGATCATCCAGTCCAAACCCCCACCAGAGCAGGGTCACCCAGACCAGGTCCCACAGGAACATGTCCAGGTGGGGTTTGAATGTCTCCAGAGAAGGAGACTCCACCACCTCCCTGGGCAGCCTCTTCCAGGGCTCTGCCAGCCTCACAGGGAAGAATTTTCCTGTATTCTATCTTGTGCCTATTGCCCCTAGTCCTGTCACTGGCCACCACTGAAAAGATTCTGGCCCATCCTCTTGACACCCACCCTTTAACTATCTATAAACATTGATAAGATCCCTTCTCAGTCTTCTCCAGGGTAAAAAGACCCAAGCCTTTCCTCATGACAGATATTCTAGTCCGCTCATCATCTTCTTAGTCCTTTGCTGTACCCTCTCCAGCAGTTCCCTGTCCTTGAACTGGGAAGCCCAGAACTGAAGCCAGTGTTCCGTATGTGGCCTCACCAAGGTGGAGGAGAGGGGGAGGATGACCTGCTGGACACACTCTTCTTGATGCATCCCAGGATTTTATTGGCCTTCTAGGCCACAAGGGCAGATTGCTGCCTCATGGTCATCCTGTTGTCCACCAGGACCGAAGTGCTTTCTTGGCAGACTTTGAGCATCCCCAGGACAGCATGGGATTCCTGCATTTCAGCGAGGCTGCTTGGTGCTGCAGCCTGACATGGCTGTCAGAGTAGGCAGCAAAAGAGAGGACTCCATGTGTTTTGAAATTAGAAAACAGCGTGGGATGTGGTGGTGGAGTATTTTTTTCTGTCTAGACGGGCAGACCTGCTTCAGGAAATATTGCTGTTTCCCAACCATCTCTGGAAAGACCTGGCTTCATGGTACTCCAAGGGGAGTTAGAGTGGTGGCATGAGCGTGGGAAGAGTTTTATTTTTCCTTCCAGCACATCTCTGGAACAATTTGACAACGCGGATTCTGAAAACAATTTAAGTGGCACAGCATTGCAAGTAATGGCACTTTTGCAGAAAGTAGTCCTCAGCTCTCAAAGTCAATACCCACCAGGGTCCAGATGTAGTAACTTTTATGGAGCATTGCATAGCAGAGGAGGCTTTTTTTAATCTTCTGCCTTTGTTGTGTTGAACACAATAGCCCATTGTATTTAAGATTTCATTATAACAGTTATTTTACAGCTGGCTCCACAAACTATCTATAAGCATCTCTTCGGAGCTTTTATAATTCAAATAAGTCAACGCTCCACAATTTACCTGCTTTTTCAGAACTGCTGAGCAACTGCAACTGGTACTGAATCCAATATACAAAAAGTGTCTAAGTGATATAAAGAAGGTGAATTTCATTATTTGTCTGAATGCAGTTGGAAAGTTTCCTTTCACAGAGGTTGCACCACAAAGACATTTGTAAGGGTCTGGTGGGACGGGGGGGCTGTCTGTGGATGGAAACTCCAAAGCTGTACCTCCACAGCACTGGCACCAAAGAGGTTGTTGTTGATGTGAGAAGGACAAATGCTGCTAGAAAAAAGCTACAGAAGCTTATCCCAGCCTGGAAAGGTATTTCTTTCTGTGGACTAAACACAGGTGTGAGGAGGGAGCGGGGAATGAGAAACAGAAAAGGCAGAGCAACATGAACACGTACCTGGAGCATCCTCACCGGATGCTCCTCACTGCAAAGCCAGAAGAAAAATATCCTGAGCCAGAGAAGGATTGGGAAGCACACTTCAACTAATTTAGCAGTCAATAATGAAATGCATTTCAGTCTTTAGCAGTAACTGAAGAACTTGGACTAAATCCTTAATAAACTTGTTACAAAATGCTACAAACCCAGTTCAGAAAGTGCATATTCATCTCTTTATCGGCGTGGGCTCGTGGGTACCCTGGCAAACACAAGCAAAGTGATGCAAAAGCTTAACTGACAGCAGGTGGAATCTAATCTCTCTGCCTTCCCCTGCTGCCAAATAGGGTCACACCATTGCTGCCTCCCAACCCGAGCTGGTTTGTCACACAACACATGGCCTACCACCTCATTACCTCCCCAGCCTCATTGGTAGAACTTCACGCCTTGACCATACCTGCTTCGGTTGCTGAGGTTGGTAGCATTTCGACTGAAACTTGGGAGATCCCTGGTGGGAATGTTTTCTTTTTGAGGTATGTTTGTCATCGGCTGTCAGGGAGTAAGTCTACTGTGCATATAGATGTGTGAACTCTCCAGGAGCCAGCAATGTGCCCTTGTGGCCAAGAGGGCCAATGGGATCCTGGGCTGCATAGGGAAGAGTGTGGCCAGGAGGTCGAAGGAGGTCATTCTCCCCCTCTGCTCTGCACTGGGGAGGCCACAACTGGAATCCTGCATCCAGTTCTGGGCTCCCCAGTTCAAGAGGGACAGGGAACTACCGGAGAGAGTCCAGTGTAGGGCAACAAAGGTGATGGAGGGATCGGAACATCTCCCTAATGAGGAAAGGCTCAGAGAGCTGGGGCTCTTTAGCCTGGAGAAGAGAAGGCTGAGGGGAGACATTATTCATGCTTCCAAGGATCTAAAGGGTGGGTTGAAGGAGGATGGAGCCAGACTCTTTTCAGTGGTTCCCAATGACAGGACGAGGGGCAACGGGCACAAGCTAGAACATGGGAAATTCCACTCAAATATGAGGAAGAACTTCTCTGGGATGAGGGTGGCAGAGCCCTGGCAGAGGCTGCCCAGGGAGGGTGTGGAGTCCCCTTCTCTGGAGATCTTCGAGCCCCACCTGGATGCCGTCCTGAGTGATGTGCTCTGGGCAACCCTGCTTTGGCCGGGAGGTTGGACTGGATAGTCTCTAGAGGTCCCTTCCAACTCTGACAATTCCATGATTCCATGATATACAGGCTGTCATTGCTTCTCCAGCCCCAATTTGCCTACTTAAAAACTGCTAAAACCCACAAACACTCTACTGAAGCCACTGGTAACATAAAACTGCTCCTGACCCACTCCCCAAGTCTCAGTAAAACAACTTGACCCACACTTACCCCCTTAGCAAGTAGAGCATCTTGCTCTCTTTCCCCCTCCTTCTTTCCTCTTCCAAAATCAAATTGCATTCCCTTTGCAGGCTGCTGTGCCTGGCTGGACCTCCATGAAGTCCAAACTGCTCCACCATGAGCTCTTACTCATATTCAAGTTTAATTGGATGCTGGGTGGGGGTTTTAGCCTGCTGTTGGTCTTCCGTGCACAATTCTCTGACTTTCCTGTGCCTCACCTTGAGTTAGGGGCAGCAAGTGGCTCGCTCTGGGATGCTCAGTTTCTGAAGCCAAGGCCTGGAAATTACAAGGCTGGTCAGAAATTCATGGCTGTTCTGTGCTTGTTTCTCCTAAAAATAGCAACACGTCCTATTGGGCAGGACTTTCACATCATTGAGGGAAATGGCACCATTTCCCAGAAGATGTTGAAAACTTGCCAGGATCATGGTACGGGCTAAAGTAAAATTTTGAAAAGCAGGGGAGGATAGCTGAATGCAGTATTAGAAACGTTTGTGTTTCTGCTGACACTTTTGGGACCCAAGGGACAAACAGATTATGCCCTTGTCTGTAGGTTCAGGGTCATGATTTTGACTTCATCTCTAAAGTTTCCCTGGAAGTTCTAACTAGTTTTCCCACCTCCACAGCCAGAAACGGGCACAGTAAAGCCCACTAGTTGCTACCAGTTCTACTAGTCCTACTAGCAGTCTAGGTTATCCCTGGTCAGCCCTGCAGTCCTGCTTCATCAGGAGTTCTTAAAATAACCTATTTTAATTTTGATAAAAACATCAGAACAGACTTCAGAGGCCAGTCATCTGATTCATCAGATATCGCATTAAAAACAGGTTTAAGTGCAATTCGGGTAACCAAACGAAGATCCTGCCAGGCAAACTGACAGATCTTTTGGGAATGATACTTGACTCACTTGGACAAAAGAAATGAGATAAATCACAACTAACCAGGCGTCAGCAAAGTACCTGATACTGTGACATGTAAAAATTGTCGATGAAGCTGGAGGGGCTGGTGTAAGAAACATTCCCCTCTGCTGAATGCAAAGACTAAAATGGTTTAAACTGGATTATTGCTTTGGAGAGAAGTTGTTACTGAAGTTTTTCAAAACTCTTTCTTCAGAAAAAACTTACTTAAAACTCATATTAAAGTTTTGAGGGAAAAGTTGCTGTGTGGCGATAAGAGATGCTTTGGGGGCATCTTCAGTACAGAGGGAGAATAAAAGATAATTTTGGAAGATTTGCACTCTTACTGCAAGCTGCAGTAAGATAATGGGATGAAATATGGTAGGAGGAGATGTCAGGTCACAGAGTTAGATATTTTCACCACCCCCAAAATGAGTGTGTTTGGGGGGAAAAAAAAAAAAAATTGTGACCACTTGTTGAGGTCTGTGTATTGTAGACAAAAATTCTTTATGCGGTATAGGGGTTGGGTTTTGACAAAATACTCCCGAGTTGCAGTCAGGGAGAGAGTGCACTGCGTTAATAATAACTCTCTCCCCCATGCTGTGCAGAATGGAGGTGGCAGAGAGTGGGGCAAAGCCCGGGTTTGCCCTCAGCCTCCCCTGTGCTCTCCTCAGCTCACTGCAATCCCCCCAGCCCCTCTTCAAAACCCAGCCACTGTCATTCCACCAGCAGAGGATAAAGGTTCTTTATACTCCTTCCCTCATCCCACTGGGTTCCCACATTAGCACGAGCTGGAATTTGGCACAGAGGGGTTGCTTTTCACAGAGATGCTTACATCTATTTTAGGAACATCTGCTGTAATAAAATAAAAAAAAAAAAAAGGAAAAAAAAAAAAAAAAAGGGTGGCACATACTCCATGACTCGCCACATAATCCTCATGTGGCAAATAACCGAATATAAAATAAATCTGACAAAACTAATAAACCGCAGCAATGCCAGGAATAATAATCAATAATGTAACTCCGCTTTTAAGGGATGAAACATGAAGGTCACATTGTGGCTAATTGCGAACACCGCAACCCAAAACATCACAGCTCATTGTGAGACTGTAATTTTAACTTCATGCTCAGTCAGATCACATCAATGGTATGAGGCTCAGTGACCTTCTGCTAGTTGGCCAAGATCGCAAACAATAGGCCGATGTGGCCATCATTATACCTTCTAGCACGGTGGCCATTAAGGCCTCTTTTTTTTTTTTTTTCCTAAGGAGTCACCCGGACAATAATTGCTAATTGAAACTCCATCACAAGGAAGTGAATTCTGATATCTGACAATGAATGCAAATATTTGACTTAAACACATTAAAGGCAATTTAATAATTAGGGATATATCTGCGGTGACATACGTCAGAGGATGCTGTAAGACCTGCACGTGGAGAAAACTCAGACAGCAAGTTTCCAAGAAGTAATGTTGTAGAATAAATGAATGCACTTTCATGTCTCAGATCCTCCTGGCCTATCTTAAAATCTTGGGGAGACAGTTCAGCAACCAGAAAATGTTGGCAGAATCTGTACGCACTCAACATAATAAATATTAGATGAACAATGCACCTATGTTTCTGTCTTTCACCCCTGTGACCCCTCTGACCCATTAGAAAAAATAAAGTCAAGTCATATTTTCCTTCAGTTCTTACAGAATGTGCTCTGTACAGTATGGGCATAAGGGTTAGCATATATCTAATAGATAGCTGAATGTGTCAGATAGATGAATCAGCCTTCGGTGACCCGATGCTATACCGAATTATTAGATTATATGATATAAAATGTTCAGACATCCAAGGAGATTTTGACTATTCCATAGTAGCAGCAAAGAATGAGAGAAGTCTTTTGTCATCACTCCTATCTATAAAAAAAACTGGGAATCTTGCAGTATAGGCTACCCATTTTGTTGTGTTCTACCGAGAGGAGAGGGAGCAGTAGTTATACACTATGTGCCTTTTGAAGTTTGCCATGAGGTAGCTCCACGCTGTGATGCCAGAAATGAAACATCGTGGTTAATTTTTACTTTTTTAAATTTTTTGTTCTGCTGTCCACTCAGAAGTTGGGAGGGCAGCTTAGTCAGCTAATCAGAGACTGGCTCAATTAATGCTAGATCTTGTTTTGTACGTCTTAGAGGTGATGTTTGCAGTAACATTTTTCGGAGGAACACATGGCTCCTCACCAACAGATGGTTCTCTCTACCTGAGCACTGCATTCTGCCTTTCTTTACTTCACCAGCTTCATATCTCACGGCCAAACTTCAGGTGGAGGTGGGGGCCCACCATCCTGCTTGTAAAGCAGGTGAACATCTCATATGACGGCTCAGTCATTGGGAAGGGTTTGCCAGAGGGAAAGGGTAGACCCAAGGGTCTTCTCCAACCACAATGATTCTATGATTCTGTATCTTTAGACAACTGAAACTCAAGGAAGACCAAAGGCAAAAAAAAAAAAATAATAAATGAGCTGGGCAAGTCACCTGCATGCCCTGCAGTTCCCTCTCCTCTGCTGGCACTGGATCCTGCTCACTGCTGAGCACTTTGCTCCTATTCCAGAAAAATCTTGGCGTCTGCCCAGCCTTAAGAAAGGTAGAAAGCTTGGTAAGGTCAATGGGGTGGTGTTTACATGTTAAAATACAGACTACAAGACTGAAAAATAAAGCTGTAAAATAAGGCATAATTTAAATCGGGCAATGGGATGCGTGCCTTAACTCTCTCAAGTGAAAAATAAGGAATATCTTTATTACTAAATCCTTGACACTGTGCCCCCCAGGGTATACAGCAAGACCAGAGAGCTCTTACATGCCATTGTGGGGACCTACCTTTGAAATCTCAAACAGCCGGAGTGATGGGGGGTAGCAGAAAGTGTGTTCCACTTGACAATATCCAATGTGAAATGCATTCCTACAGCTCACACAAGCTCAGAGCGGGGATCTCACTCACCAGGGTGCAAAAATCATCCAAAAGCTTAACACCACACGAGAAAAAAAAAATTATAATATAATCCCAAGAGATAGACATCTTCAGTTCTC
Organism: Gallinago jamesoni; assembly: GCA_025769975.1. Classification (NCBI taxonomy): domain Eukaryota; kingdom Metazoa; phylum Chordata; class Aves; order Charadriiformes; family Scolopacidae; genus Gallinago; species Gallinago jamesoni. Next base: position 78,428,932 of record JAOQGH010000019.1, read on the forward strand.
TGTAAAAGTGTCCAAACTGGTACAAAAAAGAATGTAAAGCCCATTTCAGATGGTACAAAAGAACGTAGCTGGTAGGTGGGGATGAAGATGAAATGGAAATATTTAACATTCATTCCTGATAGAAGCTCTCTGTGAAGCAGAGGAAATCCTCAGACTTATTTTTTCAAAAAATTAAGGAGACAATTGGCGCATTTCTTTTTAATCTCACCCAGACTTTTTGAAATCCACCTTTTTTTTTTTTTTTCTTGGGTGGTGGGGGGGTGGGGAGGGGGAGGAGTGGGGATATTTTTATTTTCCTAATAATTTTAGAATTGAATAGTCTTATTACTCTTTCCTGCCACTCTTGCTCATCATTTCTTTTGTGGGAGAGATCTCTGTGTGACACAGGTAGTGCCCTGAGTGTTTGATCCTTGACCCCCACTCAGAGACTGTTTTATGTAGAAAAGCCCCGTGATTATTGCCATTACTTTCTTTAACCTACTTTTTCACCTTGAAGTGTAAAGGGTCACAGCTAGGGCCTGGCTCTTATTACAGTCTTTAGATGAGCCATACACTATGAAAAGAACTCTGTTTTTATTTCTTAGGAATTATGGCTTTCAAGCCTCTGAATTCCATGAAGATAATTACTGTTTTGGCCACCTTTTTTTGTCTGATATTTGATGCTGCTGAGTGGAATAAATTACCTATCTAACAAGGAGGGTTAATTGGTAGTTGCAAGCCAACGTGCGTGCTCTCTGCTAACTCCTTTATTATTTTTCTTAAACCTTCACGTGAACTATCGCCCCGCAGACTGCCTTGTTGTTTTAACCCTTCCCCTCGTAACAGCAGCTGTGGATGACTATTTAATTTCGATTATCCTAAACTGGACCGGGGTTTAAAACATTTATATGCCCGTAACTACGGGATCAGTAACGATCTGAGCCTACCGTGGTGTGCGTGAGGGGAAGGGAGGGAGACTTCAAAAAGAAGTTCATATTTTTGGGTTTGGTTGGTTGTTTCTTTTTTTTTTTCTCATTGAGGTCCTTGGAACAGGCTCGCCCACCTGTATGGCGACAAGCAACCAGTATGTTATTTTTTTTTATTATTCTTATTCTTGTCTTATTTAACTTGTTCAACCGTCGTGGAACTAGAAGTGCTCCGTGGAGGTAAAACACCGGTGCCAGATTTTGCAGGTAGTGGTTTGGCATGAGTGGAAGCTTCTCAGGACTGTAGCTCCAGCCCAAATGACCCAAAAGCAGCTTGGTAGATGCCATGAAACTTAAGGCACGCCGTGGCAGAGAGTGCACCCGGGGCACAGACTGCCCCCTGTCTCGTTGACGTCAATATCTAATATTTCCATATTTTAGCCAGCACCCACCCAGCAGGAAGCGTGGATGGTCGGCAGCCATTTTTAGGTGGCACAAAATGAAAAATGCCCCCACGCCTGGGTGTTCTGATAACCGCGATATTATTATGACAATTACAGCATTTAATATATGGGATTAGCCCTTCTGATAGCGCCATTAGCCATCACTATGCCCTGTAATAGGTGGCTCCATCTTTGTTATGACATGATCTTTCCTACTGTTTATTGACTTTTCAATGCAAGGGGGAGGGAACATTCCCAGCCCCCCAAACCTTTAAGAAGCTACTGTAAAGCTGTGGTTTTATTCTCAGCTGGAATGTTTAGAAACCCTCAGAGCTAAATACCTCGGTGTACTGCTTAAACACCAACAACAGCCTTATGGGGCCTTGCCCGACTTTAAACACATCTTTTTTTGTTGAGAATATTGCATTCTGCCACAATTCTGTAGGCTAACCCTGGGCTCACATTAAATATACCAGCTTCATTGAAGCTTACTGAATTGGACTGAGTTGCTTTTTGTTTTATTCTCTCTTTACTTCACCCCCGACTGAGGCTGGACAGCCTTTCTTCTAGTGGAGCGTGCTTTAAAGCATCCCAAAAGAAGGGAAGGGGGTGGAGAGGCTGGGGAAGGAGAGGGTCGGAGGAGGAGGGGGGGGGGAGGAGGAGGGAGGTGGGGGGGTCAGGCTGGCTCGTAAGGAAACCAAAAGGTGCAGCTTAGGCCCATAATTAGTCTTGATCCTTAGAGTCTAAAATATTTTAACGCCAGGTTTCTGATTGCAGCGCTGCAAAGTGGATTTGGGAATGCAGAAAAGTAATTAGGTCTGTGCATTGAAGTGTGGAGAGCATTTAAAAGTGAATGGGTGGTTACTACATTCTTGGCAGGCTGTTTTTTATCTTTTCATGCTCCGCTGTTGTTAGAGATGATGGGTTTATTGCAGTTTTAGCACTTTGGAGGTGGCTGTGTTTTTCTTAACCCAGCCTTTCACTTTCTGCCTCTTAGAGGAATACTTGCAGCAGAAGGAAGAGGGAAGAAAATGTGAAATCATAAAAATAACATCAGCCTGAAATCCCCCAAAATATTGTTTGCGGGAGCAGAACAAGCACGAATAAACCACAGCCCTGCAACAGGCCACTTGCAAAGAACCCGGGTTTAATTAATGACGCATTCTGTATAGAACCAGCTGGAGACAATGGTCACCCCAAGGAGAAGAAAAACAAAACATTTGATTCTCTGGCAGGGTATATTCACATCGTCATCTGTACAAACCACCAGGCAGAAAGGCCTGGAACCATCAACCTGCTTATAACTCCTGACTCTTTTCCCAACAGGGAAGGAAAACAGCATGCAAACGGTGGGATAGTGTCTAGAAATTAGCAGCTACATACCCACTGCATTCTTAATAATCCATATTATTATTATGATTAATAATATTAATATTATTAAGGATACACAAAGTAAACAATATATGAATTTTCTTCTTCAAATGTGTCATTTTTACAGGTCTGGTAGTTGAATTTGCCATTCAGAGGTTCACAGTTGTTGACCTAAAATACACAAAACTTCACATTTTAAAAAATTTAAAAGTTTTAGGAAAAAAAAAAAAAAAAAAACTTCTTAAAAATGAGAGAGGAACCTGTATGTTTCCAAAGGGGGAAATACCTTCACTGGCTCTTTCTGCTCTAGCTGCAGGCTGCTGCATTAAGGAGCTATGACAGAAAAATGAGGAAATACCAGGCCATAGAAAAACACAGGAAGGGCACTTATTAGCTCAGAGAAATTGCTTAAAATATTGGAAAAGATCTGCTGAGGTACAGGGAGAGGAACACATGGAAAGTGTACAATGGAAATCTGATAAACAGATAACCTTGGGGTACTATAATTGTATTTTTTATCAGATTATTTCTTTTAACTAATTCGGTTCTCTTTGTCAGGGACTCCACTGGGTTTTGAAAGATATTTTAGGGTTATTTTCTTTCCTTTTTTTTTTTTTAATCAATTTTTAACTGATATACTCTTTTTCTTCTATTCAGGTCACCTAAAAATATTTCATTTCATCTTTGGGTTCACGAGATATTTATTCACCTAAAAGCTTTGTTTCATTTCCAGATAAGCTTTTAGAGGAGATCTAGTATATTTTTCTTCTCTTTGGTACAATGCCTGGGAAATGTTTTATTTTGATTGGCCCTTTCAGAGGTCTCTTTTCTATGTGAATGGACGGTGAAAGGGGTTTGGCTCTTGGAGAATGTACCTGCCATCTCTTATGCCTGTGATGGGAGGAAAAACAATGCTTTTTTAAACATGCCCTAAAAGGTTACCTGCCACAGCGTGATTTTGGGTTTCAGATGTCTGCTGGTAAGTTTTAGCTTCCTAAAAACAGCACCAGTTTCACAAAATTTGAGATCTCTCTCTCCTACCTCTGCGATGCCACCTATTGACACCAAGGATCTTCCTGTGTTCTGGAGAACGGGATGAAAGGCGGTGATTTTGGTCCATTTGGCATTAATGTCCCTAGTCAGGAGGTCTCAGTGTGGCTTGAAGACCCCAGCAAGACACTGGGTGAACATTTGCGGGGTGACTTTGGAGAACGATTTTCCTGGTTCCTTTGAAGGAAGGCGGGCATCTGAAGTTCTTCTGCGCCTCTGGCTATTGACTGCACGTCTGAATCCTTCATATAACCCCTGCGCCGCACATATTACTTCCAGAAACACCAGCCCTTATGAAACAGCTTCCAGGAGCCACGCTCAAGCGCCAGTGAAACAATCGTGACACAGCTCTCCCAGCCCTGAAACACCAGGTTTTGAAATACCGCGTCTGGAGAGATAAAAGGGCAACACAGAAACGACAGTAAAACATAAGGAGACCTTGCAGTGTTCCCCCAACTCCCAGGAACAAATAAAGCCTGGGAAGCATCTGTGGAGCGTGCACGGAGACAGGGTATCCACCAAGAGGAGCCATTTGCCCTTAAAATTCCTCCTCACTTTTTTTAAGCTGGGTGTTAACGTCCATTGGCCACCTTTCAACCTCTTCTGCACAGAGAAGGGACACGTGAGTCTGTTTGGTGACCCCCAAGCCAGAGCTTATTGGCCCCCAGCATGCTGTTGCCTCAGCATCTCCCATTTTATACAGATATGAACTGATGTTTCGAGAACCCTCCACGGCAAAATGGGTTTCGTTGGTGTCTGAACTTTGCCTTCGTGCAAATGATGTCCTGTTGCTGCAGTGTGGAAAGCCAGATGAAATTCACAGATGCTTCCACACCCTGGTCTCCAAACAGCAGCAGGAGAAGCAGGACCAGGAGTAATAATTAATAGCAACAGAATGACAAAAGTTGTCGCTTTTGCAATGTTTTTCCTTAGTGCACTGTTGGTGCAATGAGTTTATTTTCTCTATTAAAGGCCAGCAACACAGAGCTCTCGCCCGGCGGTGATTTGGTCGGAAATAATTCGGCACAAATTACAGCCCTGACACCACCAGCTCCCTGAGTGGTGGGAGCCGAGGAGAACTTCCCAACGGGAGTGTGTTGGAGAGAGGGAGGAACGTGGTGGTGGAGTAATGTGAGGGCCATGTTGGGAGCTGAGGTTCTTGGTCATACGGTAGTGACCCACACGCCCACCAGCCTGGGTGACCTCCTTCACGACTCCAAACAACACGCCTACTTGTTCCCAGCAACAACGTTAGACATGGAAAGAAACGAAGACAAATGTGCAAGCAGACTGAGAACCTCTGCCCGTCTCGGGGGGAAAGACCAAGAAGAAGGTGACAGTCACGGAGGGGGAAATGATGGTTTATTTCTTACACCGGCCAGCGTGGTTGTAGCATGTGTGAAAAATGGCTCGGTGCTTTCCGAGCAGACCTTGGACAAAACCTACGGTCACGTCAGCTCTTCCATCCCATGGGGGCTCAGACATCCAGAGGCCACAAAAGCCCGGCAGAAACGGGTGAGAAGGAGGTTAAACACCTCCGCAGAGCTGAGAGCCATCTCCCTTGGCACGTATCTATCATCAGTGATGTTTGAGTTCGGTACTGGGGAAAAGAAAGAAGGAATTAAGAGGGACAGTTTGTTAAAAAGTCAAGAACAAAAAAAAAAAAAAAAAAAAAAAGGAAGAGAATAATGTCCTTTTAGAAGCATTTGAAGATACACCACACTTTGCTACAATGCTGTTGGGATGAAGGTTCACATGCCCGACATGGCAACGTCCTGCAGGGTTTCTTCTCATGTCTCACCCAGTTTTATGTATAAATTAAAAAAAAAAAAGGGGTGTTAATGTATTGAAGTCTATCAATCACAGAGTGCTTCTTCAGAGCTCCATCCCCATCCTGACAAGCCAGGTTCCCCAAAAGTGGAGTACCAGAGCGAGCTTACACTACCTTGGGTTCACAGGATGGGTCAAAGTGTCCCTCAGCGACACCGGCTGTGGGTACTGATGTCCGAAACACAAAATTCCTCTGTTTTCCCAAGGCCCAGAACCCAAACCCGGAGCCTGATTTCACCTCCTGCCTTTAGCTCCACGTCAGCCCGAGCCAAATCCCGACTCTCAGCCCTGCTGACCTTGGAAGACTCAGGCAGTGAGTCTGTACTTCGCTGGGGCAGCTGTTTGATGTTTTTTAAGGAGCCGTATGTTTCGTGTTATATGCAGCAAGCTATAGAATAGCTGAGATAATTTATCATTTTCTTTTAACTTCAAAATTAAAAAACGTCTCATAAACAAAAAGTAGGGTGTTAATTTAACTTTTATATGACACAAAATGTGACTGTAGGATAATATTTTTAAATTAAACGCACATTTGTACGTAAATATTATTTTGCAACCAGGTGGTTCAGAATAATGTTCAGTTTTAAATTGCTCAGTGTACTTATTTATAGAACTTTTCTGAATTGTGACATCTGTTAAAAATGAGTGATGCTAAAATAAAATACCTTTTGGAATGGTAAACTTTTTAAAGTGATGGTTAATTACGGAAATGAAATTTATTACACTTGTGATAATAATCACAAAGCTTAAAAAATCTGAAACCCTTCCTAGCATATGTAAACTCTGAAAAGTTTTGAAATAATGCTGTAGCAACTTTCCAATGCCTGTTGCTTGGATTACTTTCTACTGTAAAAGTCCAGGTATGAACTGGGTTCTGAAATTATACTCAGAAATGTTGGGAAAGTGAAAATATTTTCTTATGCTATTTTATGTCAATGTAGGAGTTACATTTGTAATGAGGTCAAAACAGAGCTAGAACTTCCAAGAAGCCATGAGTTTCCCATAATTAAAGAACTTTCCTTACTATCTGGGCAGGAATCCTAAAAAATTATTATTATTTTTTTGTGCAACCTCATAGATTTGCCTGAAACTACCATAATCATGACAGATTGGTTGCCCATGCATATTCTGTTATAGCATCAATTGAATATCTTCTGCAAAATGATCATCGTCAGGTAATAGTAACCCCAAAATCTGAAAATAAAAAAGAATATATCTTTCCACTCTTGCTTTTAGCTATTTCTTCAACCTGACAGTTGAAAGAAAATCAAGTTTCATTGATGACTGTCATTAGCCTAGGATGGCTAGATCGCAGTTTTGTGACAAGTTTCAGAGAAGTCCCCCAGAGAACTTCTATTTTCGCTAAGATGCAGAACCTGAAAAAATATCCTCTCACTCTTTTTATTTCCTATCCCTGCTCAGCAACTCTCCGAGTCCCCATGAGAATTTCTCTGGTTTCTTCTGTCAAAATCTCGGGAATCTGCTCTTCTTTGCCTTTTTTGACTTCCTCACATGCAGGGTGCTATATAAGTGCAAAGTATGATTATTTCCTTAAGAGACATGAAGTTCCAGAAGACTGACTGTCTTAGAGCCTTTCACAAGGGTGAATTAAGTGCTTTTTTTTCATCTCTAAAAGAAAACAACAACATAAATAAGGACGTGATTTCCATATCAACCCGCCTTCACCAACGCTCCTAATTGTGAAATGATTAAAAGAAGAATATTTCCTGCGGTTTGACCAAATCCAGATCTAGCAAAAATAGGGAATTACCAGTAGCACCGAAGGTAAATTCTATAATTGAAATTTTCACGCCAACAGTCAGACAAGAGGGGGAACAGCTTGCTGTTGGAAGTCTAGAAGTCAGGACTGGTGGCTGCCTAGAGGATGCACTGGTGCCCAGTTACTCAAACCACAGCATCACTTCAACGCCGGTTGGGACCTGGCACACTCCTGGCAGCACCCATGGTCTTGACACTTCCTGGACCACATCTCTAAACCACGCTGAAATCACTGGCTTTTGGGCACGTTTAAAACCACCGTATGAAAACAGTTGGGATTTAGATGTGTGCTAAAACAACTCTCTGAGTTAGAGCATGAGCAGGAAAATGGGTAATGAACTGATTTCATTGCTGGGAAGAGGCATAGGATTGCCCCACCAAAGGGAAAGCTGTATTTCATCAACACGTGCCCAAATGATGCCCAAATTAACACTCTGTGTGTTGCAGGGCACTGAGTGGGCAGTCTGTATGACATCTGAAAAAAAAAAAACAAACCACACAGAAATCACCCAAAAAGTGTGCTGACCAACTGTCTCCTTAAATTTCATGCCTATTATTCTTTCCCTTAGAATAGAATCATAGAATCATAGAGTTGTTTAGGTTGGAAGGGACCTTAAAGATCATCTAGTCCAACCATCAACCTAACCCTGACAAAAATCACTAAGCCATATTCCATGTCAACCCATCTTTTTAACACCTCCTTCTTCATCCATTTCACTTATATATTTTCTATTTCTATTGGATCAAAAAGCCAGCACAATGTGCTGAAACACCACGAGACAGTGTTGGGGTTTTTTTTTATTTTCAAAAATTCTTGTGCCAGACCCTGCTTTAATTGACAGTGGCATCAGTCATGGCTAAGAATTAATTGCTTAGCATTTGCGCTGAGTAGGAACAGGGTGCTCAGGATCAAATTAATCAGCACTAAGACTTTTAGCAGCCACCTTTTTTTAATCATGTCTTTGACAGTTCAGTGGCAAAATTGTTAAGAGATGTGTGGATGGACTGGGATTGATAAGGTACATCTAAAGACAACCAGTTTATTTGCTTTAATTTAATTGTTATTGCCCTTGTCACAAGTTAGCTGTGAAATATTAAAATAGTATAAAAGTTTAAGTAAATGCCAGCATCAAAGGAATCCCAGCCCATGATTGACACGAGATACTTTCCTTGCATGACTTTCACTTTGCAAACAGCAGAAAGAAGAAAACCTCCTGAGAAAACTGGCAACTCCTATAACTCAGAGCAGCCATCAGGATTCTCCAATTTAAACTGGAGCAAGATCAGCACTAAATTAAGAGAGGAGCAAAGGTGGTTCACAGCTATCTCATTCCCAGACCTCAGCCTCCTTGAATTCCAGTCGGTCGCAGGCTGTTGCTGGTTTTGATCTTTTTCCTCATGGCTCTGCTTTTTAAACTAATTTGCAGCCCTTTGGCAGGGAATGCCAATGGATATAAAGACCCGTTCCTGACTTTTTCTCTCTTTTTTTTTCTCCTCAGTCCTTAATTTTTCATGCAAAGTTACCAGGCAGGGGGAATATTCTCAAGAACCGTTGCTGCCAGGAGTGGGGCAAGTCTAGGTGGTGTTTTGTGTGGTGTGAATGTGGTGGTGTGGGGGGTTTTGTTTTGTTTTGTTTTGTTTTGTTTTTATTGGTTGGACTAGATGATCTTAAAAGGTTCCTTCCAACCTAGGTGATTCTGTGATTCTGTGATTCTGTGACTTCTGCACCCCTGGCAAAGGATGCAATGGGAGAAACAACCTGGGGTGAAATCAACAGCGTTCTGAATTTATGAATCACATGGGGTCGGAAGGGACCTCTGGAGATCATCCAGTCCAACCCCCTACCAAAGTAGGTCCACCCAGAGCAGGTCCCACAGGAACGTGTCCAGGCGGGTTTGAATGTCTCCAGAGAAGAAGACTCCACCACCTCCCTGGGCAGCCTCTGCCAGGGCTCTGCCCACCCTCACAGCAAAGTTCCTCCTCATGTTTAGGTGGAACTTCTTATATTCAAGTTTGTGCCCATTTCCTCTAGTCCTGTCCCTGGGCACCACTGAAAAAAGACTGGCCCCATCCTCTTGACACCCTCCCTTGAAGTATTCAGAGGTGTTGAACACATCCCCCCTCATTCTTCTCTTCTCTAGACTAAAAAGACCCAAATCCCTCAGCCTTTCCTCATAGGAGAGATGCTCCATGCTCCTCATCACATTTGTAGCCCTCTGCTGTACCCTCTCCAGCAGTTCCCTGTCCTTCTTGAACTGGGGAGCCCAGAACTGGACCCAGTGCTCCAGATGGGGCCTCCCCAGGGCAGATCAGAGGGGCAGGATGACCTCCCTCCAACCTGCTGGTCACAAACTTCTTGATGCACCCCAGGATGCCATTGGCCTTCTTCCCACAGGGGCACATCTTCAGCTCATGGGCATCCTATTGTCCACCGGGACTCCTTAGGTCTTTCTCCTCAGAGGTGCTATCCACATGCAGCACCCTCAAATCTTATTTTTACCTGCTTATTGTACAAGGCTGAGCCCATGGTGCGGCTTCTATAACTAGAAACAAGAGCTAAAGGCAGGATGGGGATATCAGGTCTTGACTTCACTTATTTATTTGCCATTACTGTATCAGGCAACCGAATGATCACCCTTGAAGTTTCCTTAATACAGGGCAGCTCAATGGCATCCCATGCGGTGGCAGCAGGACAATAACCATCTTTTCCACTGTCAGCTTTGTGGTCTGATCACAGCCAAGCTATAGGTTGGGCAAAACAATTGTTTACCTGCTAGAAGTGGAGGTGAAGAATGACCTAGAGCGCACACTTTACTTTTCCAAGAGGCAATAACTTATTCTCCTAATGATAAAAGGTGATTTATGCAGATATTTTTCATCAGCTGGAAATAAAGTTGTTTGTTTCCTTAATAGTTACTGGGCTGGGAGAGACCTGTGCATTAGCAAGCTGCTCGTTGCCAAAAAATACTTCCTACTGAATGCAAAGAACAAACCAGATTAAATTGTACATGTCTATTCAAAATGAATTGCACATCAACAGGGTCTTCCGTGGATGAATGAGATTCAGCTTTAAGTTGGGAAAGGAAATCAACTCCATGTACATGGAAAAATGCTCATCCTGTCCTTTCCTCCATTTCTCTGTTTAATATCCTACCCGTCATGGTTTGCATTGGTCATTTTTTGCCGTTTAACCCAGTTTGCAGGGCTGGGAAGTTATCTGCATGGGGAACCCCCTCGGACCTGTCGCGGGGACATATGCTCCTGCAAACGGAGGCTCTTTGTCTCATCCTGATGGCAGGAAAGAAGCTCTGTGAACAAGCCCACGGCAAAGCTGGTATAAAGTTTGAGATAAACAATGAGATTTAACCACCTCCTGTTTACTCTTAAAGCAAAAAAAAAAAAAAAAAAAAAAAAAAAAAAGCAAAAAAACCATTTTCTAGATTCTGTTTTGGGTTTGGGGGTTTTTTTGTTGTTTTTTTTTCCCCCTGTAATCTTTACAAGTGATCTTTCTGTTCTCACTAAGTGAAAAGATTAAAAAAAATACAAGGTTATGTGGGGAGGGGAATCACATAGAGCCTTTCATGTGTGTTATGCCCCAGGTGTGTAATACAAAATGCTTTGCGGAGCAAGCAGTTCGGATTTGGATTTCAGTGTGAAGGCTGCACGTGCATGCTTTACCGGGGGTTTTAAACTCCCCGTTTTCAAAGGAAAATTATTTAAAGCTTGGGAATACGGCAACATGTTAGCCTAAGGTTTAAAGAATCTGCCACTCCACATCAGCAGATGGAGATTTGGCCTTTGGTCAAAGACTGACTTGTAAATAACCTATTCTTCTTTTATTATTTTTTTAAACTGTTTCTGTGACTTTTATGTACATTTCCAGAGGGGATGATCAGTTAGGGTTCCCATTTTTTAAGAAGCCTCCATCAGGACATTTACTGACAGTGAGCACCAGGGTATTTCAGATTTGAGAAGCTGTCTCGAGGCACTGGGTGACCTGATCCCTTAATCCATTTTGGAGGACTGTACTCAGCTAACACACCATTTATTTTATGTATTCTCTCTGCTAGATTTACTTTTATGTGGGTTTCTTCTGTTCAGATCCCCTGCCTTACTCTGACAGAAGCCAGTGAAGTTTTGATCAGTGCAAAATCAGGGCATATTGAATCCTTTCACATTCGAAAAAATAATGTTTCTGCTCAAATCGAGTGTATGATTCATTCACAGCTGATGTAGATTTTTATGGGACCTTGAGCGAGCAGCTCCTCTATCCCATGAATTTGGAGGAAATCAGGTCTACCAGTCCCACTAAAACACCAGGTTTTTGCAGCCTTCCCCACCACCAACTTTCATAAAGCTTCATGATGCCACAACCACAGCACTTCTTGCTTGTATTTAATACAAGAATAAGTAAACTAATATGAAATCTCAGGAAAAATATTTTCATAATTATTATGCAGTAAATTCTTATTTTTGCAGTAAGTAAATTCTTAGTTTTGCCGGGTGACAAACTTAAGTCCAGATAGCTGAAATTACAGAATGCAAGATCTGCTTTATTGAATGCCAATTAAAAGCAGCTGTAGCAACCTTTCTGTTACTTACAACCGGTGCTAAAGAGGGCAACAGAAACACAGATATCAACAGAAAGCAAGTTAATTTTTAAATATGGTGTTAAAGCAACAACCTCAGTTTCTTGCAGTGTTGCCATTCTGCTTTGTCCCTGCAAATCCCGTGCCATATTTGCCAACATATGTGGTATTATTGGGGATTTATGCTGGCGTTACTGAGGTGGTGTTTGGCCAGAAGTGCGTATAAATCAGGCAATTTACTATAATCTAGTGTAAAGGGAAAGTCTGTGGGTCTTTTCAGCCGCTGAGTGAGTTCTGGAGGCTGCGCCGAGAACGGTCTTATCAGTATTCAGCATCAGTAGGAAGAAAAGAACACCAACCTGTGAGAAAGCGATGGGTGCTCTGAAAGGGAGAAAAGGGATTTCTTAAGCAAGTGAAGGATCTTCTGGTTTTTTGGTTTTTTTCCTGACACTCTCCCTTTCCCACTTGTAAACTCGATCCCCCTCCCAGTACACCAAAGGTTTTACTGTATTGCTGTATGTTCCTGTTAATTTTGGTGGAGGCTGTACGCCCGAAGGAAGTGGAGGTTAGACATCCACAAGAGGTAGTTGGCATGAAGGGCTCGCTACCTGTTGCCCACCGTGGGTCCCTCAGCCACAGCTGTTTCAGCCAGTAGTTACTGCTCTGGAAGCAGACCACCTGCATGGCCATGCTCTTCGCCCATGTACCATCCAGCAAAATCACAGACAGGCAAAAAAAGTGCCAAACAAAATTGGTCCAGTTGTTGTGGGAAGCCCCCAGAGCAACCATGGTACTTATATGAAAGAAGCAGATGGATAGGCATAGAATCATAGAATCATTTGGGTTGGAAGGGACCTTAAAGATCATCGATTTCCAACCCCCCGTGCCCTGGGCAGGGACACCTCCCACCACACCAGGTTGCTCAAAGCCCCATCCAACCTGGCCTTGAACCCCTCCAGGGATGGGGCAGCCACGGGTTTCATCAAAAAGCTTTGCTCTTGTGGTGGATACACAGTGATGGCTGTTAAGCATTTCCAGATGGGATGTTTATATATGTGGTGTGAATCTCTCCCATCGTCTTCTAGAGTCCTCTTAGTCTTTTCCAAGATGCAGAGGCTCATATAAAATTTGAAATTAGACCATTTCCTATGGCTTTGCTGCATTCAACAAAGGCTGATGGATTAAAGTTCCAAGTGGTTCTAATCTGAGGACCTTCATTGTGAACATGCTCCTGCAGCAATCCTTGCCTATGAGCAAGCCCGTAAATCACATCTTGAAGTACTGCTTGAACAACTGTGCCAAAACTGCCCATTCTTTGGAGAAAAAAAAAAAAACAGAACAGTTATTGTTCACGGAAGGTCTCATCTTCAGTAGCTCTGAAGGCTGAGATCAGCCAAGTAGGCATGGAAGAGTTGTCAGCAGTTCAACTTTACCCAACTTTGTACTAGTGCAGCCCTGGCCTTCTCTTGAATTGTGTTTAAACATTACCTTGGTTACAGGGAGAACGTCCCTTGCTGCCTTCTCCCACCATTCTCTGTGAAAATGGTGCTAAAGAAGGATGTTTTTTCTGGGATGTTTCTGTGTTGATTTAATCAGACTTTGCTGACTGATTTCTCATTGTGGCCAAACAGCCACCACAGATTTGAGTGAATATGTCTCCAGCAGTTGGTTTTCTCCTTGTTACTACACTACTCACACATGATACGTGATCCTTTATAGAGTTAGGCTCATACAGTCATTTATAGTCAATATGAAGTAAGAAGGTGTTACTACTCCTATCTTCTGGATGGAGAAATGAAACACAGAAGAGCTAAGGGATTTGCCCAAAGTTAATTGCAGAGATTGTAACAGTTCCAGGAACTGAATCGAAGGAATACTTTAATGCCATAATCACTGGGGTACCCTAACCTAGCCAGGTTAAAGCTGGAAGCTTGATCTGAATGCAAACACAAACTGGCAAAAATTCAATATATCACTTTAATTCACTAGTGCAGCTTCTGGTTTATTATCTCCAAAAATAGTTCTCACTGAAGAAATCCTTATGTTTTATGATATGCTTTGTATATTAATACGTCTGTATTAAAACCCTCATCTATCTCAATGTATAGTTATTGAGTAATTCTTAAATAGCACTTTCTTCATCAAGTATGCATTATGTCCTCAAAGATGGAATGAAATGACATAATTCTGCAATACAGAATGAGTACGAAAGTGACGATGTGGTCAAGTAACCACACAATGCCCTGTTCTGTTAGCATAATGCACCAGACCGGCGTCGGGGTAATGTCCGTTTGCTTGAGTACATCAAAGTTAAATCAAATGGGGAGTTGGTCATGTTTTAATGACAGTGTGCAGCACAGAGATGCTCCGCTCATCTTGCAAAGGGAGCAAGACAATGTAGGACCCTAAAGCATGTCATAGAACCATAGAATCATAGAATCAGAATCACAGATAGAATCATAGAGTGGTTTGGGTTGGAAGGGACCTTAAAGACCATCAGGTTCCAACCCCCCTGCCCTGGGCGGGGACACCTCCCACCACACCAGGTTGCTCCAAGCCCCCTCCAATCTGCCCTTGAACCCCTCCAGGGATGGGGCAGCCACAGCTTCTCTGGTAAACCTGGGCCAGGGTCTCACGGCCCTCACACAAAAGAATTTCTTCCTAATATCTAACCTAAATCTTCTCCCTTTCAATTTAAAACCATTACCTCTCATCCTTTCGCTCTACTCCCTCATAAAGAGTCCCTCTCCAACTCTTCTGTAGGCCCCCTTTAAGTACCAGAAGGCTGCCATATCCATGAAAATGACCAGGGAAGAAAAGATCCCAAGCTTTGCAACTGAAAATATTCTCAAGAACAACGTTCTAGGTGTCACAGAGAACTGGGCTTGGCAACGAGCATGGTGAAACATTCCTTCTAGCTTTTGAAAGAAAGTCCACTCGCTTGGACTGCAGAGAGTTTTGTAGGTCTTGTCCAATGTCTTCACCCAACAAGTACAACACAGATATGACAGTAAGTTACTTCCTTCTACCATGGCTCATCGCACCCTTAAGAGCATTGCAGGAGGAAGTGAGGTTCCTCCTCATCCCAGATCAGCCATTGCCTGTGTTGGGTCCCAGTGATGGACAGAGATGGTGGGAAGAAACAGTCACTCGACAGTGTTCGTCCTCTCTGTGCTGTTACAGGAGTCAGCTGGAGAGAGTATCAAAAGTTGTCTTATTGAACCTAGAAAAGAAGCTACAGATGACTTATTTTCATGTCTATGTGAATGTATTTCTTCTTTCCTCTCAGGCAAGTAGCTGTAGCAGTTTGGAAAGAGAAAAATCTCTTCTTGAATATACAATAGATCTGGAAAAGCCCTCTGAGACTAAATTATAGAAGCAACTAAATATTAATTTGATTTTGAGAAATTTAAGCCAACTTTTGAAGATGTGGTGTTTACGGCAGCAGCTGTTTCACTGTTGCAGCCACATACAAAAGGAGCATTTGCTGAAGCCCAGAGAGAAAAATAAATATAATATGGCAGTAGTTTCAGGCCTTAGAATCATAGAATCATTTGGGTTGGAAACGGACCTTAAAGATCATCGGGTTCCAACCCCCCTGCCCTGGGCAGGGACATTTCCCACTACACCAGGTTGC
>JAOQGH010000019.1:78473212-78484731 GCA_025769975.1 Gallinago jamesoni
TCCAGGAGGATCTGCTCCATGATCTTGCCAGGCACAGAGGTGAGACTGACTGGCCTGTAGTTCCCCGGGTCTTCTTTTTCCCCTTTTTTGAATATCAGGGTTATGTTCCCCTTTTTCCAGTCTGAGGGGACTTTGCCAGAGTGCCACAATTTCTCAAAGATGATGGAAAGGGGCTTAGCAATTTTATTCACCAGCTCCCTCAGGACCCGTGGATGGATTTCATCAGGTCCCATGGACTTATGTACCTTCAGGCTCCTTAAGAGGTCTCGAACCTGATCTTCTCATACCGTGGGCAGTTCTTCATTCTCAGAGCCCCTGTTTTTGCTTTCCGTGACATGGGCAGGGTGGTTTGAGCCCTTGCCAGTGAAGACTGAGGCAAAGAAGTTGTTCAGTAGCTCAGCCTTATCCAAATCCTGGGTGGGCAGGTCTTCCGTTTCCTTCCAGAGAGGGCCCACAACTTCCCTAGTTTTGCCCTTGTCCCTGACGTATCTGTAGAAGTTTTTCTTATTGTCTTTGATGATCTTGGCTAGATTTAGTTCTGCCTGGGCTTTCACTTGCCTGATCTCGTTCCTGACCACTCGTTTCTCTGTATTCTGCCCATTCTACCCATCTACCCTGCTTCCACCCTCTAGAAGCCTCCTTTTTGGTCCTGAGCTTGTCCAGCAGTTCCTTATTTATCCTTGCAGGTCTGCCGGCTATTTTGCCCAACTTCTTCTTTTTTGGGATGCACCTCTCCTGAGCTTGGAGGAGGTGATCCTTGAAAACCAGCCAACCTTCTTGGGCCCCTCTCCCCTCCAATTCCTTTTCCCACTATATCCTCCTCAGGAGACCAAAGTCTGCCAAAGAACATGGCACACGCATCATTTGGATGTACCTGACCGTGGTGAGGAACAAGTGCAAACAGTTTCTTGCTCTGTTTCAAGGTTCACAATAGCCCACAACTCATTAGGACATGTACACAGTCTTTCCATGACCAAAAAACTCTGTTTCTTGGAAGGCTGGCTAGAAAAAAAAGCAACAAGAGGGATATTCTCACTGTTATGCCTTTATTTTTATAGGCAGCAGTGCAAGGGATGGAGGCAGCCTGCATCTCCAGCTCTCACAAAGGTGATTATACCAACCAGCCTCAATTCTTCAAGCAAAAGAATCTTTAAGTCCATGGCTGGAGTTTCGGACTTGTGGCAAAGAGCTGTGTCATAACATCCCAAAAGGCCAACAAAGTTGGCCCTAGTCACTTGACAATATATAAAATAAAAGCTAAAAAAGAAGGCTTTAATTTTTTTTCTTTTATTTTTTTTCCTCTTTTTTCTTCATGTTTGACTATGAAAAGAGCAAAACTTTTTGATATTATTAGTAGTAGCACCAAGCTTCCATGGACTTGACTGTCGTTATCCTGATGCACAGCTCTGCTGAATGTGAGGGAATTTGTCATTTGGGTTGTCACCAACCCAGGGAGGGACACAGGCTGTGAACAGAAATGTCTTCTTTACCACACGGTGTCTGCTTTGATGCTGTGGCTGTTTGATTTTTTTCAGTTGTTTCTGTATGATTTTGAACGGTTTTAAATGATAATCATCTACCTAAACCTAAATTACAGCATCTTAATAGTTTCAAGTGCCCCTGACATTATTCTTTTAGCTCAGTCCTGGTGTTGCAAAGCGTTCACAAGCCTTCTCCCAGGGAAAAGGTTTAACAAGGACAACAAATCCCATGGGGAAGAAGAGTGCACTTATGCAGCTTTCCACTAACCACACTCCCTGCCTACTTATAAGGGAAGTGTTTTTCGGGGAATAAGGATGGAAAACAGCTAGCCCAGCAGTGCAGAGGAATACGAACTGAAAGGCTGCCTGTGCACACAGGCAGAGGGTTAGAAAAATATCATTCTCTCGTATTTTAGAGCTGTGAGAAGTCCAAACTGTAGACTTCAGTGTGGGATGAAGGACAGCCAAGCTAGTTTCTAGTGGAATAATTAATGAACCGTCAGCAGCCTGTTCCCAGCAACACCGAGCTAAAGGGCAAACACACTCAGCCAAGGTGCTTCCCACCCACGGCTCATTGGAGGAGGCTGCAGGAGGACATCGTTAGAGCTTGTCTGCCCCCCAGCTTAGACCCTTTCACGCTTGGGAACCCCCAGACCCGACCGCAGTCTCCTGTAAATGAGGTGGCACGTGACCTGCTGGACCCGGGGAGGGGGCATTGCCAATCCTTTTGGAAAAGAGAAAAATGGAACGAAACCACGAGCATGCAAAAAGTTGAGCCTGTGTGAACAAGTGAGAAAATCAGTGGGGCAAGCATCGAGGCTTTGGTCACACACAAAAAAAAAAAAAATATCAATTACTGAGTTTTTATTCGTCACAGATAAATCTGTCACACCTAACACTCACCCTCTTTTTTCTTCTTCTGTTTTAGGTAGATGTGTCCCCAGAAGGAAAAGAGCTTCCACTGTGGAACAGAAAATCAGTGACACCTCCGTGTGGGCTTGAAAAATATTTGCCTCCATTTTTGGCCAAATATTTATGTATAAATAATGAGGGGACAAAGAAATCCTGCTGCCACGGCACTTAAGCTCATGGAAAATAAGTGGCTGTAATTGGCTCTGCTGAAATACATGACTTAGTGAAGTTGCTTCCCATCCCTGCCTTCCCCTTCAGTGTTCGCATGTCTTGCATCCCCCCAGCACAGAGCAAAGCAGAACACCCTGAGGTCTTTGAATTTGTGATTATCCATTCATTTTCATTTCAGAGCTCCTGCCGTTACACTTGGTTGTAGGTACAGCTCTGGGTTTCCCGTCAAAACCCTCTTCAGTCCAAGAAGCAGAAAGAAATGGGGTTTGTAAAGAGGAGGAGACATTCTATAAAGACAGGAGGACCATGTAGGGTATCTTAATGACCCATTTCTACCTGCTTCCAGCAGACCTTTTGTGATCCTGCTATAGCATCTACTTGTTGACCATGGAGAAAGCCAGGAATAACTAAGTCTGAACACAGAAGACTGGAAAGTGTCATTAGGACCAAGTTCTTCTCACCGTTTTGCTTCTTCAACTCTTTTGCCTGTATCAGCAGTCTTGTACAAAATGAGCATTCACTTCTGGTCGTGTCCCTCCTTGGTTTGCTCACTGGAGCTGGACACACTTTTTCTCTGTTCAGTGGGTGCTTTTAAATTTCACCATCCAAAAACTTTAGTATGTAGAAATTTGGTAGCCTTCATCCTTCCCTACCTCTCAACAGCCTCACTAGCCATACATCACAGAGTCACAGAATGATATGGGTTTGGAAGGGACCTCTGGAGATCATCTTCTCCAACCCCCTGCCAGAGCAGGGTCACCCAGAGCAGGTCCCAAAGGAACATGTCCAGGGGGGTTTGAATGTCTCCAGAGAAGGAGACTCCACCACCTCTCTAGGTAGCCTTTTCCAGGGCTCTGACACTCTCAAAGTGAAGAAGTTCCTCCTCGTGTTTAGATGGAACTTCTTATGTTCAAGTTTGTGCCCATTTCCTCTTCTTCTGTCCCTGGGCACCACTGAAAACAGACTGGCCCCATCCTCTTGACACCCACCCTTGAACTATTTATACGTGTTGATCAGATCCCCCCTCAGCCTTCTCTTCTCCAGACTGAAAAGACCCAAGTCCCTCAAAACTGTATACATTATTTAAGTGTAGCTAACTTTTCCACTAACATAAATTTGAGCAATACATTTTTAAAAGCACTCTCCTTTTTCTCCTGTTTTATGTGGTTTTCTATGCCAGCCAAGGTCTGAAGCAGAGTGCTAAGAAGCATGACACTGCTCCAGCTTTCTGTCCAGTGCTTTAACCATGGGGTTACCAGCTCTGCCAGTGACTGTGGGTTTAAGACTTAATACGCACAGAGTCAGTGCCAAAATACTCAGCATCTTTCAAAACTGAGCTGTAGCCCAGTTGTTCGGAAAGTGTCCCCTACCTCACTTAATAACTACCATTGATCAGTGATAGATTTGCCAATTTGGAAGCCATTCTGCGTGCATTTCTGCCTTGGTAGACCCCGGGAGACAGTTCCTGTGGCTCTGGGACTATAGGTAGGACACCATAGACGCTGCCTGCCATGATTGTGGAAAAGTTATTCCTCCAGGAAAGGTTTTACCTTTTCTCTGAGAAGGTGCCAAGACCACAAATTATTGTCCAAGTGTCTCATGGATCAAAGTTACTGAACATCTGTCCAACAATCTCCAGGAGGGACAACGTTAGGCACTCTGTCTTAGAATCAGTGGAAGAGCACTCAAGACCTGGGACAAATAATTATTTAATTTTTTTGCTGGCACTTGATCCCGAGGATTTTAGTGCAACTAGACAGAAGTGATATTGAGCAAATAATGCCAGGCAGGCCACCAAACCCCTGTTGTCACTATATCCGTACACATTGCATAAGTACATCTGGATATTGTACGACCTGTATCTGCAGCTGCACTTTAATGTCATTTTTCTCTTATCAGTGCTCATTTTAGGAAGAAGCACTCACTAATTTACATGGCAGGCGTGGGTTTTACTCCATTAGGTGGTTTAATCTGCTGAGATTGACTCACTCATATGCTGCAGTTTTTCTACCATTATGGCCTCTTGGTATTAGCAGTTTTGGATCATTGGTCACCACAGTTAATAGATAGATATGTATTCTTTAAGTTAACATTCAGAAACTTCTCCTTTTTGGAGCACTTTGAACCAAATTTCAGTTTTATAAGCTTTTTTGTTTGTTTAATTAACTTAAGAATTGTTTTCAATAAAGCATTTTACAGGTGCCATTGTATAACAAAGTTGTTTAAGAGTATGGGAAAAATGCAGTACAAGAGAAATGCAAATCTGCATAAGCCTCATTGTGATTTAACCCTTTTAGAGCTGAGTATAGCATAAAAGGGCTTGACTTCTTTTTTTTTTTTTTTTTCCCCCTGCATATAGACTGCACACAGACTGAACCCCTCACTTATAACTACAGCCTTGGCAATAATGTGTTCAGTTAATCTGCACAATGTAGAGTCATCCCCTCAAAAAAGTAATTCACTTCTTTAAAAACTAGGAGGAAAATAAATATGGTGCAGTAAAATTGTTGAGTAGAGGAATCTATCTGGACATTTCACAAAACATTTCATTATGCTGATAATTCCCAGAAGTGCTCTCAAGAGTGCTTTAAGCTGAGGATTACTGCACTGGATCTGATGGACTTTTTTTGTAGCCCCTTTAAAAGGCAGTGAACCGTTTTTCTATTTTATTTAAATAATGCCCCTTAAAATGGATTTTTAGAGGTATAATAACTCCTTAAGAGTCAGTTATGCTAAACAGTTTCTCTTGATAGAAATGTTGTAAAACTCGTTAACTGCACAATTTCAGATGCCGGCTTGGTGAACACTAACTGACATGTGAATGGCCAGAGTTTGTAAAATAAATTGAAATAGTTGTTGTATCACACAGCCAGCAATGCACAAGCTGTAGGCCACAAGGGGCTCAAACCTGACAGAAAATTACTTCAAGATGAATGAAAAGTGCTTGTTTCTCTTTATTAGTTTTTAGAGAACAATGAAAATGTTGAATTGTTTACAGAAGGGTTGATTAAATGTGGTCAGCAGGGCCATGTCCCCACTGCTAACTGTTAGCCTTCCCAGCCCCCCCCCAGCCCCTTCCCTCCACCCCATGCATCTTCTTATAGACTATTATGGTCACACATCTGTGTGTGAAATGTGCTCATTTTGACATTCCTCTGCTGCTCTGAGCTGTTGAGGCCTTTGTTAGGTAAAACACTGTTGTCAAGCCTAACAAGCAGGTCATGCAATTTGCTGGACACCGCAGCAGAGAATAGCCTTGCTATGAACCTCTCCGGCATCTAACAATGCTCAGTTCAATATCGAAATACATATGTATTATTTTATATTTTTTTTGGTCTTTGTTCAGCCCTGGTACTTTCAATATTTTGAAGGAATAACACATTTTGCATTTTTTTTTTAAAAAAAAAAAAACACCACTAACAAAAATGTGTTTGACATCGCAGCACGCTGTGCGTTTTATTCTTTTGTCGTTAGATATATTACGATGGGAGGGGGGGGAAGAGACTTTAGCTGCCCTTTTGTGGCCTAAATTCACTTTCTATGTGGTACCGAAGGCACAAAGAGGAGATGCATTGTGCCATACCATATTCTACCAGATTACTTGGTCTGCTTTCAAAGCAATTCAAATTAAGGCCACTTTAGGAGAAGTGGTATTTGCACAAGATGGCAACCACAGAAAATGTCCCTTTGAGGCAGTGACTTTAAAAACAACTTCTTAAAGATCAGGTTCATTTAGCAGCAACGAAGAGAGAAAAAAAACACTGGATATCTTACTATGGCCGCTGAACAAACTGGTCTTCTTTTTTCCTCCCCATCCTTTTCCATAGCCTTCATCCCTCCCCCCTCTTCCCCAGAAGAAAAATCAGCCACTAATGTGCAAGGGTTTGAATGCTATTTGTGGCAATCTGTCACTTTACATAGTGTTCCTCCCTGATGTGAAAGCAGGATTTTCTCTTTTTTTTTTTTTCTTTTTTCCCCCCCTATCTGCAGAACATGCTTTTCCAGGCCTATTATGTGTATAAACAATGGCATATGTAATTACCTTTCTGGGGTGGCAATTATTTCTCTGCATCAACAACTGAAGTTAAAGCAACCCGTCCCGCTGCCTCCCACCTCCAAATAAAGGATATCCTAAATATCAAAAAGAAAAAAAAAAAAAAAATCCCAAAACATTTGGGGGATCAAATCAAGGCTGCTTATGTCAGCCTGGGAAGGGACAGATACTATCACTGCAGCCTTTAAATGTCAGCATGATCTTCTTTTTCCTAGCAGTAATTGCTTTACATTTTGTTTCAGATTGAGTCATTTCAACCTTTGCCTACAAGCCAGTTTTTGCACCCCACCTCCTTACACTGAAAACTTTTGCACTTTTGCTAGGGCGGATTTCCTTGGCAATTCCGCGGGTAAGAAAATACCATACCTGTCATGTCAAAGCTGTTGGAGGGTGCGAAACGCTGACTTTCTTCTCTTGCTTGAAGCTACCAGAGGTTATGCAGGGTGGTGAGTTGAGAGAATGAGGGATGAGGGAGAGGTGGGGGTTTTTTTCTTACTTTCCTCCCGTTACGTGTCCATGTTACTGACGCCTTCAGCTGGGCATCCACGGACAGATCCATCATCGTTTCACTGCGTCTGACAATTTGGCCTGCCCCGAGATTCCAACTATTGCTTTAAACCAAAGGTCTGCTCCTACAAAGCACTACGGCCAGGTCTGCGCTGGGGGTTCAGGTCAGACCACCCCAGACCAATTAACCACATTTCCTGAGGATGGTCCCATCCCTGGTCCTCCGTTCAGAGACCCTGGGATGCTTCTTGCTGCCTCCGGTGAGAGCGGTGCATGGCACGGGGACCAGTGCCCCAGTGTACTCATGCAGTTCAGGCTCATTAGAGCGGTCTCATCATTAGGCAAAATACCAATGCAGGTACTGCCCAAGCATACGTTTACAAAAACAGCCTAAAATACCTTTTATACCTTGGTATCGGGGCTAAAATTAAAGCCACACAGCAATGTGCGCTTCTTTTTTCCATGTACATGAAAACTGAATTTACAAAATGCAAAGACTATCAGGGAACGACATCTGGGTATGTTCACAGGGGTGTCTTACATCCTTTCTTAAATACAGTTAAGCAAGGACTTTACTGTCTTAAAGTATAAACTTAATTCTCAGGAGCCGGGGCCAAACTGATGTCGATTCTCATTAAGCACCTTTTTGCCCCTGACAATATTGTCATTAATGTACCTCAGGAGGTGCTCCTAACGCAGAGGTGGTTGAGTGGAAGGTGTTTTTACAACAGCTCCTTCATTCTTTCTCTTCCCCACCCTATGCACCGGGAGCCTAGGTGGTTCCCTCTCCTGCCTGAATGCCCTCCGTGTGTTATGAGCTTGGACAAGTTAAAGGAGGAGAAGCATAAACGCAAGACCTCAGGGCAGTGTCCCCTCGCTTATCTCATGTATACAGGCATTTCATTGTTCACGAAGGTGTTAACTGGCACACATCCCAGTTTTCTCTTTATCTGGCAGAAAAGGCGCTGCGCAGACAGAAGCAAGCTGATGAACAGGTTAAAATTCTCCTTTCCTTCCTTTCTTCTCTCCAGCTCCTCGGCTGAAGGGACGGTGAGCAGCACACATATGTAGTTGAACACATTCTCCAGTCCAGAGAAAGCACCAGCATATTAATTGGACCGAATGCTGCCAGTAGCTTTCCCAAATTTATATCTGGTGGTGATGTCAACGGAGGGGAACAAGAATTAGGAGAAGTCTTTGGGACTTTGTCTGCCTGGTGATGGATAAAGAGAAATAGAAAGCTCCTACAAAATGGAAATCACAAACAGCTCTGCCGGGGAAGGGAAACACAGCTTTGAAACCTTTCTTTCTTTTGCTTTCAATAGCCGTGAACATAAATCACAGAAGCCAAGCCAGAGGAAATATTATCCTGCCACCAGGATCTGTCTCTAACTCTCTTCCTCACCAGCGCGAGTAGGTGGTTTTGGAGTTACCCCAAGTGCTGATTCCATCATTGCTTAGACTGTTAATGAGCTTCCTCCACAAGAAAACATTTTCTTTTGTCTCAGAGACAGCTCCGAGGGCTGTGCTCACCTCTGCATCTGTGCAAATAGTGTCCTTATCAGGCCTGTTAATGGGAAGGGGAAGAGCAGGATGCTGTGAGGTGACGGCATCACCCTAAGGTGGTGGTACCATAAGCTGGTGCTCCTTGCCAGCCAACCTCCAATTGCAGCTTTCCTTTCCTATACCACCTTTCCTGCGAGGATCTCAAAACACTTCGCTTGCATAAATCAGGGCCCTACCTTCCATACGCAATGGAAAAGCACTAAAATACATGTTTTCAGGTGAAAACACTGAAAAGAAGGGATGGGGGAGGGGGATCCTTTCCAAGAATAGCAGAAAAGTTGTTGCTAAAGCTGGAAATAGAACTACAAATCCAGACTACAACTGAACAGACCCCCTCCTTCTCCATTTCATGCTGTTATGGGTGAGGAGCGGTACCCAAAAAGCCACTGGCTTATATTGCTCCTATGCATTTAGTTATGCCAGTTTGCAGGAAACAGTGGTGAAGCCATCCTTCTCTGCAAAAACATGTAAATAAATAATATTAATATTGTTCTGGCTTGGCTTTTTTTTTGCTAAAAACTTTGATAAGAAAAAGAAAAAAAAAAAAAAAAAGAAAAAAAAAGAAAAAAAGGAGTCTGTTGGAGACTGGAGGAGCTGTGGTTCTGCCCAGCACGTTGTTTACTCTGAAACCCAACTGGGATCTGCAGGTGATGTCCCGACTGACACAATCACTACTGAACTTTTTAACAGAAATGTCAGTCTGGTCGGGAGCTTTGTGCAGAATGCACAGCATTGTTAGTCCTCCTGGGTGAGGAGGTGATGACTTCATCTTCCCTAATCCACCCCTTAAAATTAGTAGTGGCTCCAGGTTCTACGGGGTTTTTTTGTGGTTTTTTTTTTAAGTACTGATGTTCTTTTCCCAGTTAAAGTACCATTATGAGGTTTTTGTCTAGTGAATAGAGTAAATACAATTTCTCACTCATTTTTACAGTTTTGGCTTCCAGAAAACACCACAGATGACAGCAGAGCTGGCTTTCGGGAAGACACCAAGACTTCTCCTCCTAGGAAGCTCCTAATAAGCTCAGGTGTCTCCCTGCTTTTATTTCAGCTCAGGGTATGTCCAATTCAGCAGTCACCGAATTCAATCTTATCTGTTCAGATGATGGGTTTTGACAAACTGCATAAACCCTTCATTAAGGGGAGGGCAGGTTATAGTCACTGCTCAGCATCTTACATCCCACAGCCTTCGCCCGTGTTTATTGCAGACAGGGGCAGCGCAGCACAAGCGGAGGCAGAGAAGATGAAAGTAAGGTTAGTTAAACACTGAGCCACTTTGTGATTAAAAGGAGTGATAGCATCAGGCCAGCAGTTCAAAGGTTCAGTGTAAATATTGTCCGTCTGTTTGGCTTTTTGGTTGTGACACGGGTTAGTGGAAAGATACCAAACTTCCACGGAAGGCAAACTCTTCATTTCACCGAGGAAAGCCACACACGTAAAAGCAGCCTCCACTCCCCGATACAATAACAATTAAAAAATTTAAACCTTTGACCTCTGTAAACATTTTCGTTTCTGGTTTCCTCTGCCTATGACCTGCAGGTGCTTTATGTCTTTCCACGGCCCTTTTACTCCAGTTCTCTTATTGGGAATTACTTACGCAGCCATTCAAATCCAATTTCAATATTGACTACTAGGCTGTAAGCTCTGTGTCAAACGCTGGCGCTCTCACATGTTCTGTTTCCATTAAGAACTTGGGAAACATTAAGACTTTGGAGAGGGAAAGGAGAAAATATCTAGCAAGTGATGGCAGTGAGTCAATTATGCTTGTGTTGCATGGTCCTCTGAGCTCACATTAAACTGATACTGCTCCTAGTACTTAAAAAGGAACATTTCTATTAAAAATTAAAACAGGTAAGGAGTGTCTACAGTGCATAACATTTTTATTTTTTTTTTCCCCAGTCTGGCAACAGATCACAGCTTTGTCCATCTGCACAGAGCATGTGTCCCTCCTTGAATGATTCACCAGCATTCTCTAGGCCAACACTAATTAGCCTTCTTTGGGACCGGTCTTTACCGGTCTTTGCAGGAAAGCCCTGGCTGAATCACGGAGGTCACTTGGACCCAGTGTCCAGCCAGCTGCGAGGACGGTGCCTGGAGGAGCTGCCTCGGTGATGCTGCACAATGGTCCTCTCCCCCGAGCGCGGGGCCAGGTCAACCTCAGAACCAAATACGTGACGATACGAGCCCACGGATGCCACTGGAGGGACATAAGGGTTGGATTTCTACCCCTGAAGTTCAGCAGGGCTGCTAGCATGGCCCTAACAGGACAGTAAAGTGTCTCCAGTGAACTCCCTGTGTCGTGAGCTCCTGGACATGGACAACAGATGCCTTGGTCCTGTGTTTTCCGAGTGTCCAGCACCAAGGGATGCTGGCCTCCGGCTGCAACACCCTCTTCCATTTCAAATATTTAAAGCAGCAGATGAACCCCCACTGCTGAGTGTGCCAGCAGCACAGAGAGATAACCACTGACAACAGTCTACAGTCCATAATTAAAAACCTGTTCCACTGACGGCCTTAATTTCTGCCGCGGGGAGTAGCCAGGCTGAAGATTCACCACATCACCTGATTTTCCTCCTGCTCTGTTCTGTAGCTTTTTTTTTTTTTTTTGGTAGCATAGATATTCCTATCAGAGTCTATTCTCTGAGTTGGTGGGTGTATTCCTGTCTTCTGCTCTTGCAATCATTTTCTACCTCTCCAGAGGTGCCTTCAACATCTGTGTAACTATGGGATAAGGAACAATGGTTTGACACTGCAAGAGGGGAGATGGAGCTGAGATGTGGGGCAGAAGTTCTTTGGTGTGAGGGTGGTGAGAGCCTGGCCCAGGTTGCCCA
>JAOQGH010000019.1:78500401-78512819 GCA_025769975.1 Gallinago jamesoni
TGGGGGATATGGTGTAGGGGAGAACTTTGCAGAGTAGGGTAGATGGTTGGACTCAATGATCCCAAGGGTCTTTTCCAACCAAAATGATTCTATGATTCTATTCAACACTGTGCTTCATTTCAAACGCATTTGCCAGAACATGCTGTTTATAAACTACCAGTACCCAATTTATCCGATTTGTAAAGAATGGGTCAAAAGCAATTCTTGGTTACCATAACTCAGCAGCTTTTTTTTTACTTTTTTTTTTTTTTAATCTTCCAAAGGTTATGACACCAGGCTGTTTGTATCTCAGCTACCAAATGCAAAAATGATCAAATTAGGAAAAGTAGGATTTTTTTTTTTTCTGAAGTGTACACGTTAAATTATCATTCAAGAAGTGCAGAAGAGCAGAGATCTTCCATTGAAGAGTCTCTGAGAAGAGAAATGTGGTTTGATGCCAGGTCAAAAGAGTCAATCAAAAGACCCCAAGGATAAACCCTGGCAGAAACCCTAAATTTATTTGAAGACCAGTGTCTATCACCACCCACTACAGTTATCCCAGAGCTTTACATGGAGGATTTTTTTTCACATAGAGTCCTTAGTATTTTATAATATTAATATGAGTTTGATTATGATTTTCTTGTCTATTTTGTTTTGGATTTTTTTTAACATACAAGGAGTGGATAAAGTCCGTACTTGGTTATTTAACTCTGGTTACTCTAACGAGCACGTCTACAGACTGCAGGTGGATTGCAGAGGGATTTTGGCAGTGCATTCAACATGTTGAGAAAACCCATTTTTCCTACTAATATTTTCCATTCTAAGTCAGTCTCACGCCAACGTTTGTGGTGACTGTCACAAAAAATGCGGGGAATAGGCTGATGAGAGATCCTTTAGAAATCAAACCATATGAAGAATTTTATTAAAATGCATTGTATACTGAGTCCAGTTCCCTATTGTTCCTCCCGCTACACAGCCACTGCAATGTGGGTTCGAAATTACTGAAGCTGAACTTTGGTAATTTCTATGTCAACACACTCATAATGAGTAATGGCTATGTCAACATGGGCAGCATATCCCACGCTCCAACCCCAAACTGCTGGCAGCCCCACCCAGTTGCCTCTTGGACCCTTAAAATGCAAAACTGATGTTTGAGCTCTGGCCCTCTGGGAGCGTTGGCTGGTCCTCAAGAGTTGAGCCCTGGGTACTCCCCGTGGCATCCCCCGGCAGCCAAAAATCACCAGGGCTCACATCCAACCAAAGCAAGTCAACTGCCATCACTGGGAGACGGTGTCCCTTCTGGACAAAGAGTTAAATTCTTTGCCAACAGCTGTCCCCTGGCATTGAACTGCTCTCTGCCCCTTCCTCCCGTGGCTCGAAGGCAGCAGACCACACCACATTTAGATAGCACACTTTTCACGAAAATTAAATCCATGTTCTATAGCAGTGCTTCAGATTAATATATTTTTGTTTCCTAAAAGCCTGTCATGTTAAAGTCGCTCATATATATGTATATATGTAGAAGAGATCATATGCATATATAATCTCTATGACTTAATCGTATATATACATATACATGTGTGCACGTTTGTGTGTGATCCCTCCTAATTTAAAGGATGGCACGCAAGGCTTGTCAGCATTTTGCTATGGAGATGGAAGTGGGAGATGGAAGTGGTGTTTTTTAACACCTGGAATGTCACCCGCCACCTGGAGAGGCTCAGCACAGCCGCCAGAGATGTGAGGTCTGGGCACGAATTTCTGGTGTGTGGTCCCAGGGCTCCAGCCCAGTCGGTTAGAGGCACGTGGTAGAGCTTTGGCCAACATTTTACACCCACCTGGCACCAGAATGGACACCTAGGCAAGGCGCGGAGCAATTGAGAGTTAGTCCCACCGACCTTAACAAAAATCCCAGGGAAGGGGGGAAAAAAAAAAACAACATCATCTTTCATTTGTGAAGCCCTGAGATAAGTAAGGTTTTTTTTTATAACTTAAAAATGTTCCGGGACGTGCCAGTATAAAACAAAAGAGCTCCAGTACAGCCAAGAGGAAAGTATACAACACAAATAAAACCATATGGAAACTCTTAAAAACAAGCTAGAATTTGTCTCCTACAAAGGCCTGAGCACGTGCTCCCCTGTTCCTCCCACATCCCTTGAGGAAAGAGTGGTTCTGGGTTTCCTTCTCCAGATGGGGAGCTCAGCAACATGTTCCCATTCCAGCACTTCTTCCAAAACTGCCACCTTGCCCCACTTAGATCTCTGACACCTGCTACGGAATATTTCACAATTTGTTCTGTCTCTCTTGAAGTAGAGGAGGGGGGAAAGGACACAGGAACCATCAAAGGTTGTGCCCAAGGCTGCATGGGATGCACAGGGCAGTGATGGTGCCTCTGGACTGGGCACTGGTGAGGCCTCACCTCAAGGGCTGGGTTCAGTTTTGGGCCCCTCACCACAAGAAGGACATTGAGCTGCTGGAACATGTCCAGAGGAGAGCCACCAAGCTCATGAGGGGTCTGGAGAACAAGCCACACAAGAAGAGACTGAAGGGACTGGGCATGTTTAGTTTGGAGAAGAGGAGGCTGAGGGGAGACCTCCTTGCCCTCTACAGCTCCCTGAAAGGAGATTGTAGAGAGGTGAGACTTGGCCTCTTCTCCCAAGGGAATAATGACAGGAGCAGAAGAGATGGTCTGAAGTTGGGGCAAGGGAGGTTTAGATGAGATATTGGGAAGAATGACTTTCCTGAGAGGGTGGTCAGGCACTAGAACAGCCTGCCCAGGGAGGTGGTGGAGTTGCCATCCCTGGAGGTATTTAAGAAACGTGTAGACATGGCTCTTCAGGGCATCCTCTAGTGCCCGGGATTGTTGGGTTGTGTCTGTTTTGGGGGCAGGTAGATTGTGTTTGGGTTTTTTTGGTTTGTTTTTTTTTTGTGTGTAGTTGGATTCGATGATCTCAAAGGTCCCTGAAGATTCTGTGATTCTTCCAAAGCAGGCAAGGTCTTGCGTTGGTTGCAGAGGGTGTTTGTGTCATGGGCACCATCCAAGGTGGCATCAGTACAGGTGCTGACACCCCAAACTCAGTGAAAATGGAAGGAGTCATGGGATTCCTCAGGCCAGCCTTTCTTTCATGATCGTCTCTGTCATGACACATGATGTTCTGAAGTTGGAGTGCTGCTGCTGTTGCACCCAAGTAGCCTGCGGCATTGGGTGAGGAGGAGGCTTTTCCAAGCCCCAAAAGAGCAAATGCATTAAAAATGTAAACCATGCTATTTGTCACATATTTGGGTGTTCAGGTGGCTTATTGGGATGTAGCCTATTGTGACACCATGAAATCTATTACATACATCTGTGGTTGTTTAATGTCATACAGCTTTCATTAAACACACGTTGGCCGAGGTTCTCCTGCCCTTCCAGATCCAGCTTGGTTCACGTAGACCACAAATTTCAGTCTTGATCCTTCCTTGTCAAGAGTGGAAGAAACCCTAGGAGTTGTTATATCCCACTTCAAGTAAGGGGGTCTTCAAAGGATTGCTACAGCTTTATGTCTGTCCTTGCAGGGGCCAAACTAAGTGCTCCCAAAAAGTTGACATTCAACACATTGTGTGACAGAAAAGAAAGGGATATTACAGATGCTGAATATGCTGAGATCATCCTCTGGGGACTGACCTCTGCTGTGAGCACCAGATGGGAACACTGCAAGAACAATGCAAAGGGTCTGGGGTGTCCCTTAGATGCAGCCTCCTTGTCTTGAGCCATTAATTCAAGTATGAACTGCAGAACTCAGTTGGGAATGGAACAGAATGGATTGGAAAATTAGACTAGACTAGAATAGAATAGAATAGAGTGTTTCATTTGAAAGGGACCTACCATGACTATCTAGTCCAACTGCCTTCAGGGTTGGTCAAAAGTTAAAACATATTATAAAGGGCATTGTCCAAATGCCTCTTAAGCACTGACAGGCTTGGGGCATCAACCACCTGCCTGTTCCAGGGTTTGACCACTCTCCTAGTAAAAGAAATGCTTCCTAATGCCCAGTCTGAACCTCCCCTGGCACAGCTTTGAACCATTGCCACACAACCTGTCCCTGTATACCAGGGAGAAAAGGTCAGCACCTATCTCTCCACTTGCCTTCCTCAGGAAGCTGTAGAGAGCAATGAGGTCATCCTTCATCTTCCTTCTCTCCAAACTAGACAAACCCAATGTCCTCAGCCACTCCATATCTTCCAGCCCTTCCACCCACTCTGTTACCCAGTTTGGGGTATTCTACCTGGAGATCAGGGTCCAAGCGGAAATGTGTGAGGTCTACCTCAAACTCATAGATCTATCACAACTGTAGACCAAGAAGGACCATATTGGAGCTTGCCATCTGTTGTCAGCCCTGTATCTGTCTGTCCAAGGGTGGCTCCCTGGAAACAAATGTAGACCTACAGGGCCACAAAAGAGTTGCTCTAAAGGGCAGGGATAGAAGCAGTGTTGGCCATGATATGGGAATGGTTGGTAATAGATTAAATAAAATAAAACAAGTCCTCTTTTGCTCTTCAAAACTAAGTTGGCCTCCCTTGCCCTCCAAAACTGAGACAATTGTTGGCAATAGATTCATCATCCTAAAGGACAAATTTCCCAAAGGAGCCCAAGGGCTCGGCTCCTGCCTCCTCTTGGTGCTGACATGTACAATGACCTGTCACATAAAAGGGAGCAGCCATACAGTTGCCTGATGCTCCCCATGTCCACGAGCACCATGTCCGTCCTGGTGGCAGTTACTTACAGGTGTCAGCGGAGTAGGTCCACCGCAACCACAGATTAACAGCCTGCATCCCAAAGTGAGGGTCACCTTCTCAGTCACCTTCTCTAGTGAGGGGTGAAAAGACACTGAGGTGGACACAGAAGGTATTTTAGGATGCGTGAGATAAGCTCTTTAATAAAATAAACTGATTTGGGGAAATTAAACTCTGCTACTATTCCAATTTTCCTGAAAGATGGCTGTTTCTGCACTGTTTCTAGATATTGAACAAACCTTTATCCCATCAATAAGAAATGTAAGTAGCATTACATTTTTCTACCCACTGTCACATGGAGCAATGTGAAAACATAAACTGGTATACCTTTTTTACATTGGATATTAGATTTTTCAGCACTTCCACCACCCTACAGAAATTATATTCATACAGTACAGAAAATTTCAAACAATGGTAATAGTGGGAGGAAAAAAAAATCTGGTTTTCTTTTTTTTTTTTCCCTAACTTGGTGTTAACTTAATGATATGTGACATTGCTATCAGTGCAGCGCAATAAAAATGAAATGGTACCCAATGTGCACAGACACTATGGAAATTTCAAATGACAACAGCAACAACAAAAATTATACTTTCCCTTTCCTTTCCTATGCCCTTAGCATTAACGTAAGGATATGTGACTTTGCTATCCATGCACTGCAATAAAAATGAAATTGGTGGCCAATGTGCCCAGACAGAGCCTTCAAATAAAACAAAAATAAAATTATACTCCTTTGCATCATGTAAAGGATACAGGATGCGAGGCACAAATTTCACTTTGCTGCCACACCACAAATAATATGCCAGCTGAGAACCTATATTTCTTTCTCATCATGAGGGAGTAAAAAAATGTATTTTGGAACAATATTTTTTTTAATTTCTCTTCATTTTATAAACACTAAAAAAAGTGTTTTAAAACAGTTTCTTATATTAGACTCATATTGTGTTTATACATTTCCTAAATGAATGCTTTTTTGGTAACATGTTTGTGTCTAACGTTACTCATATAAATAAAAATATACAGTCATTTTATGGGATAATAGGCAAACAGACATCTGCATGCAACATTTCCCTCATTAGATGTTATCATGTTAGCATATTTTTATGACTTCGCTGCAAAATACAATGTGCTGATTTGAAACCTTCTTAAATATAACTTATTATGTATGTTAACAACCCAAATGCTTTAGTTATGCTTGGAGAATTGTTTAATAAAGGAGTAGTTAACGCTGCCGTAGCGCGAGGCGATGTGACCTCAAGGAATATGCCTACAAGAGTGGCGGCTCCTTGCCCATAATTACTGAGCTGATGGAGGTCCACCAGCCCTTTCCTCCAGACGAAGGGCTGACTGTCCTCGTTTGCAGCTGCTAAGCCACACTGCAAATAACCAGGCACCTGTCAGCTGCCTTGGCATTATTTCCCCACTTAGTCGTTTTCATCATTAACACGGAGATGCACAGCTTTTATTGAAAATAGCCAGCAGAACAGAGGGTTGTCCGAAAGACCACAGCTTTTGAGAAGATGCTTCAAAACAACAAGAGTAACTGAAAGGCAGTGGTCTGGAGGACTCGGAGTAAGGACTTCTGCCAGTTTAATGGAGGGGACTGTGTCTTTGGGTAGTGGTTTAACATGAGGCAGAGAATTCAGGGCTAAGAACCCTCCTTGGAAAGAAGGAGGAAGGGTCGGAGAGCTCACCCACTGGTAACACCAGGCCAAGGAACCAACAGCACATGGGCAGATGAGGGTATCTGCTGGTTTCAATTACGCCAGGACACATACAGCAAGAAAGCAAAAAAAAAAAAAAAAGGAATCAGATGGGTTGATAATTTGGCCAAAAAAATGTACAAATGGTCTATCGCTGTGGCATCACACTACGAAAAGCTCTGGGCCAGCCAAGCCGTGGAGAGCAGAAACTACCAAGGAAGAGATTAACGTGCCGGTCTGCCCAAGCAAACCCTCTGTTCTGCTCTGAATGCATTTAGGGGCTTTTTTCGCCACGATTGTAAGAAGGGAATGAATCCTCCAAACCATTAGTGCTTTTCAGCTGGGTTTGATCAAATTGTCACACCCTCCATGCCCAGGCTCTGAAAGATGAATGCATAATTGAGAAATTCTCTCTTCTAAAATATTTCTTAAATCCAACAACAAAAGAGTTTAATCAGAAAGTTACTCCCTTTTCAGGGATAGTTCTGCCATAGCTGTTTGGATAAAAATGACTGGAAATCAGAGCTACAGTCATTTAAATAATCTGTTAAAAAGCTATTACGTTTCCCTAATGCTAGTCATTTTTAAATGGCTCTTGGTTTGATTCATGAACAATACATGAACAGTACATGATTCACATGGGCAATTTTTATTAAGCACTTATACTAAAAAGAATGTCAGACCGGGTGAAATCCATTGTATATTGCAGCATTTTCATTTTTTTTATTTTTTTTTTTTTAAATAACATGCGTTAAGGTTCAACTTCCCATAGACCAAAGTCGACAGAGAAGTTGGGCCTGCCACAGAAGATCAAGGAGGCAACGGAGGCTGAAAGATATTATATAGATAATTGTAAAGATCTTGCTGCAGTTCAAGTGCTTTTGAAGTTCCGTAATGACTTTTTGCTATCAGAAAGTGTCAGGTTTAATTGAAGTCAAAGCTTGCTACTTAATCATGAGATCCATAAGTGTGTAAATATTAGTGCTGCTGCTAAGCAATGAATCGCCTTAGTATTAATTAGGAAAAAAAAAAATGTTTTGCACCAGTTTAAGGGCACGGCACCCAGTGGGCTGCCCCGTTGGTGTATTTGCAGGGAGGACCATGCAGCTTCAGGGAATTGGGAACCTCTGATTTTAATTCCGTTTCTAACTGACTTAGCTTGGGGCTTGGAGGAGTTACTTGCCCTCCACACATCTGTTTCTCCATTGTCCCAGCCATAAAGTACGGGTCAGGTAAATTATTACCCACCTGACAAGGATACTGCAAGGACTAAAAATTTCACTGGAATCAGAAAATTTCCTGCAGTTTAATCTGTTTAATTATTTCTATAGTTTGAAGTCCAGCATAATGCATAATAAGTGAGCATAAAGGCAGTCACCTAAGGTTCTGTAACCTTTACTTTATAAATCCAACTGATTACCCATGCTTCCTATGCACAGCCAATGTGGGGATGATTTTAAAAGCAGGGTTATTGCTAATTGACATTTTGAAACAAACAATATATTGCCAGTTGAGCAATATGATCAAAATCCAAAGCATTGTTTCTGCTGTGTTATAAAAGAAGTTGGATTATGCAACTTGGTGCCAAAGTGACTTAGATCTGCTTAAAGAGTTCTAAATTATGGTAAGCATTTAAACTGATAAGTGGAGATTTAATGCGGGCCACAATAGGTTTAATGACTAAATATCAGGGTCTTATGTTACCTATTTGCAATCACATTTAAAAGCATCAGTAAGGCTGTTGGCTATACTCAGGGTACGCTTCACGGTGGCTTCACGTGTCTACATAGCCTCTTGCTTGAGCTGAAGAACTCCCAGGAGACAATTTTTCAGCCTTACGGATCATCTCGTTAAAGTTCGTCAAAGTTTTGTGGAAACCTTGGCCCGTTCTTCAGCCCAGGGCTCTGCTGCCCCCCACACACCGGAGAGCCACCCTGGGGGAGAGCAAATGTTGTGGCCAGGGATCCTGGGCAAAGTGTATTTCTAGGACACCTTAAATTTTAACGTGTCCCAGTTGTTGCACCCCCTTTTTGGGAAATGATGCCTCTTTTACTGTTGAGTTACTCAGGCCCGTAATCAGGTCCCTAATATGTTCAACAAAGCATCAGGATACATGAAATATCTTACCAGATAATCCTCTTTGGAATCCACAGTTCAGTTATTAAGTATGCCTTTCACTAATCTCTGTAATCCTCTGTTGATATAGGTCAGTAAAACAGTGGCTAAACCCCACATGATAAAACTAAGTCTAGATTTTGCAACCACTCTTCTTCCATTTTTTTTTGGTTGTGTTTTTTTTTTTCCCAGCTGCTCTCACTCCTGAAGGGACGTGACCGGGGCTACAGATGCTGCACGTGGCAGCTCCCAGAAGCCACGGGGAAGGTCTTTGCACCACTATTGTCAGCCAAGAGTCAAGACCCACCAGCAAAATCGAGACATACTCAGAAAATGTGTGCGAAAGTCAGGACGGGGACTTTGTGTGCTGCTTGATAACTGAGATGACATTTGCTCACTGGTGTTCGCAGCCACTGGATTAGCAATCAGTGTTAAATATTCACATGCAATGAAAGTTAACAATGCTGGGTTTATATTGTCCCAAAAAACATCATTGAGTCTGTTTTCTCCTTTTGATTGCAGTTCATTTAAGGGAAGAACGTTACTGCATGCTTTGAAAATGTTTTATGTGTCTTTGGCTGATAGAACACACAAAACGTTTGAATAGGCCCATTTATTTGAGCAGACGTATTAAATAATACTTTAAATGTGAACATGCATGTCATAAATTTTGTAGTCTCTTTAAAGTAGGATAAATCTGTGTATTTAAAATAGTCTTTCTTCAAAGCCATCTTTTTCCTTTTTTTTTTTTTTTTTTTTCAAACAGTCATAAAGGAAACTCTGATTTGTGCTGCATGAACAATGCCAGCATCATCATTTTAATGTTATCCATATGGGCTTCTAATAATAGATAAGAGACTACATTTGTATTGTATGTCTTAGAGACATTTAAAATCTTGATAAGGAAAGGCTGATTTCATTGGCCCCACAGTTAAAGGAAAGCAGACCCTAATTAAAAGAATTCTGTTCTGAATTAACTAGTTTGACATGTGCTAATTGACAGTTCCTGTGAAATGGTTCTAATTAAAGTCAATATGTCTTTTTCAATTAAAAGGAAATTAAGAATATACTAATATACATTAACAACTTAATCTGCCTTCAATATCCCATACATCAGCTGCTTTTTTTCTAATGTTATTGGAGAACCATCTGACATGCATCTTCTACTGTTTGGTTATGGTATCTCATTATTACTCAACAAGAACGCAGGCACTGGTGGATATCCCCTAGAGCAAGAGGAGAACTTGCCTGTACCCCATGCATGCAATTCCTTATCTCTTGCCAGACAGAAGGTAAAATCACCTTTCCAAGCAGAAGGAAAAAAAAATGAAGAAAGAAAAAAAAAAAAAAGAGGCTTTTCTCAAGAGCGGAGGGATCTCCTTATTAATTGCACACCGGGGCAAGTATTGACAATTAGTCAACAGATTCAAACTTTTAATAGAGACCTTAGACATGAGGGTGCACTGCTCGACTCTTCGTTATTTGGCCCAAGGAAAAGCAGGGGTTTGACTTTTGAGAGACATCTCTCATGCTCTGCTTCAGAAGTAAATGCAGGGCAGAGCTCTCTGGTGGGAATGCTTTTAATTCTATATACAAGAAGAAAATAGAAAACATGCCTGCTTGGTAGGGCAGTGCTGAAAACCGTCCCATTGTTGTTGCTGGAAATGTGACGTGGCTGTTTATAGCCACAAAATTAAGTATTCAAATGTGCAGTTGACTTTTTGCTACCAATTCCTGTTGCTACTGACTTTACTAACTAAAAAAGCTCCATTAAAAATATCAGTCCCCATGCCAATAAGATCGCTATCTCGAATCTATGGTGAACTATGCAGAAGACTAACATCTGCTTATGTGAACTTTGCTATTGATTTTTCATTGCTTTTATTTTCTTGTTTGGGAAATAATAATGAAAAACAGTCCATACATTTTGGGGAGAGTAGAGTCACCAGGGGAACAAGCGGAGTAATTGACTTAAAAGGTAATTAGATAGCTGCTTTTTAAAAAAAAAAACTGCCTCATATAGGCTCGTAAGAACACAATCTCACTTCTATTATAAATTTTGTATTTCAGGGAACGCTGCTTCAGCTATGAATATTCACTCTGCTGAATTTATCATAAAGAGAATATATTATCTAGCCAGATTTTACCAAAGCTTGGCTTGGCTCCAGCAGTTTTCAAGTGACTCTTTCAAATCATAACAAAAACATGTATCTATTTTTCAAGAAGATGAAAATTCAGCAAATAATCATTTACCTGTGACATGAAACAAATTAAGAGACAGAAAATAGATTTTTGTGGCTCCAGAAACCAAACCATAGGGTTGTTGAGAGTGCAGCTGAGCTGCATATGAACTGCTTTGGGAGGATTTGGGAGTTGTGGTGAGATGTTATTTTTTACTTTTCCTTGAGCTTGGTGGCTTTCCTGGTATTTGTTTAAATTTATATTCATTTTAAGAAGCAACAAATATCCAAAATATTTTGTACTATTGAAATGAAAATGACCACGTTGTTTATTATTGTCTGGTTCTGTTTAACAGAAAGAAGGCAGCCAGATTTCCAGGACTGTGTGACCAGATCTCATATGGGCAGCTACTTCATTTATTGCAAAAACAAAATGTCAATGAAAGGCTTAAAACTTTGTCCCAAAGCGTCTACTAGGCAGCTCAAATTGCTCATCTTTAAGCTAAAAACAACCTGCCTGACCAGTCCTCTCGAAACCCTGTAGACCACTTACATGGAGTTTGGGCACCTGGTAACGAGGTACTTGGGCTGAGCATCTTGGTTGTCAGTCTGGATGATGCCTTTTGGCTAGTCATTATGAGGTCATGGGCTCCAGAAAGTTTCTCACCCCTCACTTGTGCTGCTGGTGGGTCCCTGCGACCCTAGGGGAAGACTTCTGAAAGAGGAAAAGAATGCAGAAAACCCGAAATTAAGAAAAGGTCTGAGATACAGACCCTGGAAAGTGACTGACTGGTTCTGCCGAATGGAGTGGAACGCCCAGCTCCCTCTGAGGGTCTGGGATAAAGGGCCTGATGTGTTGTCTGAGCCAATCCAGTTCCTGGAGATATCCTTGTCAAAAGGAAAAAGAGTTGTACATTTTGAACAGAAGCTCAAAAATATTTTTTTTTCTTTTATTTTAAATGCAGAAAATAGCAGACTGGGTTCTCTGATGCCACACCTATGTATCCATTGTAGCCTTTTAATATCTCATTATCTAGCCGGGGATAGGATTTTCAAAGCTCACCTATAAGTGTGCCGAGGACAATATGTCACTCAGAGATTCCACTTTTTTCTCAGCGTCAGATTTTTAACCATTGCCTCAGTACGGCGCTGGTACAGATGCACCACTGAAGAGAGATGTTAAACATGTCTCTAAACTGGTAAATAAACAAATCGCTGGGAGACAGCAGAAATTCTGACTACTTGTATTCATTAAAATTCCATGGTACTTTGCACAAGAGGAATGCTAATCCCAGAGTCTGAACTGAGACCCAATGCTACAGGCCCTTAAAATGTGCTTAGAATCAAGTAAGGCTACTGGCAAGGTTCAGTTTCTGGACCTGGGTAGCTGCAGCCCAGCAGCTTCTTATCTTTTTTTCTTTTTTTTCCACAGGCTGCATTATTCTTTATTCTCTCACCTCCTTTCACTGTGTTTTTGCTGTAAACTGCTAGGAAATTATTTCATATATTCCATATTTCAGCTGCATTTCAGCGCAAGTGAAAGGACGGGGATAATGGTATGTGAAACACACCGAAAATTACAAAATCACAGAGCGATATGGGGTTGGAAGGGACCTCTGGAGATCATCTCCTCCAACCCCCTGCCAGAGAAGGTCCACCCAGAGCAGGTCCCAC